>CM044445.1:92507110-92541333 GCA_024363595.1 Xenopus borealis | reverse complement strand
GGTCTTGTGGATCTTTTCATAGTGACCACATGGTGAACTAACAACAATTGTCTGCCCTGTTCTAGAAGTGCCTACTGTGCTGCCTCTGTTGCATCACTTACCAACATCATGACCTCAGAGCTGTTTGATGGCACTGCTGAATGGATTGCAAGGTATGAAAGCTGAAATGGTATTGTGAAATATAAACATGTCCCGTTCATGCCAATGTAACCACGTGGGAGAATTTGGAGCTGGCAGTGTATGGTTGTTTGTAATAGGCCAGGAGATTTGTAACAAAAGGCCTGTATCTGTTTATTTAGGTGTCAAAACTGGGAAGGTGGCATTGGTGGGGTCCCAGGCATGGAAGCACATGGTGGATATACGTTTTGTGGATTGGCTGCATTGGTTATTTTAAAAAGGGTTCAGCTGCTGGATCTGAGAAGTTTACTGGTAAGAATATAACTCTGGCATTTACGGACTATTGGTCAGTTGTACTAACAGTGTTGTGTTTAAAACCCACCAACAAAGAAAGTCTGTGTTTTAGAAATAAAATGGGGAAAATAGAACCAGGGCTCCAGCTCAGGAATACTACCGAGAGGTATTATATCTGCAGCGTGAAAGGAGAATTTAACCTTGTAATTTGTATTCCACCCCCTGTCCTCCTCCCCCCGGCCTACCTGGTACCCTGGTAAATTGCCCCTAACTTTCTACTTACCCCTCCAAGCAGGTCCTATCCAGCGGAGTTCACAGCAGCCATCTGCTTTCTGAGCATGCACAGTAGGTCTGCACCGTAAGATTACTCTGCGCATGTGCTGAAAACGCCACTAGCTACAGGATGAAGGTGAGAAGATGGCTGCTGTGAACTCTGCTGGACAGGACCTGCAAGGAGGGGTAAGTAGAAAGTTAGGGGCATTTTCCCAGGGTACCCGGTAGACCGAGGGGGGGAAGGGGATATAAATTACAGGGTTGAATTCTCCTTTAAGTTATAGTATCATGGAGGCATTCCTTATTTAATATTGCCCCTGTGTTTTCCTCACTAGCGATGGGTTACATGCAGACAAATGAGGTTTGAAGGTGGATTCCAGGGTCGCTGTAATAAGCTGGTGGATGGGTGCTACTCATTTTGGCAAGGTGGATTGTTGCCTCTTCTTCACCGAACTCTCCATGCTGAAGGTACAATCTATTACTAATTCAGTTCAGACCTTTATTTTAATCTAGTCAGGTAGGTTGAAAAAAAAAAAAAAGACACGTCCATCAAGTTCAACCGATTCAGGGATCATCGGTGTCATTTAATCATTCATATATTTATTTATGTCTGACTGCTCAAAAGCAAAGCACAGGCTGAGGCATCCCCAATATATTTGTCTTGTATACAGATCTACCTTGTGGCCCAAGCTCTACTCCTGTGTCCCTTAGACACTGGAGAGAAAGAGATTTAATAATGATTATCCGAAAATATCCCAAATGTCAGTAGCCAGACACAAATCACATGCTTGTGAAGACCATTTTGTAGACCATTGCTGATGTCTACAGCTTGAAGTTGGACGGCAGAGTGATTAGAAACGTCATGTGACAATTTATTGTCCACTGATGACACTTTCTACAGCTTTCTGTAATTGGAATATGCAGTCAGCCTGGCGTTGAGATGAATCTTTGGAGGAGACAAATCGTATTATGGATTGGTGTATGCTGAATAGAATCCAAGTATCTAGAAGAGCAATCACATGGCTTAGTGGGCTTTGGGGTTACTCGAGATTTTTTTTATCCAACTGACATTTTGCATGGCCACCGACTAGATGGGGCTTAAAAGGGAATGGACAGCGTATTGTCAACTCTGACTTTTCCTCATTAGGCGACTCTGCAATCAGCCTAGCCAACTGGATGTTTGATCAGCAAGCACTGCAAGAATATATATTACTGTGCTGCCAGTGCCCCAGTGGTGGCTTGCTTGATAAACCTGGCAAGTAAGTTCTACTTACTGCATTACTGAAATGTCCTCTATCCACTCATATCTGCTCACTTACTGTTTGCCTTTGTTTTCTTTTAGATCTAGAGACTTTTACCATACTTGTTACTGTCTGAGTGGCTTATCCATAGCGCAACATTTTGGCAGCGGGGACATTTTACATGAAGTCATAGCTGGAGTGCCAGAAAACCGCTTGGTAAGAGCAACCCTTTCTGCCTTAGTACCTGCAACACTCAGCAGCATTCATGAGGTGAAACAATGTTTGTCTAAACTATCCTGACTTGCATTTGACTGCTTTGAAAAATACTGCCTCCGTTGCAAATGTGAACAGCACCACCATATTAAATTAACCATTGGGACTGTTTCATGTTAACCACCGAGCAGTATATAAAACATGTTGCTGGTATGGCCAACCAGACAGATATTCTTCAAAATTTGCCAAATCTTATGAATTAATCTGTTTAGTTATTTGGCCTTAAAGGAAAAGTAAATGTTTTTCTTTTTCTTTCTGTAAATTTGCTCTAAACAGCCCCCCAGATTAATGTACCTTAGTCCCTGCTGCAAGTCTGCTCTGGTTTCTGTGTTATCAGCAGCTTGTTTCCTCTTCTTCCTGGTGCAGAGTGAAGCCCAGCCCCTTAGTTTACTGAGCAGTCCATTTGCTGCTGTTCCACAATAGAGAGGAAGAGGGAGCCAGTGTTTCATTAGTAAGCTAGTTTCCCCAAGCAAAAGCTGCTACACACACTGCTCTCTGCTATGTCATAGTATGCAAATGATCTCCGGGACTAGTCCAAGAGATAAGGTCAGCTCAGTAAACTAAGGGGCTGGGCTTCACTCTGCACCAGGAAGAAGGTGAAACAAGCTGCTGATAACACAGAAACCAGAGCAGACTTGCAGCAGGGACTAAGGTACATTAATCTGGGGGGCTGTTTAGAGCAAATTTACAGATAGAAAAAAAAAAGGTTTACTTGTTCTTTAAGCAAATTAATTTGAACTAACATATAATAACCGCACTGTCGGCTTAATAGTAACAGTTAAAAGTTAGGTTTAAAAAAGACACGTCCATCAAGTAAAACCTTTTTTTTTTTTTTAACCTGCCTAACTATTACTTAAGCCAGAGGAAGGCAAAAAACCCCATCTGAAGCCTCTACAATTTGCCTCAGAGGGGGAAACAAATCCTTTCTGACTCCTACTATGAGTTATCTTCCATAACCCTTTATTCCAACACTTGCTAAAAAACCATCCAACCCCTTCTTAAAGCTATCTAATGTTTGAGCTTCTTTAGGACATCTGCCTCATCTTATATTTATTGGGAAGGGCATATTGGTACCTATTTTAGGGTTTTCTCTCTCTCTCTCTCATTCCTTGGGTAAGTGTCTCAGCATGCCTTTGGGACCATTCCAATTTAGCCCTATAGGTAGGCGGTCAAACAATAATCCGATAGCATGGGAAGTAGGGTTGATATTTCAGGCCAGCCAATGATCCATTTATAACACATTGGTCGACATGAGCTGATGAGATTTTCCATTTGAAAATGGGACAGCATGTGTCAAGTTTTGTCAAAATCTTGTGATCCTGGTGGATTATCTGTTCAACAGAAATGTCTGTTAGCCAAAAGGAAAAAAGGAAGCTGCAGCTCCTCTTCACTTCTTGCTGTTCCCATAATTTGGGCAGTATGTGGGTTTGACCTGTATAACATACAGGTCAGTCTGTAATTGTCCCCCTCAAAGTAAATAATTTAATGAATGTATAAAAAAAGTTTTTGTGCTACAGCACAAGCTTGTGTGTTCCTATGGTTCGACGTTGGGTTAACCTGTTCCTCTCCCCATTTCATTGTTCCAACAGCAGCCGACACATCCTGTGTACAACATTGGTCCTGATAAAGTGGCTCGGGCAGTCGTACACTTCATGAAGAAGGCAGTTCCAGAGACGCCAAACTCCAGTAAAAACTAGAAGAATATTGGTAGAGCCAGAGAAAAAAACTAAACCCACTAGTGTCAACATCCAGCCAACATCACAAGGGCCATATATCCTATGCAATAAGGCAGCAAAAAGGTTCTCTAGTGTCTTACGGCATGCCCTTTTGTTGGTAGAAAGGTCAGCAAAGGGGTTTTCTAGGATTTGTACCAGTAACCTAATAATTGCTTTACTGTGTGTCAAAAGTATTTAATACCAAAACATGGAAGGATGCAACATCCAAAATCAGCAGGGACTAACCGCAATTTACATATAATTAATATTGAAATATTTGCTTATTGCGGGTTTGGATTATTATCTCTGTCTTTAAAATGATGTTCCTTTGTACTGGATTCTCATTGAACATGTTTTCAAGCACTCCGAAGCACAGCAGAAGTTTTAGTTCCAGATAATGAAGACTGATGAAATTTAGCACTTGTATAGTGGAAGGATACCCGATAGATTGTGAACTCT
This sequence comes from Xenopus borealis, assembly GCA_024363595.1. Lineage (NCBI taxonomy): Eukaryota > Metazoa > Chordata > Amphibia > Anura > Pipidae > Xenopus > Xenopus borealis. Next base: position 92,536,961 of record CM044445.1, on the reverse strand, counting down.
GCTGCAGCTTAACCTCCCCCATTCAACCAACTACACATACGTACACTTTAGGAAAACACATTTACTGGGATTATAGAACTGCTAAAGTGTTAATAAAGAATAATAGCAGTTGTTGTGCAACTACAATTGATTGTTCGGTGGGGGTGATGCATTATGGGAGAATGAAACTCTCATTTTTGCTATCTAGGCAGTGCTATATGTATGGCATGAGACAAGTAAATACCTTCTGATTTCAGAAGGCTTCACTTTGCATGCTATAGATTTGTGACAAGACTGCATTTCCCTCTTCAAACTACAAAATCTGTCCAACATTTAGTAACAGTGCTGCTCCCAGGGCCCATAAAAATGCAGGCTGCTTGCTGTGAGCTCACTGTGACTAAGAAGCTCCAGAAGGGAAGTTGTTGCTCATTCTTCTCCATGACAACTCAAAGGAGTCCTTAGACTGTCAAGCTGATGTAGCCCAGTAAATGCAGCTGTACAAACTATAATTGAGCTTGGTCTAAGTCATATTCTGTATTTGATACACACACAACATTTATCCTCTCCTTTAAATGTATTATTAAACTGTTGTAGAGGGGGAAGTTACATTTACTTATTCTTGTTGGTATTTAATGCTAAAAAAAGCCCTAATTGCCATGAAATACAGAAGGAACTTATTTTTACATTAAACGTGGGTGGGGGTCTGCTAAATATATACATATTTTGGTTCTAGGATCAGTGACCCTTACCACTTTTTTTTTTTTATTGCATGTTAAAAACAGCAGAAGAGGATGGCAAATATTTAGAAAAAGACACAAAATGAAGACTGACTGAGAATAAACCATTGCATACTCTGTAATTCCTCTTTAAGAATTTAAATCTTCTCCTTTAGTGTTTCTACAAAAGGCACGGTATAATAGAAGAGCCCAGTGATTTCAGAGTTATAAAGGACTTTGTTCTGTCAGCTTTTATTTTACACCCAGTAACTGGCATTAATACACTTTACCAGACTGACCTTATGCTCTTTGCCAAAAATAGAACTGTATATTTATATTCGCTAATAAAAGTTTTCCTCGCAGGAATGTACAGAATGATAAAAATTACAAAAGTGTCCAGTATCGTTTCACGGGGGGGGGGGACAAGCCAATCAGCAACTGCACACTCTATGGTTTCCTTGTTACCAAACAGGAACCCAATACAAAAAAGTAGAAGATCTAAATAAAGTAAGAAAGAGAAAAACAAATATTCACAGAGCTTGATCAGCCCTTTAAATATATACAAAATAAAAAAACAGCAACAAAAGTTAAAGCATCGGTCTTTTGATTGCACACCTTTCCAGGAAGAACTCTGGCTAAAAGAGGATCTTGTAGTAATCATCTTTGTAACTGTATAGTACCAGCACTGGAACCCTGCAAGGAGAGACACACAAGATTTTATACAAAATAATTAGAAGGGAAACTACTATTGTATAATTTTGATCTAAAAGGGATACTGTCATGGGAATTTTTTTCCCCCCCAAATGTAGCTGTTAATAGTGCTGCTCCAGCAGAATTCTGTACTGAAATCCATTTCTCAAAAGAGCAGATTTTTTTAAAATTTTCAAATCTAACAGAGCTAGACATATTGTCAATTTCCCATCTGCCCCCAGTCATGTGAATTGTGCTCTGATAAACTTCAGTCACTCTTAACTGCAAGTTGATGTGATATCACCACCCACCCCCAAGCTAACAAGAGAACAATGGGAAGGTAATCAGATAACAGCTCCCTAACACAAGATAACAGCTGCCTGGTAGATCTAAGAACAGCACTCAATAGTAAAATCCAGGTCTCACTGCGACACATTGAGTAGGAGAAACAATAGCCTATCAGAAAGCAGTTCCATCCTAAAGTGCTGGCTTTTTCTGAAAGCACGTGACCAGGCAAAATGACACCAATATTACAACTTAAATAGACTTGCTGGTTCAGGAAGGAAATGTTATATTGTAGAGTGAATTATTTGCAAGGTAAACCGTGTAATTTAGAAATAAAAACATCATAGAAATCAATTTAAATATGAACTATACGAACAAAGAGCCCCTTTTATAAAAAAAAAAAATAAAAAAATGGCCCCATTCCATAGTACCAGCCTTCCAGAGTTGCACAGTTCATTTGAGGAGTTGTGCGACATTTATTGTGTTGAATGGCTGTTGTGGATTGATATTGTAAGGACAAGGAAAGTTAAACTAAAGAATTAGCTAGAAATGTTGTACATTATGTGTTGTGCTTCTGTACCAGCCCAAGCAACAGTAAAAATCTGTCTGCAAAGACCGCATCAGCTTATATGACAGGCCAGCCTCATTTTCTGCTTGATAATTTGTGACTACCCCTGAGCTTAGATTCTCAACAGCTGCTCAGAGCCCACTGAGCAACACGTTCCAAGATGGTGACCTCCTGTGGCAAGTGAAGTCCTGGATCATTGCTGCTATTGACAAGCGGACACTTTAGGCTGGTGCAATAAATTCAGTATATAAAACATGCCATTTTTATGCCTATTTTTAGGATTTTGTTCTTTCAAGGGAATGCTAACCCAAAAAATATTTAAACGGGAACAATAAATGCTGCTCTCAATAGCAATTGTTTTAACAAATAACTTTAAAAGCACTGAAAATTTGTAATGTATATTGTGAATTTACTTAGAATTAGGTTTTGTTTTATTAGAAAATTATTTTGGGGTTGATTTGTCCTTTAAGGTAAACTACCTCTAAGACTTTTAGTACCTTTTTAAATACTTTTAGTTGTTTCTGAATAATTTGACCTCAGCATCCATAAAACTATAGCTCTGTATAGGTGAAACATTAGGCTAGTGCCCTCACTATGCAGCTCTTGGCCTGTGGAGAAAGCAAACCTCCTCCGCTGCTGCTCAGCCTGCACCCAGAAACATTGCTTCCGCTTGGGTGCAATCAGACGTGGCGGATTTTTGGCACAGAATGCAAAATCTTGCGTTTCATCACCAAAATCCACCTTGTGTGCTTGTACCTGGACCAAGGCAATGTTTTTAGTGCAGGCACATTGATCAGCACAGGAGGAGCAGATTTTCGACCTGCATTTCTCCATAAGGCAAAATCTGTATAGTGCGGTACTAACTTATTGCCACTTTTCAGGACTTCCCTTTGTACCCAAGCCATCTTCTATTCATCTTCCAGTCTCCCTATTCAAACCATTGTCAAAGCTAACTAAGCAAATAAAAAAAATGAGGACCAGCTGCAAACTATGGGTATCACTGCTTACATCATGCTAAAAGTCAATTATCTCTGTGGGTTTCCTCATGTTTCTTCCCACACTCACAAAAACACAGGCAGGTTAACTGGTGCCTGATAAAACTGGCCCTACTGTGTATGTGTGTATGAATGTGATTGGGATCTTAGACTGAAAGCTCCACTGGGGCAGTGAATGATGTATAATCTCTGTAAAGCGCTGCAGAATATGTCAGCAGTATATAAAAGATCAGAAAATACATTGACAACAAAAACAATGACTGTGTTCCCTTATAGATATAATGGAATATATATATACAGCAGATTAATAGAAATAGCAGTATTATTCTTAGGGGCAAATTAACACTAGCAAAAATTTGCCATCACCACATTCAATGTCATTTCGTAACTTCGCCAATTTACTAATGGGGGCTGGTGTAACTTCGCTAGTGAAGGAGATAGACTCTAGCATTACTTTGCACCTGAACGGCAAGCGGATTTTCGCTCGGGCGAAAGTGTGTTACTGAACGTTGACTGTTTTGCCCGACTTGCCTTCGCCAGCTCAGACCATGCCAAGTGCAATAGAGTGCATAGGAATGCCTCCATTTTTGGTTGAAAAGTCCCAAAAAACGCTGGCGTCATTTACATTTTGTCAGGGTGATAGCCTGCAAAAGACAGTAAAAATTTTTTTTTTATAGTACTGGGGATCCCCCCAAGATTTCCCAACATAAACTAGACACTGGTCTAGGGCATTATAATTAGTTCAGGTGTGCTTCAGAAGAGGACAAGGCTCATTGCAGCCCCAGGTGCAAGCTGTACCCCTCTGCATGTATTCGAATGAAAACAGCAGCACTCCTGTAGTAGTGAAAAACTTTACTAAAATGCTTTAGGCAACGTTTCGGCAACACCAGCCCTTTCTCAAGCCATGAATTCAACAGTGTCCACATATGTTTAAATACCTAAAAGTAGGAGGAGTCACATATGTATATGTTTATACAATATTGTGAAGACTTGTGAAACAGTGACAAGTGATTTAAAAGGTTATTTGTTTATACAAACAATAACATAATATCTTTAAAACTTCCTTTGACCAAACATGCAACAATGTATCGGGTATCAGCATATTTGGTCAAAGGAAGTTTTAAAGATATTATGTTATTGTTTGTATAAACAAATAACCTTTTAAATCACTTGTCACTGTTTCACAAGTCTTCACAATATTGTATAAACATAAATTACCGAATAGTTGTTTTTGAGATAAATTTTGGGATTTAAATGTTTCACTGTGAATTATGGGTTACATGAAAGTATGATACTGTGACTCCTCCTACTTTTAAGTATTTAAACACGTGGACACTGTTGAATTAATGGCTTGAGAAAAGGCTGGTGTTGCCCGAAACGTTGCCTAAAGCATTTTAGTAAAGTTTTTCACTACTACCGGGGGGCTGCTGTTTTCATTCGGATATATGCATGTTTAGGGCATTATTACAACTCTATTTTATTTTAATTAAGGTCCCCTGGGCATGTGTAATGTAATGCATTTACTGCAACATATATGTCCATTCAAACTTCATTTCCTGCCATATGCAAATTAGTCACTGCAAGCGCAACTTTGTTTTGCTTGCCGAATTAACGCAAGCACAACTTCATCAGTGTTCGGCACCTTGGACAAAACTTTGCATTTTAGTGAATTAGCATTATCCTTGCAAATCTACGCCTGGAGAAGTTTGCAATGTGAGTGAGGCGGATTCTGGCGAAGTTGCACTCTTCAGTGAATTTGCCCCATTATCTCTGTCTCTACAGAACACACAGACACCTCCTTACCTCTTCTTTATTTTTATGGTATATATTTCCTCAAACACTGATTTCAGGTATCTCTGTTTTGGCAAGCGAGACATCAGCATTTTCACTGATGCATTGAAAGCTTGTTCATCTGCGCACTGTCGAAAGGAATAAAATGTGATTTTAGCAGTGCTCCCAGTTTATTGTATTCTACCCTGGTCTCCACACATCGCATTCCAGTTTTATCTTCGTACTTGCATTAACCCCACCATTGGCATTCTGAGGCACATTGTATTTTATGGGGTTTATATGGCCCTCCTGTTTTCACTTCCACACATAAAAATTGAATATGTGCTTTAAAGAACAATATTACATTTAGGTTCTTCTTTGGCTATGTGTCTGCTTTAAACAGTGTGTATTAATCCCATAGTAAAATATGGTGAGGGGTATAGCCAGAATCAAAGAAACCTTTCACGGTATAACTATAGCTATAGAGAAGCCACACCTCCCCAGGTCTGCCTACTGCCTGTAGGAAGATAGAATATAAATGTGGCATAAACATTCCCCCTGTACAGTTCAGCAGTGACAGCTGCCAATATAAACAGCAATCTGATAATAGGCTTCTATGACAGCACCCAATGCTAAATCAAGGGACGGACCAAAACATTGGAGAGGTCTCTGCAAGTGATCCTTAGTACAGCCCGTGCTTACCTCTAAAGCTAACAAGTTCTGAATTGTTTCTTTTGGCAGATCAACCTAAAATAAACAGACAGACATCTTCAAAAAGAAATACAAGGTTAGAAGGTGCACACTCAAGTAAACAATGAGAGGTGCTAATCCAGAGGAGGCCCCCCATGCAAGTCTCCATGGTTAGAATAGTCAAAAATCAAAAGAAAGATTGCACACACTCTCGCTCAAAATTAAACTTTTATTAAATCAAAAAAAGGTTACAAAAATTGTGACTCAACGGGTATTAGCCCTACATGTTTTGACCAAAGAATGGTCTTCCTTGGGTTAATCAATACATGAAGGAGACTATTCTTTGGTGGAAATGCATTCAGCTAATTATACCAGTGTAGTTATGATTTTTTTTATGCAATAAATCTTTAATTTTGAGAGATATCGTGCAATCATTATTTTGAGTTTAGACATCTTCAAAAACTCCAGGGAATATTTTAGATTTTTTTTTTTATAAATTCTATTTAAAGCAATATCTCATTCTCATTATATTTAGTATTGTGTAGATTTACTTTTACTTCTCTCTCCCAAGGAAATTCTGTATGGGCAGAGAGTTGGTGATACATATGTGAATGAGTCCATATAGGGTATCCAGATTATCTAGTTAATGTGAAATACAAAGTTCTGCTTGTTGATGACCCAATGGCTAAAAAAAAAAAAAAAAAAAAAAAAAAAAAAAAGAACTTACTACCAAAATTTCAATTTCACCATTTCTCTGCTGGAAATTTGTAATGAGAGTTTGAAGCTTTGCTAGCACCTGCAAAAGGAAAAACATAACAATCGGTTTCTATTTCCCACAGAATAGGAGACCTTGTGTAACTTCTCAGAAGGAAACACTATTGTCACTCATAGATATTGGATCATGTGGATTCAATGAAGTGACGCCAAAATAATGTGAGTTTGCTTATTGGCCTTTCATTCCCCCAAATACAGGTATGGGACATATTACACACAATTCTCAGGACCTGGGGTTTTCGGCTTAATGGATCTTTCCATAGTTTGGAAATAAATATTTCTTAAATAAACCCAATAGGCTGGTTTTGCCTCATATAAGGATTAATTATATCTTAGTTTGGCTCAAGTACAAGGTACTGTTTTATTTTTACAAAGTAAAAATTTTTTAAAAATTTGGATTACTTGTATATAGAGTCTATGGGAGACACCCTTCCTATAATTTGGAGCTTTTTGGATAACAAGTTTCCAGATAATGGATCCAGTACCTGTGTATATGGAGACTACTACACATATATATATAAATCCATGCAGCAGTGAGGACCACCCCCAAATAGCCCTTGATGCTCATAGGGCCCCATAAACCACTGGACTAGATGGCCCTATTTTTATGTCCTTTATCACTATTAATATTTATCATAGAGTTTCCCTACCAGGAATGAGCATGACATCAAGGGGTGAGCATTAACCTACAGGGTGTTCTATTGTAAACCTGGCAATAGGCACATATTCAAGGGTACAAAGTAAAAGGCTTTATATGCAAACAATGTGTTTTACCCTCACTACACAAGTTTCAGGTAGAGATATTACCTGGGTTTCATATCGCCGCCTTGCACTGGAAGATAACTTCTCTGGTGTTATAACACTGACACTTGGTACAATTGTTGGACTGTGTGGCTCAAACTGACCTGCAATACAAAGTATAGTACAATATTTATGACAATGAAGCAGCGAGATGATTGTTTACAACGTGCTTTCTTTTTTTTTATTAACTTATTTATATTACTAGAAAGGCAGTGCATATTTAAAGGGCACCTGCTGGGGCAAAATTGTACCCCCAACCAAAGGTGCGGGCTGATAGAGCCCACATTCCGGTTGGGGGTTTAACCGCACTAGCGGCGGAGCGAGTAGCCGTCTCCCCACAAGCGCGCGTCTTACTGACGTCACGCGCATGCGCAGAATGAAAAGCGGACAGAATTGTGACCGCTTTTTCATTCTGCGCATGCGCGTGATGTCAGTAAGACACGTGCTTGTGGGGAGACGGCTGCTCGCTCCAAGAGCTCCCTCCCGGAGTGAGACCACTAGCGCTGGCGAGGGGCATTTTTAAAAAAAAAAAATTGTGAAACCCCCAACTGGAATGCGGGCTCTATCAGCCCACACCTTTGGTTGGGGATACAATTTTGCCCCAGCAGGTGCCCTTTAAGGCACTACAGGTCCAATAAGTAATACTGAAATCAAATTACATTGGGCACATCTTTATAGTTATGATTCCATAAGTTGCTTTTAGCAAGTATTTTTAAACTACCCTAGGTGAGTATGCAGAAACGGGAAATGAGATCTCATTTCTCTCTATGAAGCATAAGGTAAGTCAGTTCGACTAAATGGCTTGCAAATCATATTGCCAGAACAGTAGTTTGTTGCTCACTGAAAAATAAATAACTTCCCTTTTGGGATGTGAGTGATGACCCTGGGCCTTGCTTTCTTTAAGGCATCAAGCTCTAAGGCTGGCCATACACTAAGAGATCCGCTCGTTTGGCGATGTCTCTAAACGAGTGGATCTCTGTCCGATATGCCCAGCTTGAGGATCGGATCAGAATGATGCGCAAATGGGCGGTCGGATCGCAGGACTGCATCAACGCACAGATGCGGCCGCGATCCGACGGGATTTTTAATCCTGCCCGATCGACATCTGCCCGACTTTCGGCCAGATATCGATTGGAGCAGCCCGTCGGAGGGCCCTATACACATCTGCCGACTCAATCTGTCATCAGCTTTTATCGGCCCGTGTATGGCCACCTTAACTCTCAGCTCTGCAAAAAACCGCACCTGCTCAATTCTCATAGAGGCAATAAAGTATTAAACCTCTACATCCAGTGTACACACCCACTTACATACTCGCTGTACTCTTTCTATCTCCTTCTTGGGCACCCCACAATGGGTGCTAGTCCCCAACAAAAGTGTTTGACTTACCCTGTGCATTAAATGACCCCTTCACATTTTGCACGGAGAGACTGTCTGATGTTTCTCTAAAGAGAATGCAGGATAAAAAATGAATGGTAAAAACCGGTGTGTGTTACTGTTTATCATCATATACAATCAAGCATGATTTATTTTAAACATCTAATTTTTAAACAGTAATAAAGCACAGCACTAAAGAACATCAACATTTCAATGACATCCAAGAACGTTACTAAATGAATTTAAATAAAATGCACCTGCTATTTCTTTCTTCAAGGACTCTGATCCGAAGTTTTTGCACAAGGAGATCCACTAGATCAGACTCCAATATTCTCTTTTCACTCTGTCTTTCTTTCTCAAATGTTTTCAGCTGAATAGCAAGAAAACCCATTGTAATTAAGGATTTACAATAAGAATGACTGAAACAAATCATAAGTCTGACAGGCTGATGGGCTCAAGTTGGGAACTGGTCTTCAACAGTAAATGATCTACCAAACGGGCTACTAAGCCTAGCACTGCAGCACCAATTGATACCTGATCAGTCATTACTGCAGAAGTCATACATAAATATGTAGAACAATAGTTTGTAAACAAAATAGAACTATAGTGTGCACGAACATACTAAAAATGGTTAATTATTGGCTTGCATAACAATAAATGACAATTACCTTAATGTGATTTCCTTCTTTGTCTGAAATAATTGCAGCATATGTGATCCCAGAACACTTGCAATAATCCTGCAGTTCATCTTGGGACTTGAGATAAAAGGAAGAAAAAGAAACTATTACATGAAGCAATACTCTGAGTGTTGATATGGGTCAGGTATGGGATCTATTATGCAGAATGCTCAGGACTGGGGCTACTTGTAGAGGCTATTAATAAGAAGGTATAAAATCCTGCAAGCTGCTTATTGAAATTTAGCATCTTGGTGCTCAAACTGGAGATGAACAACATTTGCCCGTCACTGTGCACACAGGGCAGATTTCTGTTCTAAAATGTACAGTTTACAGGGCAAAATCCAGCCCATATATGTAGTGACAGGTGGATAAGTCATTGTTTACAGTGTCCCTCTGTACCAGCCCAGTGGTGTTATCACGTGACAATCTTCTTCCTGTTTGTAGATCCCTGTACAGCCCCAAGACAGGTGTCCATGTGCAGTAGAGTGAAAGCTTTTTGTTTAAAAGTCTGTTTTTTTCACTGCACAACACACTTCAGCTGTCAGGGATCCATGGGAGACAGATATTGCCAATTTGTCTCTCCTACAGCAGTAACCCCAGGCGGGTGGAGTTTTCAGTGTCGAATATTTTAATCACCAGAGGGTGATTGCACCTTTTTAGACAACAAATACAGCATACAGTGGCTTCCTGTGGTTTCTTAAAGGGTTTGTTCACCTTCAAACAATTTTTCCATTTTAGTTGTTTTCATAGTAGATCGTTCACCAGAAATAGACTTTTTGTAATTATTTTCTATTTGTGATAGTTTTTCTAATACTGAAGTGTAATGTTTCATTGTTCTCCTTCTAAACCAGCTCGGGGGGGGGGGGGGGGGGGGGGGGGGTAACAGGCTCTGTTTTAAATTGATACATTTAGTGTATACAGAATCCCTGAGTTTCATTAAAGGCAGTTGAGAAATGTATCAGCTGGAACAGTTCAGAATCGGCACCTGGGTCACTGCCAGACCGAGACACCAGAGACAGGAACATTCAACTTTAAACTTCGATTTTGGAAAAACAATAACAAATGGAAAGCAATTAAAAAAAGACTATTTCTGGTGAAGAATCTGAAAGCAACTTAACTGATAAAAGTGTTTGGAAGGTGAACAACCCATTTAATGATTGCATCATGTTTACATAATATGGGGCATTATCATTTTGTTTTACCTCTGACCACTCATACATGATCTCTGCCGTAATGCCAGCCGCCCACAGCTTCTGTGTTATGCCAATGGCTCTATTCAGAGACATCTGTCCAGCACTTATGACTAATAAATCACAGCTGCTCACCTGTTGGAGGAAGTAAAAAGTGTATATTTTATTAGTTTTACTGCTTTTTTTAGATTTCAAAAGTCCAGCCAAAGGGATGAGTGGGATAACCCAAAACCCTATGGGCCCAATGTTGGGCACAATCAAGATGTAAGCAAATCATACTTGTGTGAGTTAGGGTAGCTGGGGGTCCAGAATGCATGCACCACTGAGAACTCTCCCCCATTAACATCCATTTGCACACCCACCTTCTGTGATGTCCCTGGCATGGCCAAATGGCTTATGATCGTTTGACTTTTTGTTTTAACTTGCCATTAGTACCCAGACACAGGAAAAGACATAACGCAGGGGTAAAACCCAACATTATGGATGAAGATGTAAATAAATCAACATGACAGAATATATTCCCACAGGGTCTTAAAGGGAAAATTTTAAAATTTAGAGAATAATTTAGTATATTTAACTTACATGTTCCTCTGCAGTGGAAAGGGCAGCAGATATCTTGTCTATTGCTACGCTGACTCCCACAGCACAGGGCAATCCCATAGCTCCAGTCTGAGGTCCCCTAAACTGGGAAATCTAAAGAAAAAGAACATAGTCTATAATTGTTTATTCAATTTAAAAAGTTGTTTCAAATCATGAAGAACAAATTTGTTTTTAAGATTTTTAAGCTTCCCATCCCTGTTTTTTTATAATCAGATGTTTCTCATTTTTGCACATTGCCTAAAAACTGCTAAAAAGTGTTTTATAAAAGGTTTTTTTGCACCTTTTTTTCACTTAAAGGAGAATTCAACCCATAACTAAAAAAAAAAACCTCCCTACCCTACATAGACCACATATGTAACTGGAAAAAATCTTTAGGAAGAGTATTTAAAAATTACATATAAACTTCATTTAAGCGCTCATCTATTTAGTGGGCATTTCCATGTAAAGGCATTGTGTACATTGAGTACATATACTGCACAAAGCCAAGTAAACCTAAATTCTAGCTAGCAAAATAGTAAACTGCACCCAGTCATACTGAAGGCCCTTAGTAATCACATGCCCTACTTACTACTACTTGGTATTGTGCATTAAAGCGCTTTCTGTTGCACCATGTTATTCAGTTCTGCACATACCAAATGGTCATATCTGCCTCCAGCTGCAAGTATTTCAGGCACAGTCCTCTGTCTCCGCTTGATAAAAGCCACAAATTGGAAAACTATCCCACCGTGTTGCTGCATCTTGTAGACAAGTCCGAAGTTAACAACTACCTAGAATTGAAATAAAAGTGTTGCATTTATCCCGCAAGGCTGTAGTGCTTTGTTGTCATTCCATAAAGCTGTGCCAAATTAACAAATACTTTTCATCTCAAACATTATAGTGTTTGGCATTTTATGGTCAAGCATACAGTGAAATGTGAATTACTGAACTTTATCCATATGCATGCAAATAGATTCTCATTAACTCTTTGAGGGAATATCTGATTGACACCAAGTCTGGTGGTCAATACAGAATATATGTAAGTGCTTCCATCTTATGGCAAACACCTTAGGCTGTCTGTATGTGTATACAGGCCATTACACCTAAGCCTGAATGACAAACCAATTCAAGCACCTTCTTCAGCAAACACAGGATGATGATAACCCAATATGCATGGGCAAAATCATGGAGTTATTTACTAATGATGGGTGCAAGCATTAAGTAGGTTAGTCAGTAAAAAACCACACCAATACACACAGCACATGTAGGTGGTATTGATGCAGAGAAGCTAAACTCAGGGGTTGTCCACCTTCAAACAACTAGTTGTTTTCAGATAGATCACCGGAAATAATGACTTTTTCCAATTATTGTCTATTTTATATTTGTAACCGTTTTTCTAGTATTGAAGTGTAAAGTGTCATTTTTCATCTTCTAAAGCAGCTCTGGGCAACTGTTCTCAACTGATACATTTAATGGATACATTTCTTATCTTTGTCCCTGCTGAGCAGAATCTCTGGGTTTCATTACAGGCAGCTGTTAGAATTGATACAATAGTTGCTAATACTCCAGAGATGTTGCTGTGAAATGTATTAATTAAACGTTGCAAAATTGTATCAGTTTAGAGTCTGCACCTGAATTACTGAGCTGCCAGACTCAAACACCAGAGACACCAACATTCAACTTTACATTTTGGAAAAACAGTAAAAAAATAAATAATGGAAAGTAATTGAAAAAAGTCTTTGTTTATGGAGAACAATCTGAAAACCAATGAGCAAAAAAAAGAGTTTGGAAGGTGAAAAACTCTATAAAAAGGGTTGGTTCATCTTTATGGGTATAATGGAGAAAGCCGTTGCTGGGCCACGTGGAAACTCACTGAAAATATTCAGTAGGAGCGCCGTCCAGCTCCGCTCTGGCTGCGGTTGAATTCTATACGGAAGAAACTTAGTGGCTGGCAAGGCATTCCAAGGAACAATGCGTGGGGAAACAGTCTCGATTAAAACAACATCTTTATTAATTCCATCTAAAATACATCCAAAGTAAGCAGGCAGGAGAACCAAGCTTGACGCGTTTCGTGACTCAAAGGTCACTTCATCAGCTCCCCACGCATTGTTCCTTGGAATGCCTTGCCAGCCACTAAGTTTCTTCCGTATTGGTTCACCTTTAGGTTAAGTTTTAATGTAATAGAATGGCTAATTCTAAGCAACTTCTTAATTGGGCTTTGTTTTTTCTTTCTTGCAATTTTTTTATTATTTGCCTTCTACTTCTGACTCTTTCCAGCACTAAAATTGAGTCACTGACCTCAACATCTAAAAAACAAATGCTACAATATTGTTATTGCTACTTTTTATTACTCGGATTGCACTTCAGACCTTTCCTATTCATATTACTCAAATCAATGCCTGGGCTAGGGTAGTTTGGACCTAACAACCAGACAAATACTGAAATGCCAAACTGTATAGATGCCGAATAAAAACAACATATCATAAAAAATAAACTATAACTGCAGATTGTCTCTCTCTACATCATGCCAAAAGTTAATTTAAAGTTGGACCAACCCTTTAAAGATGAAGAAAAGTCTTCTACCACTTGGGGGTGCCAAATGTTAGGCACCCCCCAAATGATTGTATATACTAACCTGAAACCCCAGGCTGGTGCCCCTATCAGCAGAAAACTGCACCATCCCAGGGCTACACCAGTGAGCAGAGCCACCATTAGAAATCACAGGGCCCCCCGTACAACAAAGTTTTCGGGGCCCCCCCCCAGCCTGGCACCCAAGCCCCACCCCTGATCCCACCCACTCCACAGCAAAGTTAAAAGACCACAAAAGACATCAGCGCTAAAAAAGTAACCCCCTCACACATATTGATGGTCAGGGCTCCCCACTAAAGTTTTTTTTTTTTAAAAAAGCATTGGTGCCAGGGACCTTCTTACAATTTAAAACAAATTGAGGCCTGAAAAAATATTTAAAAAAAAAATAAATATTGGCGCCAGGGTCCCCCTTACAAGTTTAGAAAAATTGGGGTCCCCAAAAATAAATTTTTTAAAAAACATTGGCGACAGGGGTATATAGAGTTTTAAAATAAAACATTGGTGGCCAGGGGATTAAAAAAAACAAAAAACCCCACAGTGGTGTCAGCAGAATTGAAATCTTCCTTCCGTGACATCGGGTATTTCCGCCGCTTCAGGACATTCAACTGCTTGGCACTTCCGCATTCAGCTGTTCATTAACATTGGAAGGCAGCACGTCTTAGGCGCTCATAAGCGGGGTCCTGGTTCTTCAAAAAGTGCAGCACTGCTGGGCCCCCTTCAGGCCCAGGCCACTTGTCCCCCCTGATGGTGGCCCTGCCAGTGAGCACCACGGAGAGATCCTCTTCCAGCTTCTTCTTTCTTCAAATTTCTCAGTCCAACTTTTTAGTTAAAGTTTGTCTTTTCATTCTACTGTGCATGCGCATCCATGAGAAGAGAGAGGAAGACGGAAGAAGATCGCTCTATGGTGCTCACTGGGATAACCCCAGGACGGTGCAGTTTTCCACTGATAGGAGCCCAGGGTTTCAGATAAGCATACCTCCCAAGTGTCCCATTTTGAGCAGAACAGTCCTGCTCAACTAGTTGTCTCGGGTTAGTACTGGAAAGTCCAGATCAATCTGCACTGAACGGGGAAAGTCCCTATTTCTCTGAACAGCCAAAAGAGATACATAGTTTCTAACTTAATTGGCTCTTGGCAGAAAGCCCAGAATAGATACTTGATACATTTGTAACAGTTGTGTCCCTGGGGAAAAGAAGAGTCACAGCTTAAAAGGGTGATTCACCTTCATTAGTAAAACTGTAATGAAACATAAAAACTACAGAAGTGTATTCAGACTTTCAGAACCTGGCAAATTGTGTAAATGGGCATGGTAATTGGGGGTGTGACCACAAAAAGGGGCAGGGTCAAAAGAATTGCAGCGCTCCTTTAATATTATATCTGTCAGAGAGCAACAAATCTCACAGGAATAATGGAGCCCTATACTTTAAGTCTGCCCTGTGACTTCTTGTACAGTGTTGGTTGACACTAGGACTGCATTCCATAATGATAAATGAGCTATTAAATCCATTTCTTATGGCACTGTGCTTTATCTTGATGAAAAGCCTCATTAGTCCATTGCTCCTATGGTAGCAGTATCCAAACCTGTAATTTGATGCCCAGCCTCTTCACCAATCCAATGACTCCTTCCAAGTCTTTTAAGCCTTGCTTTGCCAGCACACCGACCACTGATTTTTGCTTTGTGAGTGGGGCCATCATTGGCTCCAAATCTGTAAGGTCTCCTTTTTGCTCAATAAAACGATAAAGGCGACTCAACTGGAACTAAATTAAAAAGAAAAAAAATGCATGAAATGGTAACTCAAAACAGCACACATATGCTGCTGCACCTGTCTGTCCCATTACACTTAATCCGTACAATGTGTTCTACTGTATTAGAACATTGCCCAGTAATACAAGCACATGCAAAAGGTCATTAACTGCTGATGGATTACAGAATAATAATATATAATACTATGATTACTAACACTACTGTTATTATTATTATTAATAATAATAATAATAATAATAAAAGGTAGAATGGCAGTGCTTTAGGACAAACATTTTAATGGTAATTTTGCATTTTATAAGGAAGCAGGCATTACTTACACTGTTCTCTGAAAGGGAGAGATTACAAAATTTGGCTTCCACTTCTCTTTTTGTCAGCTTCTCAATCTAAAGACAAATCAAAATTTTCTTTTAATAATGCAGGTTCTCATTTATTCAACAAATAATATATTTAAACAGCTATTATTATGGGCATGCTTTTAAAACAAAGACTGAAATAAGAACTCTGGGCATTCTGTCACGGAGATACTGGGAACTTTCCCATAACAGCTTTAGATGCCACTAGGGGGTATATTTATTATGTTGTGTAAAAAAAACTGCAGGTTTATAAACCACACATTACCAGGCTTCACCGTGTAAAAAAAACGCCCTATAAACAGAGCACCATTTTTATGCAGTTTTGCTTACAGTGACTTCAGTTGGAAGAAATGTAAAAGAATGGTGGCAAATCTGTTGGTCGCATGGTGTAAAATTTCACACACCTTGTGATATTTTAGAGAAGATTTTAGTTTTTTCAGCGAACTTAGTTTTAGACAGCATAATAAACATGCAATGCAGATGCATTGGGAATACCTAGTCTATATATATATATATATATATATATATATATATATATATATATATATAAAACCAAAATAATTGCAGCAGTCCATGAAAGCACTCACAGCTAATGCCATCCAGTGTAAATCAGCAAAACATTTATTAGTGCATGGTGTATCACACAGAGCCGTCCTCAGGATAATGACAGGAAGTGTAACACAGCACTAAATAGATCCTTCAACCAATCAGAGTAAATCCCAGTAAAACCTCATACGAATGTGAATGATTTAAAAATAGTAGAATACAGTAGCTCCCAGAGGACTTAATGAAATGTATTCCCTGGCTAGTGACTTATGACTTACTACTTAGTTGGTTGAACTACTGCTAATCACTATGAAATCTGACAGTGTAATATACAGTAGTTGATTTATATAAAAAAATTTGATTTGATACACTAGTTAGGAGATATGATGTCCGAGATGCCCTATATATTAAAATTTGCGGGTTTTGATTTCTAATATTGGTATTGTTTACATGGGTTCTCTTACATAATATGTTTAGATGTGCTCAGTTTATTTGTAACACTGCATAGAATACAGTTGCAGTCTAGATGGCCACTCTGTCTGCCTCAATTTCTATTGTTTTTTTCACTTTTATAGTTAATACTTTTAACTATTTCAATTTACCTTTGGCACTGGATACTATACACATTGATGTATGCAATAGTAATATGGGTTAGACACTGTTTGTTTGTATGTTAACTATGAATACTATTTTTAAATTGTTCACATTCGTATGAGGTTTTACTGGGATTTACGGATTGGTTGAAGGGGCTATTTAGTGCTGTGTTACACTTCCTGTCATTATCCTGAGGACGGCCCCATGTGAGCCGAAACGCGTTGATACACCATGCAATAATAAATGTTTTGCTGATTTATGCTGGATGGCGTTAGCTGTGAGTGCTTTCATGGACTGCTGATATATATATTATCCCACAGTACCAGCACTCTAAACAATCTCACAGCCAGTGGTGCAGGGTCAAGGTTGCATAGATTCAGGAAGAAGGACCAGCACTCACTGTAATTCCAATTCAAGAAGCGATTCTTTTATTTTTAGTGCAAATACATCTCAATCCGATGTTTCGGTCCCACCTGGGGACCTTTCTCAAGGATGTATGTATATGTAAAAGTTGATATATTTTTATAGTACAGGTATGGGATCCGTTATCCAGAATCCTATTATCCAGAAAGCTCAGAATTACAGAAAGGCAGGCCATCTCCCGTATACTCCATTTTATCCAAATAATCCAAATTTTGAAAAATGATTTCCTTTTTTTCTGTATTAATAAAACAGTACCTTGTACTTGATCCCAACTAGTATTTAATCAATCCTTCTTGGAAGCAAAAGCAGACTATTGGGGTTATTTAATGTTTATATGATTTTGTAGTAGACTTAGGGCATGAAGATCCAAACATAGAAAGATCTGTTATCCAGAAAACCCTAGGTCCTGAGCATTCTGGATAACGGGACCCATACCTGTAACTCTGTCTAGGCTTTCTTGCCATGCAGGGTTTTATTTATGGCCCAATTCAGTAGGCCTAGCACAATGGTGTTAAATTTGTTTTAGACCCTTTATTTCACAATATAAAGCAACTGGCAAATATATTTAGGAGATATTTATATTTTATGTAAAATAAAATCTTCATGGCTGCATTAATGCCAGAAAAGCTACTAAAGGGATAACACCTTTAAACTGGCCTCACCACAACACACATTAATAACAAGTTCCAGTTATTATTAGTAGGCCACTTGTCTGCCTGTTTTATGAGCATCTAAGAGCAAAGAAAATCTTCATACTAGTGGCCAGTCCAGTGAACTACATTTCCAGGCCATCCACAATCCACAGTATCACATATTTAGCATTGCTTGGTTTGTGCTTACCATTGCATCATACAGAATGGTATACACCTGAATGAGTTTATCCTCTGGCACTCCACAGTGAAGGAGAATGGCTTTCAACAACGCTGTGTGATTCACATAAATACTGTAATTCCTTTCCTGTTAGGATAAACATACTCATTTAACAATCAGCAGGGCCAGGAAATGATATGGATTTAACCACAGTGAGCTGTAGTTAGTAATGGACAGAGGTTTACATGCATTACATGAACCATCATTAGACAATGTGATGCCACAACATGGCATCTCACAAAGAAAAATTTCTTATTCTTGTGTTTACACTCAATAATTTATAAGAGTTAACAATATATGTCATGTGGGACAGAACAACAACTACACAGCTCCCGCTTCACTAGTGTATCTGTCTATACTGATTGGCTTTACATGGGGCTATAAACTGCTTTGTGCATTTTTGTAAGAACTATTTTGATTACGTGGCTGGATGGATTCCCTCACCCCAGGGCCCAAATTCATTATAGCGCAAAGCGTTGAACGCTAGTGCTAATTCGCCAGCGTGACGTCAATTCGTAACTTCATTAACACCGGCTCTGGCGAATTTACGCTAGCGAAGTAGATAGACTTGCGCAACTTCGCACCCTTACGCCAGGCAAAGTTGCGCACTGACGAAGGATCGTAATTTCGCAAATTCACTAAGGTGAACATTTTCCTGAATGTTAGCACTTACGTTAGACTTGACTTCGCCTGGTCAGACCAGGCGAAGTTCAATACAATAGATAGGAGGTTGGAAAAATTTCTAAGTCCCATTGGAGGGTGATAGTCTGAAAAAGATGGATTTTGGGGGGGGGGGGGTGTTACCCTCCTTCCCCCCTACATTTCCTAACATATGGCAACACAACTATACAGGGGGCACATGTAGGGCAATAGGACAACTTTATTTAATTTATTAAAGGTTTCCTGGGCTTGTGTAGTGGAATGTAGTGGCTGTAACATATACTTCCATTATACGTTAAAGTTCCCGCCGTATGCAAATTAGGCTTTGCTAGCATAATTGCGCTCTGCCTAGCAAAGTAACACTAGTGCAACTATGCTACCGTTTGCCGACCTGAGCGTAAATTCGTACTTCAGTGAATTTGCGTAGCGCTGGCGAAAATTCACCTGGCGAAGTGCTGCCAACGCTGGCGAATTTTCGGATCTTAGTGAATTTGCCCCCAGGATGGCAAAAGATGCTGTTACAGAGGCAAACCTCTTTATCTGCATGTGAAACGTACAGTCACACTCCTATGCAGATAAACTGGAAAATAATAACAGACTCACAACAATTTTGGTAGGGACAGTGCTAGCATCTTGAGTAAACTGATACACGTAGGTCACAAACTGTATCAGAACTGTATGCATTTTCTCCTACCTGTCTGTTCAAATATATCCCCCATTTATTTCTATAGCAATTTATTGCTCTGCTTCCTCACTCTCACTTCACAATGTAACTGAACATACGTAGGCTGATCTGAGCCTCTATAAAACAACTGTATGCATATAAGAGCAGTTGGCTGAACACAATAATACTGTGCTACAAAATACATGTAGTTCTGGGAAACAGTAAAGGGTATGATGAATTAAAAGGAACCCCCTGATTCTAGACCAAACATACCTGCAATACTGGAAATTCCTGGATAATTTCATATATAGTGTATATGGTTTCTGCAATGGGCAGGTAACTGTTTGTAGCAGAAGTTATTATGTCAAATGCACATTCAATAAGTTCCTTTGGATGACAGCGGTTCAGTTTGCGTGGTCTAAATACTCTCTCAATGCAGTACCTAGGGAAAAATTAGAAATAATTGTTTTATATCCTAATAAAAATACTGTATGGCTGGAAATGCTTACTGTAGCAGCACAGAGGTTTTGCAACAGTATAACAGTAATGATCCAGGCCTTTAAAATTGTCCACAGCAGATCACCATCTTTGACCTTATTAAGCTATTTTTGAAAGCTAGTGGCTCAGCATGGGCTTACTGTCCTTTGAGAAGCTAAGCTTTGTTTGATGAAAAAAAATCATCAAACCATTAGCAGAAAGTTTGGTTACAAACATTATAAAAGCTGCTGTTGCTACATTATTGATTAGTCAATTCTGATACAGAATGCACTGGTGTCTTGAAAGTTAATATTAATCAACCTTGTACTCTATATTGTAATGGAGTCCCTAAATTCAGGCAACAGCAGCACAGAGCACATACTATAAATTATCAGCAAAGAAGACTGAAATCTACTGGGACCACCTTGAAGGCAGAGATCTTGTTAACTGCTTAAGATAAGTAGTATTCTTGGGTGTTTAAGAAGCCCACATATTGTATAAAAAAAAAAATTCATTGTTGAGTTTTAGTTCTCCTTTCGGGGCTATGGCTGACCAAGAACTTAGTTGCCTGCAATACATCTTCTATTTTGCTGGCGACTAATACACTCCAAGTGCTTTCCCACTTGCAATAATGTAAATCACTGATGGAAAACCAATGCAGTGCTTCATTTTTGCAAATTTGCCTTGTGGGGAAACACTGGCATATGGATAACCCTCAAACACTGGACTAGGTACCACCATGACGATCTAGCAGAATCCACTCTAGGTATGTTAAAGTGGAACCCCTTGCTCTTAAACAATGAGTTGTGTGCTGTAAAATACTTCACTTTGCCAGAACAAAATCGGTGGCACAGAGGGCAAATGATTCCAGGGCCCCTCCATAAATTACACTTTACAGATATTAGTACTAAGGCCCTTTAGTAAAGGAGTTTCAAACTGTTTTATTTACCTTTTCAAACTAGTTATATTATTCCTCGCAACAAACCGCGCAAATGGAATCTAAAAATAAAATAGAAAAAAATAACAAGGTGTTAGCGGACTATTTTAGTAAAATATCACTTTTACTATTCAAGGTATTCTAATTTTTAAATAGAACTGAGATGCAGTGACATGTAACCCTTATCTGACAGTATTTTCTAACTTGCCAAATCGATATCTAGCTAACTTTTGCCAAGAGATTGGTCAGGCAGGCCATTCCAATGCCCCTATTCAATAGGCAGCAAGCTTTTTCAGGAGGGGTCGAGTGGCAACTTTAATCATGCCATGTATAACCTTTGGTATAACCTTTAAGAAATCTTGAGCATATGCTGGAGTACTTAACAGACTTGGGAATGCCAACACACTTTTATACAGTGTCCCACCTTCTGCAATGCTTGCAGCTAGACTGCAGACTAAAGAATCAATTCAGCTTTTTAAGTTATAGTATTTTGATATTATTTATTATACCTTATCATTGGGTGATCAGATTAAAACAAGGTAATGCCAGGGGAAATCAGGGGAGCACCTGTGAAGAATGAGGGGTAGGAAAATTTTTGGAGGACCACATCCAGCCCCTGAATAAATGAAACTATATAAAATGTACTTATGAAAGAAGAGAGCTAAGCACACATAGTGTTTGGTATGTTTTCACTTTCCAAAAGCAGTAAGCATAAAGCAGATCTGTGTGACCCCAGTTGTTGTTTGCCTCAGATGCCATTATTCTGGTAGATGGTGATCAGTGGGTCTGACAGTTTTCAATCCAAACAGGCACTGATATAACCCAAGATGTCTCAAAGCCCTCCTCTTCCTTTAATCTACCCCTAACCCCCTGCTGATGACTCATGTAAGGATGGGATCAGCCACCATAGGGAACTGAGCAGCAATTTAACAAACTAACTATAGGGAAGGGGCTTAAAGTTTGACCTGCCACTCCCCAAATCCACTCTTGGGGCTCATTTCTTTGCCCGATCCCATAGGTTGCACAGGTTTTGGTTCAACCAGTTCACTACTGGCAGATGCTACATCAGGTGCATCGAAGGGTCAAAAATAAGAAGTAACAAGTCACATAAACAAACTACCTACCCTGAGGTTACAAGGAAGGGTGACCAGCATGCCGCTGTGATCCATGAAACATGCAGATTCACTGTACTCAAACCCAGATTTACTTCTGGGCATCAGCAGTGGTGCATGTAATTTTACAGCCCCTACAAAAAACAACAAAGGAAAATGTTTGCCTAAAAGTAACAGCTCACAATGATCTCTCTGTAAGCCCCTTCTACAATACCAGCTACACACCCAAATATCTGGCTTTACAACGAATATACTAATAAGTATTGTATTAGACATTTTTTTCAGAACCCCACGGTTCCTCCTTATTTCTGAGCTATTTTCTTGTGAAGAAGCAACACTACATAAAATCAAATAATGACATTACATAATGACAGATAACATCAAATAAATAGAAACCTTACATTCAGGGTGAATTTGAGCTTACCGTGTCTTTTAAATATCCTGCAGACTGCCTCACAAACATGATGATGGAGTCTGACAGAACGGACTGAGAAACTGCCCTGGGAAAAAAAAACACTGTATTGATTGCACCTATTATTTTCTCAGTCATTAAAGGGCAAGGAAATCCCATTTTTACTTTCTTTAATGAAAAAGAAATCTATCTCCAATATACTTCAATTAAAAAATGTATACCGTTTTTATAAGAAACCTGACGGTATGCAGTGAAATTCTCCCATCATTTAGTGCTGTGGATAGGAATTTTCAGACAGTCCCTAACTAATAGCAGAGGCAGCCCCTGCCTTACTTACCAGCCATGCAGAACTCAAGCAGCTTTGTTTTTTTATCATTTAAGATGATCCCTAAGAAGCCCAGACCACACTGAGCATGTGTATGTAGTCTAGTCTTGCAAAGATGTATAACAAAGTTACAAGATGACAGCACCCTGTGGCCAACTTTGAAAGCATAAATCATTTGTTTGATTAGGCTTGTGGTGCAGTAAGTTCATGTTTATTATACAAAATACAGCATTTCTAGCCTTATTCTATTTTAGACATTCTTTGCCCTTTAAAGTAGAACTAAAGCTCAACTAAAGAAGTAGGCTAGAAATAATGTACATCTAGGGGCAGATTTATATGAAGGATATGAAATTTGATCGAATTTTTCAAAAAGATTTGAATTCGCACTGTTTCAGAGAAACCTGTAAAATAGGCACTGTTGCGGAGGTCCTATGAAGAGCCTTAGTACAGGATACACAGTAAAAATCTAGGTTGCTTGCTTGAGCATCATGAGAACCTGTAACAAACACTAGACACAGTATTTAAAGAGTAATTATAGATACCTTGAATATATCACTATCATAAGTATAGTCCATAGCAGGTGAAATGCGCTGGGCGAAGATCTGGCTCATCATTGTGCGATAAGCTTTCCCATCGATATTGGCCAAAGTATGGTGGAGAACTTCATGGAGCTCAGACTCCTCTAGGTGTGGTGGGGGCAAAAGATCGCACTTAAGCAATTCCATAGCTGTGGGACGGGATGCTGGGTCATGGTTCAGGAGCCAAGTAATCACTTTTTTCTTCAAAATGTAATTAAATAAATAAATATAGCAAAATGTAACATGTTTTTCATAATGAACAAGGTAGAAAGCTTAAAAAAATTATTAAAATACTTTTTAATACTGATCTAATTACACTTTTCACATATCCTGATGCAATTTTTTTTCAGGGGAAAGTATTCAGTTAAAGAATCAGTAACACCAAAAAATTTAAGTGATTAAAATAAAATGTACTGTAGTCCTGTACTGGTAGAACTTATGTGTTTGCTTCAGAAACATTACTGTAGTTTCTATAAGTAAACTGCTGTTTAGTTATGGTGGCAGCCATTGAAAGCTGAAAAAGGAGAAAAGCACAGGCTACATAGTAGATAACAGAAATTTCTGTATTATTCCAATGCATTCTACGTAGCTTCTCTGTTATCTGCTATGTAAACAGGTGTCTTTCTTTTCCGTTTTCAGCTCTGAATGGCTGCACCATGGCTAAACAGCAGCTTATTTATATCAATAAAAGTAGTGTCTGAAGCAAACACAACAGTTTTTACCAGTGCAGGGCAATAGCACATTATATTTTAATTACTTTAAAAGGCTTTCATTTTTTGTAGATGGGTTAAAGGCCTTACACTGTTCCTTACTTCAGGTGCAACTCCTCCTGTCAGTAATGTACTCTCTATTTTCTATGCTGTCTTGCAACTGGCTGCAATACCCGAGTACTATGAGCTAGAAACCTGCATATCACATCAGAATTTGCTTTCTAAAATGAACTGAAATACTGGGGAGCACCTGGGCCCACTGGAGCCATAAAAAAGTTAATAGGTAGGCAAAAGACCCAGGGATTTTGAGCATGCGTGTGCAAGTTGCGAGAGGCATGAATGGCAGGTTGGCCAGCAGGACTGGAATTCAAAATAGGACCTGCCATTCCTGCTACAAAGAGGCCCAAACAGCCCCCACCAGCCCACTTAATAGTCACTTTCTATGGCAACTTACAGCAGCCCATCGGGCATTTGCCAGAACCCACAGATTGCCAGTCCGGGCCTGTCAGGCTATGAAAATTATGACACTGTTCTGTAAAATACAGACAATAGTCAGGAAAGCCCTAATCACTATCAAATACAAGCTACTGTTTATTTTTACAAAGAAAGGAAATCATGCTTAAAGGAGAATCCAACATGTAATGACCCCCCCCCTTGTGTAGCCCCCCTCCCTTTTTTCATTACAGGTTGGATTCTCCTTTAAAGGAGAACTAGCACAAAAATGAAAAATTTAAATAAGCTTCAGCATACTGAAATAAGAAATTTTATAAATACAATCAATTAAAATTCTGTACCATTTCTGAAATAATCAAGTTTACTATTCCTCTCTCAGCATCTATTTCTTCTCATTCTGTCTTCATTCAGGAGTTGATCCAATATAACTTATAGAGGGGGCTCCTTTTGCCTAGAAGATGTATTAGAGCTCACTCTATTACCACTATGTCACCAGACATCATGTCTCTATACATGCAGGATGTGTGCAAAAGGCAGTTCTTTTGTTAGATTTTGTTTGTTTATTTGAGTGAGCTCTAATTCATCTGCTAGGAAAGGAAGCCACCCCCCCATAAGCAGGAATCCAATATTTGGGATTTGGCTGAATCCCTGAATTCTTTGTGAAAGGTTCGGCAAAATACTGATCCAAGTCATAAGTTGCATATGCAAATTAGGGGTGGGAAAGAAAAAAGTTTTTTACTTCCTTTGCTTTGTAACAAAAAGTCATGTGATTTCCCTCCCCACCACTAATTTGCATATGCAAATTAGGAGTTGGTTCGGTCCTGCACAATGATTCGGCAAAATCAGAATCCTGCTAAAAGGCCTGAATCCGAGCCAAATCCCGAACCCAATACTGGATTTGTGTATACCTACCATAGGACATACTGGATCATTCATGGAACACCCAACTGCTGCATGAAGAGAGAATGAAGAGAAACAGATGCTGAGAGAGGGATAGTGAATATAAACTTGATTCTTTCAGAAACAATGCAGGATTTTTAATTGGTTGTATTTGGAAAGTTTCTTACTTCAGTATGAGGAAGTTTATATTAAAGGACCAGTAACATCAAAAAATGAAATTGTTTTAAAGTAATAAAAATATAATGTAGTGTTGCCCTGCACTGGTAAAACTGCAGTGTTTACTTCGGAAGCACTACTATTGTTTATATAAATAATCTGCTGTGTAGCCATTCAAAGGAAAAAAGGCTCAAGTTACACAGCAGATAGCAGATAAGCTCTGTACAACAAAATGTTATCTGTTATCCATTACTTATCCTGTGCCATATAAACATTTATCAATTTCTGCCATTGCTACTTAGCAGCTTGTTTATATGAACTATAGTAGTGTTTCTGAAGCAAACACATCAGTTTTAACAGTGCAGGGCAACACTAAATGATATTTTCTTTACTTTAAAACACTTTCATTTTTTGGTGTTACTGTTCCTTTAAATTTTCATAGTTCCCCTTTAAAAATTTGAATGATTTGTTTAAAATGGACCCTATGAGAGATGGCCTTACAGTAATTCGGAGCTTTCTGGATAACAGGTTTCAGGATAAAGTATTCTTTACCAGTATCATGTTTTACCTGTTTTTCATTTTCTGTTTTTTCAAAATCACCTGGGAACACAATCAATGCCTGCAAACATAATATATTTAATAGTTAATGTAAGTTGGCTTGTGCAATACTCTTTCACAGATGTGCTACCAGCTTTTATCCTAATATATCACCTTAGTTATTGCCACTATATCCTACAAGTTAGGTGTCAGACCATAATATGCCACAGCAGACAGATAGACAGACAGAGAATACAGATAGTGTAGGGCTGGTATTTGAGTAGAGAGGGCCCACATTAATGCAGGGAAAGCTTAAAGCTAAAATTATGGATTTCCAGCCTGCAGCCACTATAAAGTTGAACAACTTCCAACAGTCATATTTGTTAGTCTAATATATGTACTAAAACATTAAATATATAATATAATAATGTGGAGTGTGTGCCCATTTTGGCCTCTACCCTACTCTAAGCCACTTAAAGGAGAAGGAAAGATACAGAGGCATTTTATTGCTGATGGATTAGCTGCAATAGTGCAAGCTAGAATGCTATATTTATTCTGTAGAATGTTTTACCATACCTAAGTAAAAAGCCGTAGAAGTTCCCTGTTTGTTTAGGATAGCAGCTGCAGAATTAGCTTGGTGTGACATCACTTCCTGCCTGAGTCTCATCCTGCGCACTTATAGCTCTGGGCTCAGATTACAGCAGAGAAGGGGGGGGTTGAGAGGATCCAACTGAGCATGCTCATGCCCGGGGCAAGGAGGTTTAAGCAGAAGGCAGGAAGTCTGACACAGGAACCCATGTGTACACAATAGAAGGAAAGAAATGCAGTGTTGATAGAGGACTCGGAGTGGCATTTCTTTGAGGATTTACTTGTATATTTAGGCAGACCTTTTTGATAAGGCTTACTTAGTTTTAACCTTTCCTTCTCCTTTAATTAGAAGCTCTTGTACAATGCTAATCTATTTAGAGGTATGCAGTTTTACAGAAGAGGGCATATTCATTATCTCAGATTTACCTGTCTAAGTCTACTTAATACAGAAATACGTTCAGAACTGGTGTCCATGGGCCGGTAGGACATCTCAAATAATATTATACCCAGGCTGTACAGGTCCACTTTCTAAGGAGAAAAGAGAATAGACAGAAGTAAGCATTTTACCATGGTGAAAAAAAAAAAAAAACAGTTGTGCACAGATTATTTTTCTGTAGAGCCATACATGATTTTTAACCCAGCATTTCCTACACAACTTATTTGTTATCTATATGCCCAATATCCCAATTTCAACATAAAGGTCTGCACAGCACTACCCAGCAGCTTATTTCAATAAACCGTACTATTGCCGATGAAGCAAAAACACATTTTTTGCCAATGCAGGGTAACAGTGAATTATTTTCATTTGAATTCCTACTGGTTCTTTCATTCTGTACACCAGTACATACCTGGTTATATGAAGCTTTGGTGTTTCCTTGAACTTCAGGGCTCACATATAAGGCAGTGCCAACCATGCCAGTGAGTTTTCCTATTAAAGCAGAATATAAGTGTTTTCACTCTAATAACCTAAATGGTTACATTAATTAGAATTTGTACTATTGCTTAGTGTGTTAGTGTTGCTTGTTAACTGAGTAACGCAAGGTATTTAACCAAAAAGAGCCCTATAACATGGGAAAAAAAAATTTTTTTCAAAATGCATCAGTTAATAGTGCTCTTCCAGCAGAATTCTGCACTGAAATCCATTTCTCAAAAGAGCAAACAGATTTTTTTATATTTCATTTTGAAAACTGACATGGGGCTAGACATATTTCCCAGCTGCCCCAAGCCATGTGACAGTCACTCTTTACTGCAAGTTGGAGCGATATCACCCCTCCTTTTCTCCCCCCCCCCCAGCAGCCTAACAACAGAACAATGGGAAGGTAACCAGACAGGCCCGGACATAAGATAGCAGCTGCCTGGTAGATCTAAGAACAGCACTCAATAGTAAAAACCCATGTCCCACTGCATTACTTTCAGTTACATTGAGAAGGAAAAACAACAGCCTGCCAGAAAGCAGTTCCCTCCTAAAGTGCTGGCACGAGTGACATGACCAGGGGCAGCTGGGAAATTGACAAAATGTCTAGCCCCATGGCAGATTTCAAAATTGAATTTAAAAAAAAAAAAATAAACTATCAAATGATTAGGAATAAATCAATAAAGTTAATGAACCAAACTAGTCCATGGATATGTACCTTACATATGCCTACCTATACCAGTATCAAGCCAAGTATTTTTAGATAAGGAAGTGTGAAATTAGAGTTCACCATAGGAAAGCCCTCTACTCTATTCATTCCAGTTGGAATTCTAGAGGGATATTCATCAACAAGTGAAAGCTAGCATTCACCATTTATTAAATATGCCTCTAAAAAATCCTATAGGAATGTATAGAGAGTGGAGGAGCTTTCATTGTGGTGAGCTCCAATTTCACACTTTGATAAACCTGTCCCTAAGAGTGCATTATACTTGACAGCAAACACTGTGGGGCAGGTAAGTGTTCAAAGCCATTAGCTAGTCACTATTAAAGAAAATTTCAATATGATAAGGGCTCATAAAGGAACACTTTAGCAAAAAGCAAGCAGATCACTAGGCTGCATAGGCAGAGTGTATTAGTAGCAAATAGACAGTAGTTATATTGCCATCAATCACTGCAGAGACCTCACCTTGAGTACTGCAACCAATTGTTGAGGCCCTGTCTACAGAAATACATTAATAAAATAGAAATAATTCAGAAAGGAGCTACTAAAATGCTTCACAGTCTGAATCTAACAAAACACATTTTGATGTGGCCAACATTTAAATGGCCACCATCATTTTTGTTTTGCATGCACAAACACAAACATTGACAATACATTTAATCAGCACTTAAAGCACTAAATTCATTTTAAAAAAAAGAGAGAGAAGTTCAAAGTTTTTAGCTATAGTTGCTTTATTTTACAGTACTGGATAATTCCACCATTGAAAAATATGATTATTTAAAGGGTTGTTATCAGCACTATATTTTCTACTGCAGATAATCTTACATAGTGCTCTAATTTTTTTTTTTTTAACATTTTTATATATTTGTAAGAAAATAACAGCCGGTAAGAAAAAAAAAAAATCAGTTTCAATGAATTTGCGTGTTGTCCATACTTAAAGGCGCTATTCACCGTCCAAACACTTTTTTCAGTTCAGTTGTTTTCAGATTGTTTATCAAAAATAACTTTTTTTTTTCAATCACTATCACTATTTTTGACTGTTCTTACAACCACAAAAACTGAAGTTTAAAATGTAATGTTTCCATCTTAGTTTGGCAGCAGCTCAGTAATCCAGGTTAAGAAACTGAACTTTTACAATTCGATACATTTAGTTGTTACATTAGTTGCTATTTCTTTGCAGTATCTGTGAAATATTAGAAATTATTGTATCAATTCTAATTGCTGCTTTTAATGAAATTAATGAAAATAAGAAATGTGTCAGTTTATATAATAGGTGACCCCCCCCTCCCCAGAGCTGCTTCAGTATTAGAAAAACAGTCGCAAATAGAAAATTATTGGAAAAATACTTCATTCTTGGTGAAGTGAACAACCCCTTTTATACAGCAATGTTGCCTGTGGAATCTATGAAACAAATGATCATATTGCTTAAAGAACAAGTAAAACTTTTTTTTTTTCTATCTGTAAATTTGCTCTAAACAGCCCCCC
>CM044445.1:92488500-92500804 GCA_024363595.1 Xenopus borealis | reverse complement strand
TTACACATAAAACCATGCTGGCACAAACTCATAGTATTGTTATTTGCTATGAAGTCCAGCGTCCTATCCTTTATTAATCCTTCGAAAAGCTTTCCTACCATCGACGTCAGACCAACTTTGCCTAAAGTGCATAAAAATATACAGTTTCCACCTGTGGTGGGGGTTAACTCCATTTTTGCACGGATAGCCACCTTTTTAGATAAGGTCTTAGCTCCATTTGTAATTCTAGGCCAATCATATATCAAGGATACATCCCATTTCTTACGTTCCAGACAGACCTTATGACTAGGGACAGAAACAGTGTTATTGGCAGCATTTGATGTACTGATGTAGTTTATAAACATTAATCCCTCATGACTTGGGGTTATCAGCAGTACGAATGACACTGGGAAATTTGCAGTATGATGTCTCACAGACTAGCTTCTTTATGGAGTTGCTAACATTGGTTTTACAACGAAACTACTTTCTCTTCCAGGATACTTTCTTTCTCCGACTACAGGGACCGTGATGGGATCCAATGTCACCCCACCTATGCCAATATATTCATGACTCAAAGTATATCGGAAGGGAGAATTATTGTTAACAGATTTGTTCGTCAAACCAATAGATCAAAATAACTTAGAGATTTGAGAGTGCACATCCTCGAGCTAATGTTTCCTCTCTTCCTAGGTCACAATTTCTACGGGTGAAAAAGGATAGTTACAGAGAGAGAAGTTAACTTACACAGAGACACTTTTCACAAAAGTGTCGGTAAAATAAGTAACCCAGAAGTGGCGGTCGACAAATTTGAAAAATGTCGTACAAACGGCAAATTCACAAAGGCAGATGTTACCATCTCTGAATGTCTCGTAAGTCCGACAATTTTCTAAAATGACGTATATCTTTTCATCGTATAGACGACATTTTAAAGACATTTTACAAGACATTTTAAAAGACAATTTGACCGACATTTTCATTTTGGAGAGCAAAATGTGTCGGAAAAATTGTCGGCAAAAAAAAAGAGTTTACGAGTAATTCATAAAAATGTCGGGGAAAGTGGCGCAGAAAAAACCACGCCCACTTTTCACTACACTTTTTCAAAAGTGTTGTATATGTCGGAAAATTGGCGGGGAAATGCTCTGTGAATTTGTCGTCTGTTTCGAAGATATTTTAAAGACATTTTAAAGACAATTTTTTCCTTCCCGACACTTTTGTGAATTCCCCCCTTAGACATACTGCATCCTGAGATAATACGGGTTCATACATAAACATTGGCCCTTGTTGAGACGTGCCTACCCAGATATCCCGGAGTACCATGAACCTCCACTATTGTCGTATAAAAAAACCTCGGCGTCTGAAAGACAGACTGGTCAAAGCTGATTTGGGCACTACAATGCAAGATTCACAAAGGTAACTGCATGTATCCATGTTGTAGGTGCAACCAATGTTCTAGTATCATACGCACGGATGTATTCACACATATTTTTCTGGTAAAAAAATTTGACATACGGGGTCACTTTAAATGTGACTCAGAATATGTAATATACATGCTTTAATGTCCCTGCGGCTTGGCTTACATAGGGGAAACCATTCAACCAATCAATGACAGGATCAAAGTCAACACAAATCCACCATAAGGAAGGAGGTGCTTAAACTGCCGGTTCCTTCACAGCCTTGAGATTTCTAGTGATAGAGTCTGTAATCCCCCCCCGCGTCTTATAACTCCAAAAAAGGTTTACATTTACATAAATCATTTTCTTTACTCACATCAATTTGTTCTGGACTTTTATATATAAATAATCCAGATTTAAAAGGACCAGGAAATCAATTTATAAAAAAATTGTTAATATACAACGTAAAAAAACACAAAGACAATCTAAACTTTGAAATTGTAAGTCTTTATTAAGAAATAACTTACAGAAACTCCGCTTCCGCATCTCTTCAGAAAAGGCGACGATCCATCGTGTGGCGTTCAATATCTCCTCAGCAACTCACAATGGATCGTCGCAGGTCGCCTTTTCTGAAGAGGAGCTGAAGCGGACTTTCATGAAGTTATTTCTTAATAAAGACTTAGTGATTTCCTGTTGCATATTAACAAATTTTTTTTAAAAAAATTGATGTTACTGGTCCTTTAATCCTAAAATTCAGTGCATAGCTAATCTTATCACATGAACAGAGTCTATAATACATACAAGAATGATGGTGAAAACACTCCCTCTTCATCGTCATCTTCATCACTTGAATCTTGATCCCCATTATTACAGTGTGCACTGGATGATCGCTCACAAGATGTACTCCATTCTACAGAGCTGGTTAATATGGGTGCTGGTGCATTTTCTTCAATATCATCCATCAATCCCAGTTCATTCTTTACAATTTGTTCTGATTTTACAGTCACTTTTTTTTCCTCGTGTGTTTCACAATTTGGAGTAGAAGAAGGATGCTCGTGTTTCTCAATCCATGCATTATAGTACCTTACAATGTTTTCATGATTGAGCCGAGACAACAATGTTACTTCCCCCTTAATTCTACGGAAATGTTTACTCGCAGGATTGATTTGTACCCGTTTCACAGCGTAATAGCAGCCATCCAGTTTGTTCTGAACCTGAAACCAGAGACATATTAGCATACTATATTCATGAATCAATTACATTAACCCTTTAAGTGCTGAAGAAAATGTTCCATCCTCTTTAAAGGGATTCTGTCATGATTTTTATGATGTAGTTTTTATTTCTAAATTACACTGTTTACACTGCAAATAATTCACTCTACAATATAGATGTCATACCTCAACAATACAATTTCATACCTGAACCAGTAGGTGTATATTTTTTTAGTTATAACATTGGTGTGTAGGCAGCCATCTGCCTGGTCATGTGCTTTCAGAAAGTGCTTTCTGGCAGGCTGTTGTTTCTCATAATCAATGTAACTGAATGTGTTGAGTGGGACCTGGATTTTACTGCGGAGTGCTGTTCTTTGATCTACCAGGCAGCTGTTACCTTGTGTTAGGGAGCTGCTATCTGGTTACCTTCCCATTGTTCTGTTGTTAGGCTGCTGTAAGGGGAAAGGGAGGGGGTGATACCACCCCAACTTGCAATATAGCAGTAAAAAGTGACTGAAGATTATCAGAGCATAAGT
The DNA here is from genome assembly GCA_024363595.1 of Xenopus borealis. Classification (NCBI taxonomy): domain Eukaryota; kingdom Metazoa; phylum Chordata; class Amphibia; order Anura; family Pipidae; genus Xenopus; species Xenopus borealis. The sequence goes on along the minus strand of CM044445.1, from coordinate 92,497,687 downwards.
CACATGACTCGGGGCAGCTGGGAAACTGACATTATGTCTAGCCCCATGACAGATTTAAAAATTTAAGATGAAAGAATCTGGTTGCTCTTTTGAGAAATGGATTTCAGTGCAGAATTCTGCTGGAGCATCACAATTTACTGATGTGTTTTGAAAAAAAATTCCCATGACAGTATTCGTTTAAAGGCTTGTTCACTTTTGAATTATCTTTTACTATGATGTAGATGGTGATATTCAAAATTTAGTTTTTTCATTTTTTTATTATTTGTGGCTTTTGAGTTATTTAGGTTTTTATTCAATCTGCTCTCCAGTTTTCAATTTCAGAAATCTGGTTGCTAGACTCCAAATTAACATCAACCATTAACAAATTAACAGCAGCCATTCACTGATTTGAGTAAGAGACTGGAATACGAATAGAAGAGTGTCCTAATAGAAAGAGGTGTAATAAAAAGTAGCAGTAACAATAAATGTGTAGCCTTACAGAACATTTGTTTTTAAGAAGGGGTCAGTGACCCCCATTTGAAAGCTAGAAAGAGTCAGAAAAAGAAGGCAAATAATTAAAAAAACTATAAAAGATAAATAATGAAAACCAATGGAAAAGTTGCTTAATGCAATATTCAGATCACAGCAAATGTCCATGTAGCTACTTGGAGAAGTCCATGATATTTTTGTATAACTAAGTGCGCAAATGTAGAGAGTTGCTGGGAATCCTCAATTCTTAGCAGGAAAAAACTTTAGGCCTTCCTTCTTGTATAGCAACTCCACCTCAGTGTGCATATACTTCCAATATAAAAAGTACAAGAATTAGGCGTCTGAATGCAGAGATTAACTGCTCAAAGTGTTTATTTTACACACATGTTTTGAGCCTTTGTGGGCCCTTTGTCAAGGGTCACACTTGTCACACAATTGACAAAGGGCCCACAAAGGCTTGAAACATGTTGTGTGTAAAATAAACACTTTGAGCAGTCAATCTCTGCATTCAGACACCTAATTCTTGTACTCTTTATATTGGAAGTATAACTAAGTTCCAAAAGATTTTAGCAAAACAACTAGCTAAACAGTTTTAAAACCATACAGTTTTGCACCAACATTTCACTGATGTCTCCCATGATGGCTTCTGGAACATGTGTACCTAAGGTTAATCACTGTTTTGGGACCCCTGAGATCACCAATATCAGGCTGATGGTTGGGCAAATGCTTTTGGATTCTGTTTTCTTTTGCCATGGAAAAGAAAAAAATTTGATTCAGGGTTTCAGAATGTCAAAACATTATGAGGGACTTTAGAAAAAGTAAAAAAAGCAAGCATCACTGATGCATTGTGAATATTGGGTTTAAAAACTCTGGAACATGAGTTGTTCCTTGGGTCTTCAGTCTCGACCATAGAGCTAATTTAGGCTACTTTGGAGTCCAGGATTGCAAAAATGCATATCATCAGTACAAAATCAAGTGTACCCTGTCTTTTTGTTTGTAACTTAAGAGAAATTTGTATTTTTAGCCAAGTAGAATTACATTTTCCATTTGATCAGCGTCAATTGATAATTCTAATCAAAAAAAGTGCAAAAAAAAATTGATGGAGATGGAGCTCTTCCTCTCTTAAAATGGACACATGAAATTAGGAGGGGGCTCATGATACGTTTGACAAAATCTGGGGGGTTTGTAATTGACTCTCTTAAACTTGACATGACCAGCTCTATAATATCACCTATAGTTGCATACCGTGAAACAATTGCCATATCCAGCAGTATGATCCTCCTTTCTGTATAAGTCTGTGTTCGAAACCGATATCACTTGTAAGACATATTACCAGACACGGTATTGTAATTGTTGTTTTCTCGTTTGTTGTTAAAAACCAATAAAATTTACCTTTAAAAATCAAAAGACTGAAAAGTACCTTAATGACAGCACCAAATGCACCTTTCCCAAGCATCTGTAATTCTTCAAACTCGTTGAAGTAACGAGAAAACTGTCTTTGTGACTCAATATGGAATGTGGAATTAGAAACTGAAGTTCTGGGAATGACAGTCTCCGTACAGTCGCCTGGATAATCTAAGAGCATTTGAGATATAGAGGAGAACAGAATGGAATACAGGGTTATAGCTATTTGCTTTAGTTATAACATAAACAAGTTCAGGAAAAGGCAGCTTAGATAGTAGCTTTTCCTACCATCTGAGGATTCCTCAGTCACAGGACTCTTCTCGGGTGGAGGGTTAAGAAAACAATGACTAAGTAACTGCTGTGTCGTCCAGCGTTCCTTGTCTTCTAAGCAAACACACCTAGTTAAACAACATTAAAGCATAAAACATATTACACATATTAAGCAAAAACTGTCGATTAAAGCAACCACCCACATCTCATCTTCCATGCAAGTATATAGAAAACAGTCTATATCAATAGTATTGATGGAGGAAGGATAAAGCTGGCCACACATCAACTGTTTGATAAAATGTATTAATATTCTCCCACATATTTATTACTAGTCTCAATGTAATCTGAATCATGATGGGGAAAAAAGGCTTGAACCTGCTAAATGCCACACTAAATCTGGAAATCGGTGCATCCCCAATTAAGGAAGTTCATGGCATGGCATTTCATGCCACTCAACTGCACTGTTCACAAGGAGTCCTGTATTTGATACCTGCTCTTTGGCAGAAGTAAATAAAAAAGGGACCCCTTGGGTTTCAGCATGCTGGGTCTTGTGCCTCATTGTGCCTTATTTCCATCAGCTATTACACTGAGGAGCATGTTCAGAATAGGGTTACCCAATCACTTGAAAATTCAGGCACTTATAGAAAATGATGCTAGAAGGGACTGTACTGACTGCAATTTATTTTACATGCAATCAGTTCAGCCCTGCAACATATTATTATATTATTAGACATGCCCCTGAATTTTCAAGTGTTTTGATAACCCTAGTTCAGAACCTTTTTATGTTGTCCAATGTTGTATTGGAGGGCCCATGCCTGAAACAGGGGTCATTAACACATGCAAACAGGAATCCCAGCAGCACACTGTAGATGTTCAAAGTTGCAAACACCCAATAATACATTTTTAAATATATTTTTGCAACAGTTCAAATTCTACAGTGTGCTGCAGGTATTCCTGTTTTCATTTCAACGGGCATAACTGGCCCATTTGAGTACACCCAGCTATAGGTTCCATGCAGGATGCTGCCACTTTGCAGAGTGATTTGACTAAGTTGGGAAACTGGGCAGCAAACTGGAAAATGAGGTTCAATGTTGATAAATGCAAGGTTATGCACTTTGGCAAAAATAATATAAATGCAAGTTATACACTAAATGGCAGTGTGTTGGGAGTTTCCTTAAGTGAGAAGGATCTTGGGGTTTTTATAGATAACAAGTTGTCTAATTCTGGGCAGTGTCATTCTGTAGCTACTAAAGCAAATAAAATTCTGTCTTGCATAAACTCAAGGGATGAAAACATAATTATACCTCTTTATAGATCCCTAGTAAGACCTCATCTGGAGTATGCAGTGCAGTTTTGGACTCCAGTCCTTAGGAGGGATGTAAATGAGCTGGAGAGAGTGCAGAGACGTGCAACTAAACTGGTTAGAGGGATGGAAGACTTAAATTATATGGGGAGACTGTCCAGGTTGGGGTTGTTTTCTCTGGAAAAAAGGCGCTTGCGAGGGGACATGATTACACTTTACAAATACATTAGAGGACATTATAGACAAATATCAGGGACCTTTTTACCCATAAAGAGGATCACCAGAGGCCACCCCTTCAGACTAGAAGAAAAGGACTTTCATTTGAAGCAGCGTAGGTGGTTCTTCACAGTGAGGACAGTGAGGTTGTGGAATGCACTGCCGGGTCATGTTGTGATGGCTGATTCTGTTGATGCTTTTAAGAGGGGTTGGATGATTTTTTGGACAGACATAATATCAAAGGCTATTTTGATACTAAACTCTACAGTTAGTATAGCTATGGGCATATATGGTTTGTGTGAAAGAGTGGAGATGTATGTGTGTGTGTATGCTGGGTTTTTAATTTGGAGGGGTTGAACTTGATGGACTCGGTCTTTTTTCAACCCAATTTAACTATGTAACTATGTAACCCTGTTTCTGTATAGCAAAAAAATGCACAAGCAATGATATTCTTTTTTCCACATCCCTTTACCAGCTTAAAAGCTGAAACAACTTGTTCTAAACTCTACTGTCCACTGGCCGAGTAATGATCTCATTGTAATGCAATTGCATGAGCTGACAATATGCAACTATCCAGAACTCCAATAATAGATTTAATTCCTAATACTAGTGCCTAAGACTTTACAGCCACAGGCCTATTGTTCTTTTTTGCTGCTGGATATCAAGTTAGACCGCATGAAAACTATGTTAATATGTGACATAGCCAGGATGAATGCACATAGGAATTTGTACTACTATTTGTGTTTTTATGTGCATTGAAAACCAATGCTAGAAAACCGGGGAGATAATAATGAAATGCAAGGGGAAACAAATATTTATAATTCTAAGAATACATTTGAAAGCTATTCTGTTTTCTGCACTCAAATACTTAAAACAGCAATAATAGCTCTGTTTTTACACTGTTTGATTAAAAAAACAAGAAAGCGTGACGCCTTTAAATTTGTTTTTTTAAATATCCCATAATTTCTTTTTCTCCATAATGTAACTTAGGGATTACTATTATACCATGATAACAGACATTAAGGGGAATTTACAAATGAAAGTGCAAAGAATAAAGTGCAAGTCCAGGGGCAATTGCCATATTTTTTCCCCATAATGCAATGTTTCCCCCAAATTCCAGTATAGCTGCATTTGGGCACATTTGCAACTGATGTGTCAAAACCAATGCAATTGCACTTGCCCATAAATAGCACGCAATAGCTATGAACGTTTCCTGGTCTGGTCGCTGGTATCCAGCGCAAGATGTGCAGCCGATTTATGCTTCGAGGGACAGTTTTTTTTCTTTTATCTTGCTTGCATTTTTTTTACATAAACCTTCTAAACGATTAATATTGGATACATTACTTATACTTCGCAGCAGCATTTTATAATGGATAATAGGTCCGATACCTGTATAGTTTTTGAAGCAAACACACCAGTAACACTACATTATATGTTACTTACTTTAAAACACTTTCAAGTTTTTGGTGCTGCTGTTCCTTAAAAGGGGCAGGATACAGCAGCTTTTGGAAAACAAAACTAATTTGTTTTTTTAAATTTACAAGCAAAGGGCAGGATGGAGTATTGGTGTGCAGTAACAGATTTTATATACATTTTGTGATTTATTATAGTCATCTATGAAGCAGGAGTTTGACTCCATTTACCTTGAGATACAACTGATTGGAAACCTGCAGTCTAAACATGTAACAGCCATGTGGATTCATAGGATTATACAGGCATGAATAGCCCTACCTAAACATAGATGCATGTAAATCCTGCTTAGCTTATCCATGGGGACTAATATATTTGAAAAACTTAAGATCTTCATCAAGTTTTGCACAGAAACCTGGATTGTGCCAAACTCACTTTTGTAGGAAATCTTGGAAATCTGCAGGCAGTTCACTTGGCACTTTTACAGGATACTCTTTGGCTGTGTTGCCCTGTGACAGTGAAAGTAACAAGAGACCAAGCTTCCATATATCTCCTTTCTTCCCAGTCTTGCTAGGCAGAGCATCCTCACTGAATCGAACTTTTGTTTGCTCAAAAATGTCCTCTTTGCAGATGTCAGCAAGGCGTTTGGAAAGGCTATAATCTGTCAGTTTTACTTTCCCATCAGCTGTCACCAAAACACTGGAGGCGCACAAGACTTTATGCACCACGGAATTAGAATGCAAATAGTCCAGTGCTGACAGAAGCTGAGCAGAATAGTCCCGAAGTTGATCCACAGGAACAGAGACACCCTGCTCAAGGTAACTGGAAAGCTTTGTACCATTAATATGTTCTGCTATAATTTCGACAGAAATTGAATCTTCTTTCTCTTTTATTTGCATAGCGAGGTAGTGTACAATGTTTGGATGGCTCAGTTTGATGAGGGAATTGAATTCTGTTTCTGTGCCCTGGATCTGTTGGTTAAAGAAATTGCTGTGAGCAGTAGGGAAAACTGGGAAAAGAATGATACAGCTAGTCAGGTGTCTGGAGCAGCATGTTGGGAAAGGAACCAGGACTTTCTGAAATGTGTGGGTTTGTGATGGGAACAGCATGTCATGGTGACTGGTGTATACCCCACAGCCACAGCAATGGACCATTTCAGTAAAGGAAAAGTAAAAAGGTGAACTGCATCGCCACACCACTCTCAGTGAAGATTACATTTAAAGGGGTGGTTCACCTTCTAAACACTTTTTTCAGTTCAGTTGTTTTCAGATGTTCCCCAGAAATAAAAACCTTTTTCAACTCCTTTCCATTTTTAAAATCTAAGTTTAAAGTGGAACGTTCATTCCTGGTGTTTGAGCAGCTCAGTAATTCAGGTACAGACTGATACAATTTTGCAACATTTAGTTGATACATTTCTCACCAGTATCTCAGGAGTATGAGCAACTATTGTATCAAATCCAACAGCTGCCTGTAATGAAACTCAGGAATTCTGCTCAGCAGGGCAAAACAAGAAGTGTATCAATTAAAGTGGACCTGTCACCCAGACACAAAAATCTGTATAATAAAAGTCCTTTTCAAATCAAACATGAAATCCAATTTCAAATTTTAATTAAAGCATTCATAGCTGTTTTAAGATCATTTAAAAATCTCAGCTGTCAATCAAATATTGTCTGCCACTCCTCTATGCCTTAGGCATAGAGGCGTGGCAGACAATTACTTTCACTTTCCATTCAGCACTTCCTAATTAATTGTCACTGCTCCCCACACATTCCCCCAGTTCTCTTAACCATTTAATTGTGTAGCCAGGACATGGGGATAGACTTCGAGTCCCCAATTCTGGTGCACAAACAAGATTCTGAGATGAAACAAGACTTGTCTTAATAACAGTGTCCACAAAATGGCTCCTGCCTGTTTGTTATAATTATGAATTCCCAGACTGAAGAAAACAAGATTAAAATAATTTATATAGTGTAATTAATGTTCATTTTGCTTGACTAATGTGATAAAATAGTGATTTTGAATATTTTTTTGGGTGACAGGTCCACTTTAAATGTAAAATATAAAACTGTAAAATTTTACACTTCAATATTAGAAAAACAGCCACGCATAGAAAATAGATAGAAATTGGAAAAAGTCTTTATTTCTGGTGAATCTGAAACCAACTGAACGGAAAAATGAGGTGGAAGGTGAACAACCCCTTTAAACAAGCATCGTCTGTTTTGCTGGACAGAAATGCTTATAAGCACACCATATATGTTAGTGGGTAATGGGCTGTATAACAACACATCCAATGATTAATTCCTTTGAACAAACATCTTGATATGATTATTTGTGATAATTTTCCAATGGCAGCATATTGTTTAAATGTTTTCTATAGGAGCTACGACACTTTAACTATATATATATATATATATATATATATATATATATTTATTTATATATACAAATACAAGAAGTCCTCTTCTTGTATTTGTCTATTCTTATTTTGTGGTCACAGCCTCATTGCACCCCTGCCTAATGGTTTTAAAAATCAGTGGTGAGCACAACTTTTCTTTGTTTGTATATGTATATATATATATATATATATATAGCTAAAGCGATGTAGCTATTATATATCTATATCTATATATATATATATACATAATTCTATGATACTCCTATTAACATGTTTGCTGCCTTACAATTGGTTGCATAAAGCCTTATCATTTATTCATACTACTACTTTCATATTGTTTACTCACATTTCTGTAACTATAGGGAATATGTCCATATTATTAGACGTGCAGAATTGCATTGTCCTAAACTGTACCATGCCCATCAGTACTTACCTTCTCTAAAGTTTTACAAGCTAAAAGTTGCCTCGCAGGGATTGTAGTCACACGGGAATGTATCGAAGTTCGATCAAATATGATCAATTTTTTCGGATATTCGAATAAGCAAAATTTGGCCTCTTCGATCATCGAATAACAAATTATCGAATGGATCGAATGATCGGATATTCGATAATTCGATGATCGAAGGATTTCAAATTTTAAAATGCTTCGAATGCCTACTTCGTCAGATTGAACCTACCTAATACCAATAGAAGCCTATGGGAACCCCCCCCCCCCCATAGGCTTCTTTTTGCAAGTCCTGCTCGAATACCATTCGTATGATCGAACGCTTCGATCGTTCGAATCATACAAATTTTTCGGGGCTCGAAGGAAAAAGTAAGATTTTTCCGTGAAATCGAATATCGAGCAAAATGATAGCCTAAAACTATTCGATAAGCATTTGAGAGTCGAATGCTTATCGAATTTCGAATAGATTCGTAGGATTTTGGGTGAATATTAGTAAATTTGCCCCTTAGTGTGTATATGGAGTTGATTTCAGACAGGCAGATCACAGAGATAAGCATACACGTATGGAGTATTATCTGCTGATGTCTTAATGCTGGAGGAAAACATGAAGTGTGCCAGTATCCTAAATATCCTCTATTACCCCTTTCTCCATACTATGGTCTATCTTCCCTAGTATTTCTTACTACTAGTTCAGTCACAACCATTTATACAATACGGTTTCCTTTCCAATCATAGTAATAAATACCACCACAGAGGTTTTAAATCACAATTAATTCTGTACCTTAGTTGTGCTCCTTTAACAATGATTATTTTTAAACCAGAGAGTACAGACTTTACCTGTTTTTTACATTTGTCAATCTTTTCTTTTTCTTGATTAGTAAGAAACTTGCCCATCTTTTTCTGCCACTGAAGAACCCATTCATAGATCACAACAAAATTTCCTGAAGCAATTTCCAAGCCATTGTAGACAGATTTACCCAGCAGTTCGTCTTTTCCTGAATAATATAAACAGCAGAATGATAATGATTAGGAATTAGGCAGGTTTAATTTGCAACTGAAGTGTGACCGCCACCACTCAGTCAGCTCTTGTAACCTTAATTTTTCAATCTTTATTGTACATTTCATCCAGTTTTATAAGATTAGTATGGTCAAGGGTGAAACAGCATACCATCCAATAGTTTCACATTTTTAACAGTGTGTAGAATCTTATAGACTTTGGGGGTAATTTAATAAAAGGCACTAAGTTTGCCCAGGAGCAGTAACTCATAGCAACCAA
>CM044445.1:92397826-92486186 GCA_024363595.1 Xenopus borealis | reverse complement strand
TTGATGGACTCGGTCTTTTTTCAACCCAATTCAACTATGTAACTATGTAACTATGTAACTGGCTTTCTCAATTCAGAATAAGCAAGTCCAGTTGATTTGACTTATTTCTATAGATATACCATGAACTGGATGAATGAGAATCTTCACAAGCAACACTGTCTAATGGTAATCAATGCCCACTGCTACAAAGAAAAAATAGCCCCATTCCAGCAATCCATAGTAACCTATCAGCAGAGCAGGTTTGTAATGGTATAGTACAGTTCAAATAAGGAAAGCAAATTTCTGACAAAAGTACATTTTTCATACACCATTTAAACACAAAATAAACAATCTTACTTTGAGCGGCCTGCTGAATGTGGGCGATTTCTGTTGGTTCCTCCTTGATCAGGAACTGACCCCTCTGAGGATGCTGTTATTGTCTTGCCTGTGTTATTAATCTTATTCACATTTTCTTGGCACATTTGATTGGCGTTTTCAATTCGTTCCTAATATTCAGTGAGAAAAAAGAAAAAGGTCTTTATTTGCTTGAGTTATTAAGTGTTGACTATTTTTATCACTTGCACTACAGTAGTTATTAAAGGGATCCTGTCATGGGAAAAAAAAATTTTTTTTTTCAAAATGCATCAGTTAATAGTGCTGTTCCAGAAGAATTCTGCACTGAAATCCATTTCTCAAAAGAGCAAACAGATTTTTTTTATATTTAATTTTGAAATCTGGCATGGGGCTAGACATTTTGTCAATTTCCCAGCTGCCCCTGGTCATGTGACTTGTGCTCTGATAAACTTCAATCACTCTTTACTGCTGTACTGCAAGTTGGAGTGATATCACCCCCTCCCTTTCCCCCACCCAGCAGCCTAAAAAAAGAACAATGGGAAGGTAACCAGATAACAGCTCTCTAACACAAGATAACAGCTGCCTGATAGATCTAAGAACAGCACTCAATAGTAAAAACCCATGTCCCACTGAGTACTATTCAGTTACATTGAGAAGGAAAAACAACAGCCTGCCAGAAAGCAGTTCCCTCCTGAAGTGCTGGCACAAGTCACATGACCAGGGACAGCTGGGAAACTGACAAAATGGCTAACCCCATGTCAGATTTCAAAACTGAATATTAAAAAATCTGTTTGCTCTTTTGAAAAATGGATTTCAGTGCAGAAGTCTACTGGAGCAGCACTAGTAACTGATGCATTTAAAAAAAAACATGTTTTCCCATGACAGTTTCCCTTTAAGTGCTGAATATTTTTATCTCTTGCTACAGTGGGTAAAAGCATAACAATCATAAACACCATTATATCACTGCCTAAATTTGAGCATTGTTGTTATTAAAGAAGGTACTATCCCTGCCCTATTTTAAGGCTCCCAACATAACTCAGCTGTGTTGGTGAATTGGTGAACCAACACTACTACATTTTAGCGTTACTTGTCAGTCAATACAGTTTCTGACTAGAAGTACTTTCAACTGAAAATATATCACAGCAATTATAACCCTGCATACTCCTAAAAGAAGCACAAATAGCAAAGTACTTACATATATGTAGTCCCATCATCAAAGCTATAACTATGGGACGTTGTGAGGTGAATCAGGAGCCATTATGATACCTAGACATACTTTCCAAATACAGTTAAATAAACTGTGCTGGCAAAATACTGCTTTTTTTTGTATAGCTGTAAATAAAGCTTTAATCTCATGAAGAATAGAAAGGTGTACACCCCAATAAACCCATTTAAAAGATGCCAATATTCCTACAAACTCAGACTCCTATGACCTGTGTGTTTGTTCTAATATGACAAAACTCTATATATAGACTAACTATGTGGTAGATAGATGTTAACCATCCCCATCATGAGAGAGATAATGATCCAGTTCTGTATTTTTTTTCTAGGCCTGAATTTCTCTAAAAGGGATGGTTCACCTTCAGGTCAACTTTTAGTATATTGTAGAAGGGCCAATTCTAAGAAACTTTTCAATTCGTTTTCATTATTTATTTTTCATAGTTTTTTAATGATTTGCAATTTTCTTCTGTTTCTTTGCAGCTTTCAAATGGGGGTCACTGACACCATCTAAAAACAAATGCTCTGTAAGGCTACAAATGTATTATTATTGACACTTTTCATTACTTATTCTATTCAGTCCCTCTCCTATTCATATTCAAGTCTCTTTTTCAAATCAATGCAGGGTTGCTAGGGTAATTTGTACCCTAGAAACCAAATTGCTGACACTGCAAACTATAGAGTTGCTGAATAATAAGCTAAATAACTATAAAACCACAAACAATAAAAATGAAAACCAGTTGCAAATTGTCTGAGAATATCACTCTCTACATTATACTAAAAGTTAACTCAAAGGTGAACAAACCCTTTTAAAAAAAAATAACTTAGGAAAGTGATTGATCATTACCTCAGTTATGGCATGGGGCTGGTTGACATGTATGGTGTTATAGTTCTGTGAAACATATCAAGGCTTTACAGCTAACCAGAGTACTTGATACCTGCTTTGCTATTTCCTTCTTCCTCTTTGCTTCCTTTTTTTCTTCTTCCCGCTTCTGAATTTCATCAAGAATTTCACGTCTCTGGTAAAGGAAAGGGTTTAAGACGTTAAATACACAAACTATTTGGAGGCAAGTTTTTGTAGAATGACAAATTCCTGTGATTTTATAAACAACGAACAACACCTGTGGTGGACAGGTCCAAACAAAGTGAGGAAGTGGACTAGTGGACATATCAGGGAAATAAAATGGTGTCAGTATCCATTTGTCGCATGTAGGACACCCACACACCAGCCTGGTAAAGCTTGCCATACAGGAAAAAAAAAAAAAGACCAGTGCATGTATGAAACAATTGTGTCCTTGTGCACACACAAGCAACTCCACACTTTAAATCCCTATAGAGGGTGTAAACCCCAATTGTGACACCTACAGTATTTAAAGTGACAGTGCCAATATAAAGTGTCTTGAATCATTAATACAATATTAAGACTTGTATGAATAAGTGTAACATTTATAATTTGTAAGACTAGGCTGTCTGTTACCTATTATCAACAAAAGTGTCAAATATAATAGGCAAAATGTTGTATTTAGATACATGTATTGTTACACAAAATGTGTAACTGTGTTTTAAAGTTTTAGAACACTTCTTACAATAACAAATATGGGTGTTTTCATTTTGGCTATTATATTTATGACACATTTGTTGATAATAGTTAACAGACAGTCTAGTCTTACAAATTATGAATGTTACAATTATTCATACACTAATTCAAGACATTGTATTTATGGTGCAAAACACTTTAGATATTGGCACAATCTCTTTAAATACTGTAGTCATGGTATGCCGATGTCACAATTGGGGTTTACATCCTCTAGTCTAAGGGTCTAAAGGGATTTAAACTGTGGATCTTGATATTGGTCCAAACTTACATGCACAGAATATATTCACGTTTTTAACTGGAAATTCCCTTAATATGGTGAAAAAAGGTGAAATTTATTGTCAACGTTTCAGTGCCAAGATTATCGGTTTGTGGCAATCTTTAGAAGTTTAAAATTTACAGCGTGTTTGTTGTTTGAAATTTATCTTTCCAATCTTGGTGTGGAAATGAACTCCTTACCGTCTGCTCTTCTTGCATTCTTATCTGTTGTACTCGTTTCTCTTCTTCAAGGGCCAGCTTCTCCTGTTGCTTCTGGAGGTTCTTTAACATCTCCTCATGAAAGGATTTAGGAGGTGGGAGGTTAAACTCTGTGAGAAAACACTGCACATGGTCTGCAAGCTGGTAGATCATCACCTATCCAGGGATATATAAAGAAAACATTCTGGTATGGCATTTTCCAGCATCTTGTAACCTGACATTTTAGCCTAAGCGGGATTGGCAAATGGCTTTTATAAGTAACATCTATAATGTTTTTTTTATAAATCTGAGGAATTATGAACAGTACCTCTGATCTAAGGTACAAAAAAAGAACCAGTTGCTTTTATCTCCACATTTGTTATGGTACTATGATGAGAACAACTGCATGTGGCTTAAAACATACCTCTCCACAAAGCTGTTTTGCTAAATCTGCCAAACTTGATGTCAGAGAGTTCACATTTTCATTGGACAATCCCTGGATGTTCATCAGCTTTATTTCAGGAGGGCTGTAACCATAAAAATAATATTGACCAACCAGTTCCATAGAATTTACATGTGTCTTTTAATGTTCATCTATCCACTGGAATCTACCTAAAAATCATGTCATAATGTGAGAACATTTTTGTAGAACTACATGCCTACCATAAAAGTAGATACTCTTACACATGTCTATCAATTTAAAGATTCATTTTGATACACGTGTACTGGAGATATCTGCATTAAACCTCAGCCACAGCAATCTCAAATATTTTCCTTTAATAGAATAATCCCTCTATGATCTAATGTTTTGTTTAATAATTGAAATGTCTGATAAGGAATCTCTATTGCATTTGTAGAACACATGGAAACTGATCACACATAGGATTTGAAGTGTCAGCTCGAGTTGAAAAGGTGTAAAGAATGGCAGCAGATTTTCAAACTACACTTATAAGGCGTTCGTACTTACACATCTGGATAGTGTTGAGGGCATTTTACCCATAAGTCCACCTTGACATAAACTTCATTTCCCTGAGGACGTAAGGCAATTGTGATTTCTGGAGGCTGCTGGACCTTTAAAACAACATAATTAAAATTAAATTAAGATTACTGTTCTATTTATATAGCGTAAAACACATTACACAGAGCTGTACATAACAGCTTGAATCCAGACAAACCATTATAGATGGTAAAAAGGACACGGCCCTCAAGGGCTTACAATATCCCTTGAGCCCATTACTGCTCTGTAGTTCATCAGTTGTCCCCCAAATCGATAGGGCTTTAGCAATTTTGCCATAAAAAGCCCAAATCTTTGGGGGGGCGGGGGTAGGGATACTTACACAACTAACAAATCTTTACTTTTTTTCATGTTGCCCCTCAAAATTGTAAGTGTGTAGTGTATATTAAATGGTTTTAATCTAGATTAATTCTACTTTGTTGTGAGTGTGACAAAACAAAATGTGGAAAACCCCTGTCACTATAAGCAGACTAACCTGCCTGTACACCTCCTTATAACACTGGCAGTTTTACAGGAAAAGTAAATTTTAAAAAGGCACAACCTCTGTGTCTGTTAAAGGAGAACTAAAGCTTAACTAAAGAAGTAGGGGATAAATGTTGTACATTATGATTTGGGTTTCTGTTCCAGCCCCAGGCAACCACAGTCCTTTAACATGGAATATCTGTCTCCAAAGATGCCCCAGTAGCTCCACATCTTCTTTTCTGCAGACGATCTTCTTTCCTACATATGCTCTATGGCCTATGCTGCTGTCACTTAGTGAGCTTAGTGACCCACTCACAATATACAGTACAAATAGAATATGAATGTCATAAAATAAGACTGATTCTGAATTAATACAGATAATTACTACACGGCAGCTCAGAAACCAGTGCAACTACCATCAGAATTTAATAATCAGCCCTGTACCATCAGTCTTTATCACAGGCCAACCTTGTTTTCTGCTGAAGATTTGCGACAATCTCCAAGCTAACTTTTCACCAGCTGCTCAGAACCCACTAAGCATGTGAGTGTCACAGACACTTTCCAAGATGGTGACTCCCTCTGACAAGTTTGAAATCCTGGATCATTGCTGCTATTGAGAAGCTACAACTTTAGGCTGGTAGAATAAGTTCAGTATATAAAATATGGAATTTGTAGTCATTCATTTTTACAGTTTAGTTCTCCTGAAAATGTTCTGTCGGCCTATACAGGTGCTTTTACCTTTACTTCTCCTTTAAATACAAGACATAACCTGTGATAAACACAACATCCTGGAAAAGAGGCAGAGAATTTTGAAAACAGGAACTCAAGAAAACGTGGTACATTTTTAAAAGGCACAGGAATCCAGGAATGGAAATATAAAGGTTGGACTGGGAACAGATGCACCTTATCTGTCTATTGCTGCATCCGTCAGTCCAAGTGCCAAATTCTTATTATTCTTATCTACTGTACATTGGCATTGGCAGCTGTCTGAAACTTTTGCATTCAACTGCTGTCCTGCTACTTCTCACAGTCTCCATTATAAGGGGCAGAGCAAGTCATTAGCATTCTTTATTGCCTATAATACGTTTGTGGTTGTGCAAATTAAGCTGAGATATTTATATACAGATATACAAACACACACTCGTGTAACTTTGGTTATTGTGTATTATTCCCTCAGGTACATCCTCGCAGTTAGGAGGCAAGCCACTCTGCAACAACCTTTAACCTATTGGGAAACTACAACGCCCACCAGCCTCGACATTTGCAGTTTCAGAGGAGGCATTCCTTTACTTGTAGACAGGTACAATGCACGGCATTGCTTCAGTGTAGTAGGTACCTTCCAGACATTGTTCCTGCGCAGATCCGAGAAGTCCCCACTATAGATAGATTCCAGGACCTCCAGCTCATTTTCCTGCCGGATGGAATAAGTTTCAGCGGCCTCAGAGGCAGGCGGAGGGGGGTGCAACAGATCCCCTCGTGAGGTGAGGTCAATTGGAAGAACTGCATTTCCCCGGCCGCCTGCCATGCTAAGCCGGACTCATGCCGGACTTGACTATTACAGGCACCAGAAGACAAACGGAACAAGAGAATTGGCCCACAGTCGAAAAGGGGTGGGCACGGCCTACATGTAGTGAAGTAGCAGCGGCCATGATTGCTGCTGGCAAACTACTTCGCTTCTGGTGTAGGTGTTCGCCATCTTTATTGGTGGCAACAGTTGACAGCTGCATGAGGGCCCGTCCGAAGTACCACAGATGCAAACGTCACTCAGACGAGGAGAGCAGAGGCCACGTTTATCATAGGGTGTCTCCTCATGTGTTCGTGCGTGGGCCTTAGTTGCCAACAAGGGAAATTAGTAGCCAGAGGAGTTTTCACAGGACAACTGCTAATTCCTACATGCGTTACTAATAATAATTATCTTAATACTTGTAGGGACCCATAAGTACCATGGCCCTTATGGCTTCTTCCCTTGCCCTTTCACTAGCTGCCTTCTATTGGACTAAAGTCCAGGTGGCTAGATTGTTTCATATTATTGGCTACAGGTTGTGACCCACCCCCTGCAGTGCTGTATTAAAAGTACTTGCAGGGAGGGGCACTTCCTCTTTGGCCTGCAGCAGAGGAGGAGGGCAGTGCTCCATTGAGCCTGGGTGCCAACCGGGCCCCAGAGGCGCTCTACCCTAAAGGGACAGCACACCTTTAGAGGTACTACAGTATTAAGTCGGGGAACAGGGCCCCGTGAATGAGGACTAGTCAGAGATAGGATAGTCCTGTCATAGCACTCTCTAGGAGAGGTGAGAAAGAGAGGGAAGAGAGAAAGGGCAGCTCAAAGCCCCATCAAGGAGGATAGTAGGGAGTAGCTCTCCCCCAGGCTCTACCTTGCCTGAAGTGAAGGGACCTCAGACATAGGGACTGCAGGAAAGTATTTAACCCTGAGTCACCTGAACCTGCTGGTGGGATCCGGACCACATGGGCATTGATAACCTGGCTGGTGCAACTACAACTCCCATCCTGGTATCCTACCTGAGGGTATAATCTATGCTGTGCCTGTACTAAGCATTTCTGCTATAATACCACTGTCTGTGAGTATATAATACCCTGTGCTGCTAATGTAAATAAACTGTTCTATTTGTTTGCACAAAGAACCCCTGGCGTCCAACAACCTTTATTACACACTATTGCAGTATCGAGTTGTAGTTCAACTACCTCACACGTGATTTTCCACTTAGCGAAAGCCCTACCTGAGAGTGAAAGAGTCGCGTGTAACCAATGCTCTACCTATGCTAGTTGGTTTGGTTAATATTGGCCAAGAAAGGGTTACATACTAATAAAGTACTTGTGTTTGTAAAAAAAAAAACAATAGGGAGGTTGATATGGTCCAGTCCAGAAAATAAGGTAACAGAAGGTATATTCGCAGGTCCATTTTTTGGGACCCGTATAGGGTTGCCACCTTTTCTTTAAAGAAATACCGGCCTTCCTATATATTCTGCTTTTTTCCCTATTAATAACATTGGGACCAGCCATCCAAAAAACCGGCCAGGTGGCAACCCTAGACCCGTACCAGCAACCTGCAATCCGAACCTGGACCCGTATTCTTACCCGCTTGGACCTACGACTAGGGTTGCCACCTTTTCTTGAAAAAAAATACCGGCCTTCCTATATGTTTATCTTTTTTTCCTATTAATAACATTGGGATCAACCATCTAAAATACTGGCCAGGTGGCAACCCTACCCGCGAACCCGCAACCCGGACCTGCGACCCCTGAACATCAAGAATCAGGAAGTGCTGTCATTGTAAACCAGAAGTGACATCATCGGAAGTAGCAGTAAAAGGCGTAAAACAGGAATTGTTGTCATTGTAAACCGGAAGTGACATCATCGGTAGTAGACATGCTCTGAAAAAAGGAGTAAAAATCTCTATGACGAAGATCAGCGACCCTATCCTCAACCCACAGACCCGCTTCTATACCCACACCCGGAATTTCTACATGCAACCCGCATGGTACCACAGTATTTTGCGGGTAACCCACGGGTACCCGACCTGCTGAAGCACTCTAACAGAAGGCTTAGCAGGTTGTTGTCCACAACAAGGTATAGGCTTCTTACAGTGTCCTCACCCTATACCAGGGGTGTCCAAACTTTTTGCAGTCGGATTTGGTGAGGTGAAAATGTGTGGGGGCCGACCATTCAGGGCTGAACTCCACCGATGATTTGCGTGCATCCGTGGAGTGCAGCCCTTAGCCTGACATTCTTTGAACTATTATTATTTAACTGGCATGCTGCTGTTAATCAGCTGTGTGGGGCTGTGGAGTGTACAATATATTTGCCCTTATCACCTGGTGTGTTGCCCTCATTCATAATTAATGAGGAAAAATAGTGGCATAACTACTCCCTGGTGGGCCCCGGTACAGGATGGGCACCTGGGCCTCCCGTCAGGCCCTTACCTCTATGAATAGCATGCTGGAGTGTTGATGGCATGTGTGCTGTAAAATCTCCCCCTAGATAATCGCCTGCCATAACCATTATCGTGGCTCAGACTGGCCCCAAGGGGGTGGGGGCCCTGGTGGAATTGAACCCTCTGCACCCCTGGTACTTACGTCACTGAGGAAAAACAATACTGAAGTTAAATTAATATATCTGAAGCCCTGGAATCTAGGTTGAGACAAATACAGTTTTAATCTGGCATTTTATCTAAAACTAAAGAAAAAATCAGGCAAAATGTTATGCAAAATGTCCCCTTTAAATTGACTTATTATTATATTATTATTACTAACTGGCCAATGGACAGAGTCCCCCTCCTCCTATATCCTTTGCGATATGATGTTTCCTCAGAAACCAATAGGGTTGCCACCTTGCCGGCATTTTACCGGCCTGGGCAGTATTTTTGATGGTTGATCCCAATGTTATTAATAGGAAAAAATATATAAATATATAGGAAGGCCAGTATTTTTTTCAGGAAAAGGTGGCATCCCTAGGAACCGAGAATTTCAAGCTGGCCCGCATTCATATCCATTCTGGGCTGCAGTTTGGACACCCCTGCCCTATACCTACCCCATACCGCCCAACATTTTGGAAGTAAGAAGAGGGACAACATTTTTTTTTCTGCACGTAGCGCTGCAATTTTGACCACGCCCATTTTTGTGGCCGCACCCCCTAATTGCCATGTTCCTTTTACAAAATTTGGCAGGTTATACTTACATATTTTTTTATATCTCAAAATTGTTACAAAGCATCTTATTTGAACCTGTTAACTGTTCTGGACTCTCTGCCAAAAGTCAATTAAGTTAGAAACTTAGAAACTGTTCTGGCTGTTCAGTGCAGAGAAAATAGGGACTTTCCAGTACAAATAAGGGACTGCAGGTTGGGCTATCAAAAGAGGGACTGTCCGTCCAAAAAAGGGACAGCTGAGAGGTATGCTACCCAAGCATGATGCAATTCTGCCTATTAAAAAAGTCTCCATTTTAGAACCTGGATTAACCAATTTATCCAGGGATGGATTATAATAACAAAATGGAGGGTTCATGTGTGATTAAGTAGAGAGCTACTTGAATAACACATTTTTATTACAATCCAGCCCTGGATAAATTAGCATGGAAGGTCTGAATATTTGATTAGATTCATTCTCTTGGGCCTAACTAATGTGCGGACCGGCCTGAATCCTGCAGGACCCATGGGTTTACCTATGAGTCTAGCAGGTGCAGCCCAACTTCCACACACATTTTACTGATTGCGAGTGGGTTTTGGTTGAAATCTTCTGCTCTTCCAGCCTGAGGACTTACTCTGCTGGCTTTTGACCCGGGAGCCGCCATTTATAGCTGCATGCCTGCCCCTTTCATGATGTTAGAGTTGAGTGGGTCTATAAACAAAAGTGTCGGTCGGGTTCGAGTATAATTTTTTTGGCCATGCTGGTAAAACACCTGCCAAGGCTGGGGCTGGTATTACAAATTTACTGGCAATGTAGTTACAAATTTACTGGCAATGTAGTTGACGGTAAATCTGTAATAACCTTAACAAAAGCCTTTGGCCCTACATTCGAAACGTAACTTTTCTCCACCTTCTGGCCATCACAGGACGTGGCTCCAGCCCTTTCAGATCACACCTCCCCTTTTGTTCCTGCCACTATCCGATAGAAATTTTTTGAAAAGTTGGCAACCCTATTACTAACTAGTGCTTGGTTAAATAACAGACCACTAACTTCAGAAAGTCTATCTCCTAGAACATATATACCAACTAAACTGACACTAACATGAGGAGCAGGACTGAGGAGCACTTCAATGACATATAAATACCCTAAAGGAGCTTGATCATTTTGCATCATTCTAATCCACAAATTGTTAACACTTTCTGTTCCTCTCCGCTAGGTCAATTACTCTATGCTTTTGTATTTCCTACCAAATTAGGATAATGTGTCCTGGAAAATAAGCATCATGGATCACAGAGCAGGTACAAGCATACATTTGCTGTAAGACAGTTTATTTAGATACGCAATGCATACATTGCCATAGCTTTATGCAGTTTGTTAGATGGTATACATTTCTCACATGGAATTTTTTTAAATATATGTGTAAGATAATTTTATAAAACTAAACTTGTAAATGCTGCTATGGTGAAACTCAAAGCAAAATTAACATTCATGCATTTCTGTACATTTTAATATTTATTTATAATATCACAAAAACTTTTTGGGTCTATCAGTTGTTTTGTACTGAATTCTGTTTTTTTTTTATTTAAACCAAACAAAGAATTTTGAAATAGCACCACTTAGATGTCAGTAGCAGGTAGAATGTAAAAAATACAAGATTATTTCAGAGCTGTAGTTCTCTTTCTGTACTCACACATTTAAATTTCCAAGCACATGGAATAAGTACTCCAATGAACTATTGCAAAATCTACAAACTCAGTATGTTAGTAACAAAACTACACATTTGCCTTGTTTAGAAAAGAAATAAACAAATATCTGATTTACACATCTGGTTCTGCAGGAATAATAGAAAAAAATATATAACCACAGCTGGGAACTGAGAAGATAAAATAGCCTTTTGATGGCTCCAAAGTGTGAGTAAATGGATAAGGAAGATGGTAAACCATATGGTGCAGGAAGTATTGGTAGGTAGGAGAATTGGTGGGGGTTTATGTATATATATATATATATATATATATATATATATATATATATATATATATAAAACAAACATATTAAAATATATTTCAGCAGCACTCTGATGTAGTGAAAAATTGTGATTTATTTGTGCCTCAAGCTAGGTGATGTTTCAGACTTTACCAGCCCTTTATCAAGCCTATACAACATGTAACATACAAGCTTTAAATAGGCCTATAGGGGGAGGGGAACACCACTCACACCACCTCCCAATTAGTGACGCATCATGATGTCCTCTGCAATGAATAATATATACATAGTATATAATTCATGTTTCTTTATATGTTAAATTGTTCTTTTGTATTTAAAACAATATTCCAGTTTGTGGAATATTACTCACATCCTTATCATTATAATTTTAACATGTTGACATATATATATATATATATTACACAATTACACTAAAAGACACTGAAGGACATATGAACTTTTTTGCCTTTTGGACACTCATCATGCCCAAGAAACACTATGGACATTGTTTTAAATACAGAAGGACAATTTAACATATGAAGTGAGAAACATGAATTTTATACTATGTATGTATTATTAATTGCACAGGACATCATGATGAGTCACTGATTGGGAGGGTGGTGTGAGTGGTGTTCCCTCCCCCATAGACCTATTTAATACTTGGATGTTACACATTGTATAGGCTTGATAGGCTGGTAAATTCTGAAGCATTGTCTAGCTTGAGGCACAAATAATTCACAATTTTTCACTACATCAGAGTGCTGCTGAAATATATTTCTTGGAGTGTATGTCTACTCTGGGCAGACAGAATTACAGTCAGCACCCGGAAAAAATTGGTGAGTGTTTGTGCAGCACTACACTATGTGAATGTGGACACTATTTAAAATGACATGTCCACAGTTGGAAATAGCACATGTGGAGTTTTCAGAGTGATCAAAGATAAGTAAACCAAACATCACTAGGTGGTGGAATATGTACCATCTGATTAACAAGTTAGGGCAAATTCCAGGAGAACACTACCTGCCTGAATGTATAATTCCAATAGTAAAGTTTGGTGGAGAAAGAATAACTTCTGGAGTTGTCTTAAATGGTTGGAAAGCAAGCCTTAAAGCTATGTCATAAAATGACATTCTTGGCAAATCCATGCTTCTTATATGTCACAACAGCTTAGGGAACACCCCCAGCCAGGCCCGGACTGGCAATGACTGGCAATCTGTAGGTTAGGGCAAATGCCAGATGGGCTGCTATAAGTTGCCATAGAAAGTCACAATTTAGTGGGCTGGTGGAGGCTGTTTGGGCCTCTAAGTGGGATGATTGGGCCTCTGTGTACCTGAAATGCCAGGGCCTATTTTGATTCTCAGTCCAGCACTGCCCCCAGCACAATAATGCCCCAGTTGTGCCCCGATGCACTAAAAAAAGCCCATACAGATTTCTGTTGCTGAGATAGGAGTGGAAGAACTTGACTGGACTGAACTGTCATGACCTCAAGTCAAATCAACACCTACAGAATGAATGGGAATTCTGACTATAAGCCAGGCCTGATCCCCAACAACACTGCTCAATTTTACGATTGCTGTTGTCACTGAATGGAAATAAATCCCACCAACAATGTAGTGAAATCTAGTGGAAAGCCTTGCCAGAAGTGTAGGGTTAAGCAAAGTGAGGACCAAATTCATATTAATTTTCTTGGTTTTGAATGAGATGTTGGGCAGCCAGGTGTCCAAATATTTTGACCATACCGTGTACTTCACACATTTGCTGAATTAAAGTATGCGGTTGTTGTTTTTATGAATCAAGGAAAATTTATTTTCTTTTACGTACAATACTAAAACTTATTAGTATTATTCGCTGACCAGGATATCAAATAGCATCTAATTAGAATATGGGCAGAGAGAATAGAACACTTGCCTTCCCAGCTGTCAATATCAAGTGCAAGCTGGCCATACATATAAATATTCTATGTTTGGTTGGAGCACCAAACAAGCAGATCCAGTGGCGTCACTACCAGGGGTGCAATGGCACCAGGGCCCCTACCCCCCTTGGGGCCCATCGGAGCCAAGAAAATAGTTATGGGGGAAATTTTACAGCACACACTCCAGCATGCGATTTATAGAGGTAAGGGCCCGACGGGGGGCCCAGGTGCCCATCCTGTACCGGGGCCCACCAGGGAGTAGTTACTCAACTGAGCAGATCTTTATGTGATTTAGTTACATACACCAAGCAAAATCTTAATGATTTTGATGGCCCTTGAGACAATAATTGAATAACATGGGTTTGCAGCATGGCACTACCATGTTGTCTGTGGACTGCATAAATAGTCTGATGTAGCCCTTGTTTGGGTGGATGTTCTGCAGAGCTTGGTTGATATTATAACAGGTCTGTTATTTTAGTTTGCTATTTTACAAACCTTTAATTTGTTGCTGAGAGGGTCCTTCATCCAGCCAACTGCTGTAGCCAAACTGGCAAGCATCAATACCAATATTTAGGCTCCTTCTTCCCCAGAGGGCTATGTGTTACATGTTTTGAACCTTGCCTCTGCTATGATTCTAGCATTTGAAAAGTTTTTTAATATTAAAAAGCACTTTTTGTAAATCTGTTAAATAGCTGCCTTGATAAATGAAGGTCTGGCATATTTAGTGGTTTTGTTAAAAAAAAAAACCAAAATATTTAAGAAACATCTGGTATCCTAATTGCTAAGGATAGAATTATCTATATAGGCTTTGTCTATGCTCATCCCTGTGTTGCAGATCTTCAATTCTTTTCATATGTTGCCAACATTAAGAATGCGAACAAAAATGTTCTTACTCTTGATTTCTATTTGTTTCAGGAGTCTGAATTTATGTTTCCAATTAACAATTACCCACAACACTTAATAACAATAGTACTGTTGCAAGGGAGACAGAGCAACCAGGTAGTGTTTTATAGACTGGAAGATACAATGAAGTAAACTGACCACTCAACTCAAGATCAAAAAGCAACAAAAACTATTTTAAAAAATACACCCTGTTAGATTCTGTTTACTTAATGCACATATTGTATTAGGTCAATTCATGTTAGAAAAAGGTAGAAAAAATAATTTGTTTTAGCTAATGTTAACCGGCTTTTTTAAATGTAACTTTTGTACAGCACAGTACCACCACAAAAAATATATAGCACAGTACCACCACAAAAAATGTATAAATCTCAGTAACCTGTGACCTACAAAGAAAACATTTATGTATGTTCTATTATCACAACTCTCTAAATGAATATGATAGCTCCCAGCATTAAAAAAGCAGGCCATTTTGCCCAGCATATATGTCCAAATCGCTCTGCTATCATTACCTGCAATGCCCCTTGGTTCTCTTCTGAGAAGCTCTGTTCCATTTCAAGGATAGTAGATTAAAAGTGTACTGAAAAAAATAAGCCAGGAATAACACTGGGCCCTAAGAGCATGGGCGCAAAAATTGACATCACTGCAGTATTTTAAAAAAAGCTGTAATGGTGGCAGTGCAAAATCCAGCATGCAAAGGGTGAAAAATATGGATGGAACAAGAGAGAGGAATAAGATACTGGTTGGGAATGGGATTTGTGGGGGTGAGTAATGAGGAACACCAGACTATATGGCTTTTTAGCCAATGTACTGCAATTTTGGAGCGCTTCTTTAATAATGAATATATTGTAGGATATAATGTAAAGACCAGAAAGCAATTATATATTTCAAGTAGATGTAAATTAGCTGTGCAACATTGGTTTGCGCAACATATTACAGTTGACAGGTCTCCTTCCTAAAATGTCAATATTTTTTTTTTTGCTTATCTGCTACTATTCATATACTGTAGGTTAGTGACACTACCACTTCTGCCTATAAATGCCTCTAAGTAAATGAGGGAATCGGACAGTACTGTCTCTGCTCCAGTTGTTACAGTTTTATTTTTTTGAGGAGAAAAATGTAAATCGTTTCTTTTCCTGTTTTCCTTCAGGTGCAGATGTGGAGGGCAGAGGAAGACTTTTTGACTTTGATTTATAATCTGTTGCCTCTGTAATGGATGTTGTAAGATTCTGAACCCACTCTTGAAGATCAGCCTGTAAAAAGACAATTTGACAACCTGAATGTTTTAGAAAAATGTTTTTACAGCAAACACTTATGTACGGTACGTTAAATATCAGTAAATATTGTACATTCAAAATGCAGTTGCATACCAACTGACCATAAGTGGATGGTACAATAGCACAGCCAAAATTGTTAGACAAACGAGGGCTCGTTCTGTTCTATAATGACTCCCGAGTGTTGCACCCATATGATCTACACTTTATACCTTGCACTGGATTTTTAAGACACCACAAGGTGCATAGCTTAGCTATGCAGCAGGTGCATGTGTTCTGTGTATTTTTCCCTAAGGATTGCATTATTGTGTACCTCTTCGATCCACTTCGATGCACTTGCATCTGTAGCCAGAGTAAATGGGCCCTATCTTCTTTGCCACTCCCTAAACGTGCCACATGCAATGTCAGCCATTGATATTTCATCTAAATTATTCCATTTGCATATTTTGTTGAATCATTTTCATGTTCCTTTTAAATTCACTACAGAATATATTCAGTTTCATTGTTTCTTGTTGGCAAGATAATCCTCCATTTATTTGACAACACAATATACTACAATAATATTGACAACACAATAGATTACCTAGGATGAATCTGCTATTCCTTATGTAATATTTTATAAACATTTTAAAAGGGCTCAGGATATTACTTTTTATGAAACAGTATCCCACTTTTAAATTACTTTTAAATTTACTACAGAATGTTATATTCAGTTTCAGTGTTTCTTGTTGGCAAGATAATCCTCCATTTATTTGACAACACAATATACTACAATAATATTGAAAACACAATAGATTACCTAGGATGAATCTGCTATTCCTTATGTAATATTTTATAAACATTTTAAAAGGGCTCATGATATTACTTTTTATGAAACAGTATCCCACTTTTAAATTCCTTTTAAAATCACTACAGAATGTTATATTCACTTTTAGTTTCAGTGTTTCTTGTTGGCAAGATAATCCTCCATTTATTTGACAACAAAATATACTACAATAATATTGACAACACAATTGATTACCTAGAATTAATCTGCTATTCCTTATGTAATATTTTATAAACATTTTAAAAGGGCTCAGGATATTATTCTTTATGAAACAGTATCCCACTTTTCAAATTGTGCAATACGTATATACAGATACAGATCCCAAATTTGAGTAAACCAAGTAAAAAATGCACTGGATGTCAAGTTGATGTTTGATTTCCCTTATCAAAGCAATTGTTCCATAGCCAGTAGGCCAAGAACTGGACAACCAAACTTCAGAGGTTTTGTGAAAGGAGGATAATACCCAACAGATTTCACAAATATAACAACAACTATGGTTGACATCTGGCCGGTAAAAATGTTGTTTGATGCCAATGTTATGTATAGGGAAAAAACTAGAAAAATATAGGAAGGCCATTATTTTTTTCCAGAAAAGGTGGCAACCCTAACAACAACTCTTAATTAAATATGAGGGGTTTTTGTGGTGGTAGTAATAAAAATAACCAAATCTTAAAGAATTAATACATACCTCATCTTTCCCTTGAAATAGCCATTCATTTCCATCACCAAGTCTGAAATTATAAAACATTCTATTTTAGTTGTTGTATCTAAACGGACAATAATCTGCTTTTCTAGTTCCAGTATTAAAATGTTTCTAAAGAAGGTATATTAATCTTTTTTTCAGAGTGAATTGGCTCAAGACCTCCCTATTTAACTCACAGCTTGGTGCCAGCTGAAGGCTTACAAGCAAAAAAGAATGGTACCATCCCGTGCCTGTTGTGTAACTCCTGCTCCAATGTAATAAAGGGGGATGTTGTTTACCATTCACGCAAGGTCACTGTGATTAAGATCAAAGATCTTATACATGCAATTCTACATATGTTGTATATGTTATTACGTCCCTTGTGGATTACTATATGTGGGACAAACCACTCGGACGATTAAGAAGAGGGCACAGGAACACAAGTCTGCTGTGAAATTGAAAAAATTAGCTCAGGCAGTTTCTTGCCACTTTGCTGAAAAAGGCCATGTGGTTCAACAGTTGAAATTCCAGGTGGTTTACAGTGTGCCGAAGTTTCGCAAAAGCGCTGCTAAAAAAAGAGGCTGTGTGGATACACCACCTGAAAACTTTGGAACCCCATGGTCTTATTCGAGAGTACAATTTACACCCCATATTCAAATTAATTTGGTTTTAATAAATGCTTTTAGATAATGTGAGAATATTTCTAAATATACAGGACAAGCAAAAATTATTAAATCCTATTTTATTGTTTTTACAGATACTGTGTTAGGATATTAACAATAGCTGGATTGCTGCAACAAGAGAAATGATGTGGACACTCTGTTTATACCACATTGTATCTATAAAGGTAGCCATGCCTGGCGTTTTTGTTAGATTGTTTTTGTTAATATTTTTTGTCACATTTTTTGTTTTGTTTTTGATCTGTCCTTTATTTGTCAGACGGTATTCTCTTTATTGACCTGTAGATGGCTTTTTGTAAAATAGTATAAAACCATATGACCTAAAGTGATCAGTAACTTGAGTAATGGCTATATTTGGTCCTGAAACGTTGTTTGTTGTTGGAGATTCCAGCCATGTAAACCAATAAAGGTTTTTTAAATTGATTCTACAGAAGGTGCTGTGACATCTATTGATACTTTGCCAACTGAAGTCTTTACATGAAACACTCTCACTCATCTAGAACTAGGGACCCTGTGTATGCTGGCTACTGCTCCTCCAGTTTGAGCCAACAGAGGTTTTGGGGTTTGGGCTTTTTGACTTGGAGGTTAATATAAATTACTTTTCCTCCTACCTATATTCTCTGGCTGACACTATAATCTAACAGCAGACATTAGCCCAATTAATTGGATATTTTTTGCCTGCCTCAATTATCCTGGGTTGGATCATTAAGGCCTTCTGTTGTTTACAAACACCAGTTCCTGAGTTCCTAGTATCCTGTGTTCCTGCATCCTGAATTAATTTGTCCTTAAGTCCTTGTCTTCTGGAAGGCAGTGCCTGCCCTGTCCTTGTTCCCCCATTCTCTGACTTCCCATTTTGACCTTTGGCCTGTTATCTGGATTTCTGCTTCTATGCTGCCTGTCCTGACTTTGTGCCCAAATTTGGACTTGTTTTGTTTGATGCTCTACCCAGAACAGCTGCTTATTTTTTCTACTTGTTTTTGTCTGCTCATTTTATTTTTCTGCTGGCCCCTTGATTTTTCTGTTTTTATTATTAAATCTCTGGCTTAAACACAATTCTTGCCTTCGTATGCTTACTAGGGAATAAACAGCTCAAAGGCTCAGCTGGTTACTTCAGCTAGCACCCATAATACAGATTTTTCAACCAATATATTTTAATGTGTTTTCAAAAATGATTAGGTAGATATTTTACTTAAAATTCATAATGAAAAATGATTAAGGAGATGGGTAAGAGGTAATTAATGGATACAGGGTCAGACTGGGCCAGCGGGACACTGGGAAAAATACTCGCTCCTTCACTCCCTCTTCTATCTGCTGCAGCACCAATAAAACTTACAAGTGCGTGTGTGCGCACATGGGGTGCAGGGGGCATCTGCACAGAATAGTTTGCAGCTGAGGGGCCCAGAGGACAGTGTGACGGGCCCCCCAGCTTTGTTAGAGCCTACCTAAAATAGACTTACCGAAGCTTAAAGACATGCTTTTTCTTTTTATAATCTGCCACTATTTCACAGCTTGCTTGACGTAAAGGCAGAGGCCCTTCACCTTGGAAAGCTTCATTCATAGCAAAGCCTTTGGCATCCTTGTAAAAATACAAATCATGTTTCTTAAGAACACAGTAGACATTGTTCCAGGACCTGCATGAAAGACAAACAGTTGTTAGTTCATAGTCATTAAAGGGATACTGTCATGGGAAAACATGTTTTTTTTTCAAAACGCATCAGTTAATAGTGCTACTCCAGCAGAATTCTGTACCATAGGTAGTAAGGAAACCCACTGAGAAGGGTGATTTTAACATCTGCAATTTATAGATATAGTTTTTATAGATACCTGTTTGCTGCTTTTTTAAGTGTTCCATCAAGGTCATGTTTCCTGTTTAAGTAACCCTGGTGTTGAATATAGCCAGAGCTACCAAAGTCTGTTGGTAGAGTTGGCGCTTCTGTTTTTCTGGTTTCTGGGTCTAAAATGCTATATTCAGTCTGTTCCATGGGTTCGGTATGTGTGTACTCTTCTTTAGTAATCATCTCCTCTTCTTTCTCCTTAGTCTCTTCAATTACTTCAGTTATACTCGGCAATCTTGGCTTGGGCTCCTCAAACTATTGTGAAATAAAAAAGAAAATCAGAAAACTGCAGAAAAATAAAAGAATAAAAGGCAGCAGTCTTCATTTTTATTAACTATAGACTAGACTTCACAGAAGCAATCATAGCAACTTGTTAAACAGTTAAATTATTAGTTACCATTGCAACTTGTGTCTGAAAGATCAATCATCTGAAGGGATCCAACAAATCCAGATTAAGGCCCCCATACATGGGCCTATAAAAGCTGCTGACAGACAGAGTCGGCAGTTTATTGGCCCGTGTGTGGGGACATCCGACGGGCTTCTGCGATCGATATCTAGGTGAAAGTCGGGCAGATCTCGATCAGACAGGTTAAAAAATTACGTCGGATCGAGGCCACATCTGTGCGTTGATATTGTCCTGTGATCCGACCGCCCGTGCAGATGCATTATAATCCGATTGTTCGGCCCTAGGGCCCATGATCGGATCAGCCCAATATCACCCACCTCACTGTGGGCATATCAGAGAGACATCACCAAACGAGCGGGTCTCCCTGTGTATGTCCAGCTGTACTAAAAGACTAAAAGATTACATTCTATGATGTCAAATGGAATAGCCACCAAGGCACAAGGTTAAATTTAGGATTATTGTGTTTGGATAAAAGATTATTTACAATTTACCTCATTGTATAACCCAAAAGTTCAATTTCCATTATTTCATTAAGTCAGGAAGCTCCGGTTTTCTTTAGAGCGGGAATTTATTCCACATTCTGTTAGTACTTCAGAAAAATGGGAGATTGTATAAACTTACCATTGGAATTTCAGGGATTGAATGGATGATAGCTTTTTCTTCATGTACTCTTTCTTCATGTGCTTGGAATCTTAAAAGTAACAGAAAGAAATGTGTTATTATTCTATCCATTAAATTACCAATCATTTCATGTTGTTAGAAGTGCTGAAGTGATTTGGGTTTGTTAGTTTACAAATGAAGGATGACTGGCCTTGTACTAATAAAGATTCTACCTTGCAATAGAGTAGATCAGACACTTGCTTTCAAAGTCTGAATTGCACTCTATCAATTAAATTTCGAGTTTATAGGAGTTTAAAAAAGCTCCCATGAACTCTGGACGATATTCAAGTCAAGGAGAAATACTTCTTTGCAGTTCCAGTTTTTTCCCCATAGATTTCAATAGCGTTTTCACTTGATAAACAGTGACCTAATGTGACCAGGTATTTACATCTAAAGTTACAAATTCCTGGGGGTTACAGGCAGGCCCGGACTGGCAATCTGTGGGTTAGGGCAAATGCCAGATGGGCTGCTATAAGTTGCCATAGAAAGTCAGTATTTAGTGGGCTGGTGGGAGCTGTTTGGGCCTCTATGTGGGCTGATTGGGCCTCTGTGTACCTGGAATGCCAGGGCCTATTTTGATTCTCAGTCCAGTCCTGGTTACAGGACATCTTTTAAAGCATAGACATTGCCACCATGAATACAGTACAAATATAATATGTAAATACTGTCATAATACAAATACACTATACAAATACTGTCATAAAGAAAACAAACTGCAGCTCCTGTGCCACAGAACCTTCTTTGTATGCAAGCCCTGTAAATAAGTACTAAGTACAGCAGAGTTTGCCATTCCAAGATTAGTTGACCTACTGTGTTTCCATCTGGGCTGATTTTTTCATTTCTGATTCAGCAGCCATTAACATTTCTTGTCTTTTAGCTTCCTGGTATTTCCTTATTTCCAATAGTTCCAGCTGTAAATAAATATACATACAAAATGTTTATAAATTATATGTAATATTGATGTTTGAATTTTATTTATGGTGCAACTAGTGATACTCTCCTTTTTATAATAATAATACTAATAATGGGTACAGTGTCCATTGTATTCTCCCTATTTATGCACCTTATATATATATATATATATATATATATATATATATATGAAAGCAGTATCCATTATCATTACATTTTTTAGCATGTGTAGTGTACAAATTAGCTCTTTTAGTGCATGCTTTATGTGTACTTTTATACTATATGCAAAAGAAGCATTCATAATGCAAAACTTTTATATAGGTAAAAAAAACATCCTTATTGCATCTCTGTGTTTTAGAAATCCTTAGATTTAAAGGGGTGGTTCATCTTTAAGTATTTAACTTTATCACATATAGCTTTTATAAGTTATAAGTTGGTCTTCGTATTTATTTTGTACTTCCAAACATATATCAGCAGCACTCTGATATAGTGAAAAATGCAATTTATTTGTGCAGCAAGTGAAGCAATGTTTTGGACTTGACCAGCCCTTTATCAAACTAAATTTTTTTTGTTGCAGAGAGGGGTCTTCAGGAGAGGGGGTCTGGCCCGGCAGGGGGCCCATGAGGGTCAGGACCCACCGGGTTTTTTCTTGGTATCTCGCTGGGCCAGTCCAACCCTGAGCTTCTGAAAAAAGCTAAATGACTCAAAAACCACAAATAAAAAATGAAAACCAATTGCAAATCGGTTGTAAACGGCATGTATAAACTCTGCTCCGAAACAATGGAAACATAAAAATAAATAATATGCAAAAATAATTAGGCCTTAATAGCTAAATAGTGATGGTGAATCTCACTACATTAACCCCCAGTCTATTTAGTAGTAGTAATAACCAAGAAAGCATCTAAGACAAAAATTTAAAAAATTCAGACAGTAGTGGAAATAATTTGAAAGTTAAAAAAAATGATGTATTAGGACAGAAAGGAAAACAGCCTTACGCGCTGCATTCCAGGACATTTACTCATAAGCTATACACTATATAATGTACATCTGATTACACAGTGGTCACTTGCCTACAATTTGGACTTACTGTTGTTAGCCTTTCCAGTGCAGAAAATCTCTCTTCCCACGTTAAAGTGGATTTCTCAAATGATTCATGCTTTCTAATTAACTTTTCCACATCATCAACACTGTTTCCTACATAAGTACTGTACAAGTATGGTTCCTTCGATATTAACCAGGATTCGGCCATGGAGGCGTCTCTTGCAAACTGGCAAACTTCTAGCACTGCAACAAAATTAAATTAATACATTAGCCATATTGTGAGAATACCTTCCGTGGCGGTTCACGTCCGGGTCCGACGTCACGGCGCAGACGCGTGTGTGGGTCGCGGAGCGTCGTAACGCTGGCGTGTTTGTGCAGGCGTTACGGCGTAGAGCGTCGTGGTGCTGGCGTGTTTGCGCAGGCGTTCCGACGCTGGAGAATTGGCGCCAACACTAAGGTATTTAAACCTATGTTTATCTATAAACTGTGCCTGGTCATTGTGGTTCTTCCAGATTTACCTAGCTTCGAAACCTATTGAATTGATTCCTGTGTTTGACCTATTGCCTGTTCCTGACCTCAAGCCTTCGCTTCATATCCTGACCTCGGCCTGTGTTATCATTCCTGCTACTTGCTGCCTGCCCCCGAACTCGGATCTGATATTTGACTACGCCTCTTCTTCATCCCTCGGTACTTCGTTTGATTCGCCTCACAGGCTTCTCTCCACTCATGGTTCCCCTGTATCACTCCCAGGTGGTTCTGTGTTGTGCTAGCCGCTTGTGGGTCCTATCTTCTAAGAAGATCCATCGCCTGACCTTCCGGTAAGCCTGACACATATGGACTATTTGCACAACAAACTGTACGTTTACTAATTCCAAGACTTGAAGAGGGTAGTATTCAGCTAAAGTCCATCAAAATGGACAATTGGTGTTTGGTAGCCACACTGAATTCTAAGGGCCCACTGAGTTGTAGAAGTGAAAGAGGGATTTCACAGTTATCTGTTAAATAGGGGGCAATGGAAGTTTTCCATCAAATATTTTCCTCTACAGAGCAGCAGCTTTTTAACCTTGTAAAAAGGCAACAAGGTAATATAATAAAAAGTCTTAAAGGAAAACTAAACCTCAAAAATGAATAGGGCTAAAATGCCATATTTTATATATTACATTATTTTATATACTGAACTTATTGCATCAGCCTAAAGTTTCAGGTTCTCAATAGCAGCAATGAGCCAGGACTTCAAACTTGTCACGGGGGTCACCATCTTTGAAAGTGTCTGTGACACTCACATACTCAGTGGGTTTTGAGCAGCTGTTGAGAAGCTAAGCTTAGGGGTCGTCACAAATTAGCCTAAAATGAGGTAGGACTGTAATATAAGCTGAGGCTACAGGGCTGGTTATTAAATTATGCTGCTAGTTGCACAGGTGTCTGTGCTGTCATATAGTAATTATCTGTATTAATTATTAATCAGCCTTATACTGTGACATTTATATTCTGTGTACTGTATAGTTTGAGTCAGCTAAGTCTCAAAGCTCAGTAAGTGACAGCAGCACAGATCATGTGCAGTGAATCAGCAGAAAAGAAGATGGGGAGCAACTGGTCTTTACTGCTTAAGGGCTGTGGTTGCCTTGGGCTTGTATAGAAGCACAAAACATAATGTACAACTTTTCTAGCTACTTCTTTAGTTGAACTTTCCTTGTCCCCACATCTAGTAATCTGTAGCAACCAATCAGATGTTCGTTTTCCCGCTTGCTGTGGTTTACTGGGCAAGTAGTAAACTTATGGTTATTTTCTACATTTTCCCTTAAACGTCTAAAAATTAAATATGCAGCTAAATTAATATGCATGATGTATTTCACTTCGTAGTTGTACAATTTCATTTTAATTAGCCATTTTTTGGGGAAAAAAGAGGCTTTAAAGCCCCCTTCTTCTCTGACAACTCCTACAGCAATCATCAGTGTCATGATATTGCACTGAGCTCTGGAGAGACAAGACAATATTCATTGCTGTGACAGCTGTTGTAGTCCCCCACCCCCTTACATTGATATAATATCCCTGTCATTGATCTGCTAGGGTCACAATAATTCTGCTTACAACTGCACTTTATAAACTGCAAGTATCTTTCTGTAAGGTAAGAAATGTCACTAATCTAAATAAACCTTTGTTCTATAGAATGTCACCAAAACAGTAACTAAAAAGTCAACAAATCAATGAAGAAGTGTACACACTCTTTGTACTCTGCACTTCAGTAAGTCAATGGGGGGAATTCACAAAAGTGTCGGTAAAATAAATAACCCAGAAGTGGAGGTCGACAAATTTGTAAAATGTCGTACAAACGGCAAATTCACAAAGGCAGATGTTACCATCTCTGAATGTCTCATAAGTCCGACAATTTTCTTAAATGTCGTATATCTTTTCATCGTACAGACAACATTTTACACGACATTTTAAAGACATTTTAAAAACTTTTAAAAGACAATTTGACTGACATTTTCATTTTGGAGAGCCTAATGTGTCGGAAAAATTGTCAGCAAAAAAATGAGTTTACGAGTAATTCATAAAAATGTCGGGGAAAGTGGCGCAGAAAAAACCAACATTTTAAAGACATTTTTTCCTTCCCGACACTTTTGTGAATTCCCCCCAATGAGTCCAAATCACACAAATCCCAGGAAATAATTTGAGGGACGCCCTCTTATAATGCTTAGATATACTTGGCGACTGCACTATATTATATATACATGTATGTTACTATGTAAATATTTTCTTCTCATAGCAGAATACTTACAAACATTAAGCCAGTCCCAACGCTTGTGCCACTTCTCCATCATCTCCTGTCTCCTGTCATCTAGCTGCACCAACTTTTCTTTTATCTGTTTCAAGGGAAGAGGGTATCAGTAAAACTTTATTTTGCTGGATGTGAAGCCTTGGTTAGTTGTGGGTAACTTTCATTAAATGAATAAACCTTTGACAGAAAATCCAATCTACACTATTACAATATTTTTGTGTATTGATGTTGATTACCTCCTCAGAAGCTGCGTGGTTACGAGCTAAGAGAGTGTTTCCCAAGTCCACACATGCTGTATACGCGACATTCCTAGCTTCAATTTCTCCTTTCAGTTCTTGGTGATATTTGATCAGGTACTCAACAGATGATACATCTCTGTCAAAGTAAACATACATATTGTAATATTTTTGCCAGGAACTAGGGGCACTAGTAGTTAAAACAGATATTGGGGAATATAATATGTTTTATTAGTACAAAAAATAATTTGCAAAGACCATTGTGAAATTTAGCGACCAGGATTTTCATTGTTTGAGTCCTTTTTGACCGATTTTAGACCTCGGTGACTTACTCACAAAATTTGCAAGCAAATGACTTTTGCGAACATATGCAGTGTATGTAATAACATTCTACAATCACAAAGCGTTTCTCATGACAAATTATTTAACAAAACTCCAGAGCAGGTGTGAAATGCTAACCTTTGCTAAGCCGTAATGAGTGATGTAGTATTCACCAGTGAATGATTTTACATTGCAAGCAACACTAAACATTGATGAATAAATGGTTTATGTTAAAGTCTGCTCCAGAGATAAATTTAGGTACAAGAATCTAGAAAGAAATGACATGTGGTCTCACTACTAGAACTCCATTCTAAGAGTTGGCAATAATTGGAAAAATCGCTACAGTATAAAGACCCACAGAACCTGAAAACAGTTGTAGTAGTAATT
Source organism: Xenopus borealis (assembly GCA_024363595.1). NCBI lineage: Eukaryota > Metazoa > Chordata > Amphibia > Anura > Pipidae > Xenopus > Xenopus borealis. Next base: position 92,459,635 of record CM044445.1, on the reverse strand, counting down.
ATAAAATGAAAAAGTATTTATTAGGAGATATATAACCTTTCGTGCCCAATGGGTACTTACACATAGCCAATGAGTAAGTTCCCACTAGGCACGAAATACGTTATGTATGTCTTAGTAAATACTTTTTAATTTTATAATTACTACTACTACTACTGTTTTCACTTTCTTCACAGTTCTCCACCCCAAAAATCCCAGATACCGGACAATAAAGTTATTTGAACATTCGATCTCTATGTTTTATCCTAATTGTTAGGATTTGACATTTATTTCACCTTCTGATGATGTGACATTAATCTTTGAGGGACAGTTTTATTTGTATCGGAAGGTGCACAAAACAACACTCTAGACATGATATCTATGTCTGCATTTACACTGGCATTAGTGAGCTGACATAAGGTGCCAGCCAGTATGGCACTAATTTCTATTTTGCAAGCAAATAAGCTGTTAGTTATAAATTATATTGGATCAATGCATACCTTGGTTTTTCTTGTGTCTCAATCTGTCTAATCATGTTCTCCATCCAGAGCATCAAATCCCGTACCATGCTGAAAAACCTAAATTTCTCTGCTGCGCTAATCAATTCTGTACGACGCCCATCACAAGCATCCAGAAGACCTTTCCAGGCTTCCACCACTTCTTTCTCTTTTTTCTGTATATCCATAGCTTGGGTTCCTGCATAGGCAGCGTTTAAACGTGTTGCCGTGTCTTGGAAGCGTTGAACCTGCAATGAGAGACGTTTCTTTGGCCTTGATTCTATTTGATCTGTAAATCTATAAATACAGATTCCTCACAACTCAAATATCACTTTTGTTTATTGTTTGCTTCTAGTAAGAATAATGGAATCTATTTACCTTATACACCACGGGTGCAGATAGCCCCCCAAAACGTGATATGGAACATTTGGGCTTTATATTAGAGATGGGTCCTCTCTTTACAGCAGCAAACTCACAATATGGTGTAAAGCTACCAGAGGTTCTTAAAGGGATACTGTCATGGGAAAAAATGTTTTCAAAATGCATCAGTTAATAGCAGAATTCTGCATTGAAATCCATTTCTCAAAAGAGCAAACAGATTTTTTTATATTTCATTTTGAAATCTGACATGGGGCTAGATATTTTGTCAATTTCCCAGATGCCCCAAGTCATGTGACTTGTGCTCTGATAAACTTCAATCACTCTTTACTGCTGTACTGCAAGTTGGAGTGATATCACCCCGACCTTTCTCTCCTCCAGCAGCCTAACAACAGAACAATGGGATGCTCCCTAACACAAGAGAACAGCTGCCTGGTAGATCTAAGAAAAGCACTCAATAGTAAAAACCCATGTCCCACTGCGTACTATTGAGAAGAAAAAACAACAGCCTGCCAGAAAGCAGTTCCCTCCTAAAGTGCTGGCACAAGTCACATGACCAGGGGCATCTGGGAAATTGAAAAAATGTCTAGCCCCATGTCAGATTTCAAAACTGAATATAAAAAAATCTGTTTGCTCTTTTGAGAAATGGATTTCAGTGCAGAAGTCTATTCGAGCAGCACTAGTAACTGATGTGTTTTGAAAAAAACATGTTTTCCCATGACCGTACACCCTTTACAATCAAAGATATAGCCAAAGAATGATAGTAAAAATTGCTCAGTTGCACATCTCTCCCAGTGTCTCCCAGCAGTTATGACAAATGTCCCCATAACCTATAATAATGAACCCCAAGTGGTGTTGATGCTCATGCAAGGGTTTTTTTTTCTAATTGGGACCCCATTGTACCACCTAGGGGGCCCAGGTAACCAGTCACTTAATAATTGAGGCCTCCTAGGGGGAGGGGGACTCTGCTAAATTATTGAGTATTATTGATAGTTGGCCCTCTAATAGTTCAACAACAGCCAGAAAACCACAAATGGACATTCCTAATGTTTTTACATACCTGGCTCCCAATAAAATGAATATCTCTTTCAAAGGCAGTGTGCACTCGGTGAAGTGATTGCGCTGTGTGTACATCTGCTCCCAAATCTTCTGGCAACTCCTTGTACTTCTCCTCTATCATGCTTAGGATTTCTGTGCCATCATAGAAGAATTTATGGAGTTCATAGGATGCAGACAGCAGCTGTACACGAGTATCAATAAGTTCCAGCAGGTCTGCCCAGCTCTCATTCAAGTTGTCTTTCCATTCTGCAATCATAGCTGCATCTGCATGGCCAGCATCGATCAGTTGTTCAATTAAAATATTGACATTATCAATACGCTCCTGCCCAATGGCTCCTGTCTCTCTCGCAAAGTCACGGAACTTGTCTCTCAGGATCTGGCAATGAAGATTTCATACAAAAGATTTGGTTAAAATAACTAAATATGTTTACATATTTACATACTTTGTTTACATACTTTGTGAAATTGCTATAGAGGTATGGGACTTGTTATCCAGAATGCCAGGACCTGGGGTTTTCCAGATATGGTTTATTTCTGTAATTTGGAGCTTCATACCTTAGCTGAATAGGCTGGTTTTTCCTTCAGTAAGGATTATTACATGTACATGGTACTGTTTTATTATTTCAGACAAAAAGGAAAGAAAATTTTAATTATTTGGATCAATTGGAAAACATATCAATCAACAGCAGAGTTATTATTGGAGTAGCACACGCCCCAATCCTTTCCTTGTATTTTTACAGTAATAAATGAGAACAGATAATAAATACAAGTGGAGGGAAGTATCATACTGAACTACAGCAGTTATAACAGTATCTATCTAGTTATCTATCATATAGCTATCAAGTTATATATTATCTGTGTATCTAATATATTTATAATTGCAGCCTACTTATCACTACTATGCACAGGGCAGGTAAGTTATGTAAGTCAAACTCTAGCCCTATCATTTTGGGTAATGTAATAACACTGGAGTGTTATATTCTGCTTACCTCATAATTCACATTGAAAAATCTAATATTTCTGTTTGAAGAAGGATTTTCATACTCTTTTGGGTTAATGGCTTCCCTGGTTATAGTCCATTACTTGTACAGGGGTCTTTAGTTCATAAGTGTATTTTAATACAAGTTACCCTGTCATAGTGTTCTACACAGAAAAGCAGAAAATAATACTTCAATGCACCCAAACTGCAATTAAATAATATTTTAATTGCTATTTAGCCTTGAGCCTCATCCACTGGTTCCTTATGGATGTAAAAAAACAGAGCTTTGTTAATTATACATTACTAACCGTCACATGGTCCAAATCTTGTCCCATTTCCTGGGAGGAGGCCTTCACATCTCTTTCTGCAATCCATTGTTCAAGATCTTCAACTTCACGCCTCAGCTGAAACATGTGATAAATAATGTCCAGCTTCTGCCTTTTCTCATCAGCCATGTCCCTCAGTGCAGCATACTGCTTTTCTATATTGCCTTGGTGCCGAGTTATTTTTTCACTGTGAGATAAATTGAAGATAAAATTATGAACTTTTAATAAAGCACCAACATAAGTACACTGTTTCCAAACATGAAATTTCAACTTATTTACTGGTTTGAAGCAACAATTAATTGTATTAATTGTGCCTAGACCAGTCTGAGCACTTTTACATTTAGGGGTAGATTTATTATGGATTGAATGGTAAATTCAAATTTGAATTTTCGGTTGGATTTTTGGTCAAAACTCACAAATTCGAGTTGGGAATAATCCTAATTCAAGATTTATCATACCTCAACCTTGGAAACACCTCAAATTCTATAGTACACCATCTAAAACCTGCTCGTGTAGAAGTCAATGACAGAGGTCCAGTGACTCATTTGAAGATGTTTATAGCCTTCCTGAAATTCGAGGTTTTTTTGGAGAAAAAATTTGATTTCAGTTCAGTCAAATTTAATTTGTTTTCAGGACAGTAACATTCGTGGGAGTTTTAGAAGTTCGAGTTTTTTCTTAAATAAGATACTATTTGAGTCTCAAGGGCATTCGAGTTCAGTCAAGGAAAAAAAAACTCTATAACTCAACAATTACTAAATCTACCCCTAAGTTGTGCAGATGGGTATATGTGCCCTTTAAGCAGTCTCAGAATCAGATACTCTTTCAACATAGAGAGTAAAAAAAGATTAAATGCATCCTTGTTTTTTTGTGATATTACATACCTATCAGGATGTTCTAATGCAAGGAGTTTTTGTGCCTGGTCTGCCAGATCCTTAATATTCTTTCCATAGTGTTCCGCCGCATGTTGTAAATTCAAATGTTTCTTCAACATGACAACAACACTTTCTTCATCCTTTGAAATAAAAATATTCTTAGAATTCAAATTGTGATGGAAAGCTCTAGTGATGCATGTGCTTGGAGGTACAGCCCCAAAATCACCCTCTCGTTTGTTCCTTCCTGTGACCCCATTCCTACAAACACTCAAACAGACTGTTCCAGACCATTGGCTATATGTTCCCATTCATTCTTTGAAAAAAAGGATCATAAAACACATCATACAATTAATGATGTTACCTTTGGTTGTTCATCTCCAATCATGTAAAGCTGTTGTTCATCAATCCAAGCCTCTGCCTCGGCTGCATCCATATAATAATGGTGTGCTTCAAGAGCCTGAAGCAAGTGTTTTTCTCTTTCTGCTATTTTTTTCTGTAAGTTATCCCAACTCGCTTCCAAAGACTTCCGCTTGTTTTCAATAGGTTGGTAGTCTATTTCTGGATCATGTTCCATAGCCTTAGCCCTTATAAAAACATCCTCTATCCTTGGACCATGACCTGCAATCTCTCTCTGTAAAGTCTAAACATTTAAACACAATCTTTGTTCAGATAATAAACCCAAAACTCAAAATATCATTTTAGCACTCTAAAATGAAATCATTCACTCTAAATATGTCTATACCTTACTTGTGTATATATACCTTTGACCAGGGTACCCCTTAGCTCATAACAAGAGTAAATATATAGGGGATCATTGCAGTATCAATCATAGTTCCAACTGACCTTCAAGATGAGTTTTCAGGTGTATCTATTAAAGTAAACAGGAACTGTTCCCAAAGCTCACCCTTAATGACCTTTAGCAGCAACCTCTCTGCAATAACCTCACAATTTGGAAACATTCCAACATTTATATTGGTGTTTATAAATAAGCCCCAACTGTGTGTATATAGGACTGAACAGTTCCAGACATAAACTCTTGATCATTTTTCAGTTTTACTTGAACTTTACAATTATATGTTCCCCTTATCCATCTATACTTTATTTTAATGTTGACAATTGGCCATACTTTTTGTCTGTTGCTTATTGTATCATGCTATCCACTACTTGCTTACTTTGTCTTTTGTCACATGCTACATACTTCCCACTTCATTTACTGTTTCACTACTAAAGAAGAAATACCTGATTTTTCTTCATTAGCATTTGTACTGTCTGAAGGTTATTTCCATAATCCTGTGATTCTGCAAGTTGTAATCTCTCCTGAATCCAGAGCTACAAAAACAAACAAACAAAAAAAAAGAATTGAATTGCACATCAATGTTTAATAAACATGGAAGTAATCATCAAAACAACCCAACATTCACCCAGGTGGTTGCCAGAGATTTCTTCTGTGTTGTGTTGTAATAGGTGGAACCTATAACTGACCCTAATTAATAATATAAAACTAATATAAATATAAAATATCAAATATATATAAATAAAAATATAATATAAAAAAAGGTTAAGGTGCACCGCAGCTGACCACTCATAGATTCTCCACACTAAATCTTCATCCTCAAGCCCCATTTAAGGCACTTCTCCAAACTTGAAGGTAATAATATTTTAACAGTGAATGTAATAGTGAATGTAATAGGGCAAGTTCTTTAATAAATTGTCACTAAATAATTTCCTCTATCGTCATTACATTTTAAGAAAATGTAAACATTTTAAATTTATAAACAGAAGAATCAACAAGAAAACCGTGTGTAGTATGACATAATAATAAATTGGCACCTATGTGATAAGTTAGAATATGCATTATCCTTATGTTACTGACCCTTGCAATAGACAATAAGAGGAGAGATTCAAAGGACATAACCTCAGTTAAACTCACAATTTCATCTTCCAAGTCCCGGTGCAGTTGATGTACTTGCTTTGAAGAATGAAGTTTCCTCTTTCTCTCATGCAGTACTGGCTGTAGTTGCTGAAAACGCACTTTAATATCCAGCTCCTTTTCATCTGGTTCTTTACCCAAAGCTGAAGCTTCTGGTAGTACTTCATCCAGTTCAATTGTCTTTTGTTGAATTTGATCTTCAATTCTCTAAAACCATTTAAAAGAAATAAATACATTTTTTAAGAGAAAGCAAAAAAGTCAAGTCAAGACAAGACCAACCATTTAAATTCTCAAAATGTAAGGTTTTGTAATTGCTATGACAAGAAATTTATTTTGGTATAGTCCACAAGAAACCCTGGAAATCAGTATAAAACAAAGCTGTCTGCTTTCTACAGCAACTACACTGTACTTTGTACAGCAATAAACCCTTTGCAGATCTTCTGTAGACTCTCTACTCTGTAAAGAGATCCAAAAACTGCATAAAATGTAAAATATACAAAAAGCTAATTTGCGTCATAATTGGATGTGACTGCAAAATTAATATGTATAGATACAATGTAGAAATGTAATATTAAGACTGCTCAGCTGCCAGCTAATTAGAACCCAGGACAGTGGTTCAAAGTGCTGAAGCATTTTTATGAATTATATATATATATATATAAAACAAGGGAAAGTTGTGCTCACCATTTATTTTTTAAAACCATTAGGCGGGGGTGCAATGAGGCTGTGAGCACAAAATACATACAGACAAATACAAGAGGTCCTCTGCTCTCAACCCTTTATCAATATATTTAAGACTTTGAGACATTTTGTGCATACAGCTACTAAAAAATGCCTTACCCTTTAAACAAAACAGGGATTGTTTGTCCATATATTTCAATATTTTTAAGCTGGCCAATTACGTCAAAGTCATCCCATATCTGGCCAGTCCTACTCTCAAATTGCATCTGATTAATTAAGAATTCTATTGCTTCATTATACATTTTACAAAGGGACAAAGTTTTACCTGCAACTTACTTGCTGCTTTCAAAGTAAAACTCCCAAACTTTTAAAGGGCAACCAAGTGTTTAAAATATATTGATAATGGGTTGAGTGCAGAGGACTTCTTGTATTTGTGTGTATATATATATATATATATATATATGACTAAGATAATCATGATTAAGATAAAAAAAAAGGTTACATATTAAAATTGGTTACAATTTTTTCTCCAAAAAACATTAAGATGACCTTTACTTGAGCTTGCTCTTTACACTTATATACCTCAAACTCTGCATGTTAAATTGGATTGTTTTGGAACTTGTAAAATGTAATTATTTTAAGTCTATCATGGGCAGATGAGTTTGGATGATTTTGGATAAGTTCCTGCACCTCCCTGAGCTATACACCAATAATGTTGACCGGTACTAGTTTCTAAGAACTAAATTAAAATATGATTGAAAATGTGCATAATTTAGGTCCACAACAGTTTTTAGGGACCTCCACAAAAGTCAAAGAAGAGGATGACATTTTACACAGATTTTAACTGCAGTCAACCAAACTAAGGGGCAAATTTACTATTATTCCCCAAAATTAGCTCGACCAAATTAGAAATTCGATAAGCATTTGACCATCGAATGCTTATCGAATCATTTTAGGCTATCATTTTGCTCGCTATACGATTTCTCGTACGATCAGATTCCGATCGTTCGATTTCACAAAAAAATCGTGAAATTTCCTTCAAGCCTCCGAAAAATTTGTATGATTCGAATGATCAAACACTCCGATCGTACGAATGGTATTCGAGCAGGGTTTCCCATATTGCAATTCAGTAGCTTCAATCTGGTGAAGTAGGCAGCCGAATAACTTTAAAATTTTGGTTCCTCTGATCATCAATAGTGATGGGCGAATTTATTCACCCAGGTCGAATTCGCGGCGAATTCCCGCGATTCGCCGCTGGCGAATAAATTCGCGAATCACCAGCGAAATTTCGCTTGGCGAAAATTTGCTGAAAACGAGTCGCGCGACAGTCGCGCGTCGTTTTTGACGCAATGCGACGAAAACGACGCGATGCGTGCCGAAAACGACGTGACGCGCGCCGAAAACGACGCGACGCGTCAAAGTTGACGCGACGCGCGACAGACGCGTGACAAAATTGACGCAACGCGCGACAAAATCGTCCCGCGACTCGTTTCGCAAATTTTTCGCCGTTTCGCGAATTTCTCTAGAAATTCGCGAAAAATTCGGCGAAGCGAATCTTGGGAGATTCGCCCATCACTAATCATCAAATGATTGAATTATCGAATTTCCGATCATTAGATCTATTCGATATTCGAAGAGGCCAAATTTGCATATCCGATTTCACGAAAAATTCATACGATTGTTATTCGATCGAACTTCGATCATTTCACGTGAATTTTGTAAATTTGCCCCTAAATGTTCCCTTTGACCACCTGAAGATATCCAAACTTACTTTGTGCTTATTTAAAAGAATATTAACACTTGTAAGGTCAGTTCCACAGTCATCTAATTCTACTTGTTGCTCCATATCTTTTATCCATGTAATTAGGTCTGAATATCTTTGTTCATATAACTCTGTACGGTGGGCATCAAAAAGGGACTGTTCTTTTTTGAGGGTTGTGGTTTCCAACTCATCCCAGAGCCTGTGCAAGTCTCTCAGCTTCTCAGAAACAATTGGTGCAAACTGTTCTTTTTCCTGTGCCAGTTGTTTTCCTTCCTTTAAACAGAAAAAATGCATATCAGCAATATTATTTAGTCATTTTGTGCCAGACAATTTGTTACATGGAGGTGCACATCAGGTTAGATTTCATATCAACATAGTAAGTTGAAAAAAGACAAAAGTCCATCAGCTTCAATATATTACCTACCTAAGCAATACATTAATAAGACATATATACGTTTACAGCTTACAGGGATTTTACATCACTTTCACATATTATCTAGATCTTTAGGGAGCTTGAGGTAAGCCACACATTTACTGCACTGTGGCCTAAAGTATGAAACATTTTAATAAAAAAGCAATATATTGTTTCATATCCATCAGGTTTGGAAAGTAAATGTTAATTACACTTTTCTTAGACTTTTCATGATTAATAAAACAAGGTATTTCAATTTCTGAAAGAGACAGTACAAATCCTATTGTTTGTTATGTTCTATTATACATAATACCATTTTTCTGACAATCTGAAAGTATAGTAATTATACTAATGTAGTATTTTTCTAATTGCCATCCTAATATGCATTTAATATTACTTAATAGTTTTGAAGCTCAACAGTTTTCATTATATAAGCACTTAATTACACCCTAAAAATTTCCTTCCATTTGTCTCTACGTCTCCTTTCTCTCTAGTCTTGGATAGGTTTTAAATCTTAAGAGAATATTCATAAAGTAATATTTACCTTTTCAAGATTCTCGAGCCTCTCTTTGTTGGAATCAAGTTCTGCCTTAAAAGCCTGGTGCTTGAGCCATTGGCTATGCAGGTTTCGGGCTCCATCATATGATGTGTCTTGAGCAGTCAACATTTTTTCGTTGATCCATATATTGAGCTAAAAGAAATAAATTGTATCTGTAGTGTTTAGCATGTACTCTCTAAATCCAAGATGCTAGAACACAGCAACAGTTTCAGAGGTTATTGTTAATTAGCAGCATGCAATAGGATTGTCCATCCTTGGGGGTTAGCTATGATACATAAGCACAATGTTCTGCCACTAAAACCCTGCGTACCCAAGTGTACTTCATAAGAACTGTAAAAATACAGTGGAGATACATCTCTATATTTTTCACTATGGGGCAGATTTACTAAGGGTTGAATTCGAGGGTTAATTAACCCTCGAATTCGAATACTGAATTTGCATCGAATTAAAACCCCTAGAATTTGAGGGGTTTTAACGCAATTCAATTTATCGAACTATCGAATAAGAAAAATTAGATCGATCGATAAAATCATTCGAATCGAACGATTCGAACGATTTTAACCATTCGATCGAATTTTTTTATTCGATCAAAAAAACTTGTGAAACTCCTATTGGAGCTTCCCATAGGGTTATATAGCAATTCGGTAGGTTTAATCTGCCAAACTGTTATATCGAATTTTCTTGACTGTATGGAAAAGACTTGCACAGTATTACTTGACAAACGAAACATGAATGAAGAGCTAATCCATATGTATTACCTCTTCACAGTTTTCTAGGAAATTCTGGAGGTCACAGTTATCCTTTAGCAGAACGGAAACACCTTTGGCCTTGTTCAAGTTCTTGGCATATCTAGAGAAATAAAATAAATGTGTAAACATATGAAAGCTCATTGACATTTGTGATAACAGAGTGGATATTTTCAGTAGCTGGGAAAAGAAAATATTCTTTACTGTTTGCAAATTAATTTTCATTTAAATTTTACGAGCAAAATAGCTTGTGATCCCACACTGAATAACCTTCAACCCAGAAATTTGGCTGCACTGGTACTTCTGTGTCTTGATTGTTAATGTAATGTTAATGTAGACTTTAATATCCATGGCACATAAAATGGTTTAAAAGGGTAGTTCACCTTCAAGTTAACTTTTAATATATTGTAGAAGGGCCAATTCTAAGAAACTTTTCAATTGATCTTCATTATTTATTTTTTACAGTTTTTTAACGATTTGCAATTTTCATCTGTTTCTTTGCAACTTTCAAATGGGGGTCACTGACACCATCTAAAAACAAATGCTCTGTAAGGCTACAAATGTATTGTTATTGCCACTTTTTATTACTTATCATTCTATTCAGTCCCTCTCCTATTCATATTCCAGGCTCTTATTCAAATCAATGCAGGGTTGCTAGGGTAATTTGTACCCTAGAAACCAAATTGCTGACACTGCAAACTAGAGAGCTGCTGAATAAAAAACTAAATAACTGTAAAACCACAAACAATAAAAAATGAAAACCAATCTCAAATTGTCTCAGAATATCACTCTCTACATTATACTAAAAGTTACCTCAAAGGTGAACAACCCCTTTAAGGACAAATACAGTATTTTTCCTAATAGGCTGCTATGGCCTTACTCAATACCAATAGAGATATTCAATACTAAACTTCCCACAGAAAATAATTCCATGGCCTGTTGTCTAAAAACTAAAAAAAATAGCTATGTCAGGGAAAATCAATTATTTGGTCATAAATATGTGCAAGCCATCAAAAATATTTTGCACAGTCAAATTACAAAGGTTAATTTACCATTTGAGACCTATATTGACTAATCCCTGAGTGTAAGATTGTGTTCAGGTCCATAGGGCAACACCAAACACCAAAAGGGTGCATGAATCTTTGGTTATAAATATTAAGTGGGTTATATGGCTCAATGTATGCCAAAGACACTATTAGCTTTGATTATATAGATACCATCGAAGCAGGAGATACACTTAGGGGGTTATTTACTAAACTCAGGTCAGGCTTTTTGAGGCAAAACACAATTTAAAAAAAAAATTTAAAACTCAAATTTTTCAAGATTTATTGAAGCCTGATGCAACAAATTGTCAGACTTGCTGAGGTTGTGTATATATGCCAATGACAGAATTCCCTATACTATTTTGATGTTTCTGTGGTCTGTACTGGAATTAGCCCACAATGTGACCATTTGGACTTTTTGGGCCAAACTCAGAATAATTCAGGCTTTTTGGGGGAAAAAAGCATGAAAAATTTAGCTCATTCAGGGAAAAATACTCTATTTTATCAACCCAATAATGATGAACAATGTTTCCTCTAATTTCTTCTCAGCTATCTGCACAAGAAATAATTTTGTGAGTACATTTTAAACTTGTGTGTGCTCTGGTCAGTGTTAGTTTAAAATGTGATTTCACACAAAATTCTCTGTGCGCACCACAATTTGTTGTGTATGCTGGCCTTTAAAATTTGTGTGCTTGCACCTTAGAGGGAACATTGATGATGAGAGGTTTGAAAAATATTCAAGCCATACCCGACCCTAAACCAAAAGACCACAAGCCAGAAGAATCTATTATGAGGTCCTTTGAGGTTGTGGTGCAAGCATGAGTACATAAACAAGTGCAGCCCCAAAATATGTGGGGTTTGGCTGACCCACACATTACTAGTTATTATAAATCTGTAATATTACTTTATTGGGGGGAACCCTAAACAATATTCCCAAACCATCCCACCACAACAGCAACAATGTTACCTTTCTTCAATAGTGGAAATCTTGGCCAAAGCTTTGTCAGCAAAAACATTTTTATCTTCATCTAATTTTTTTCCATGATTTATGGTTCCAACAATCTTCTCTTCATTATTGTCCATCGTAGCCTGGAAATCCTCATGTTTTTTCAGTCTGTTTTCTGCAGCTTCTAATGTGGTGGGAACTTCGATATGACTAAGTGTGTATTCCTTAAACAGTAATGGAAGCCATCAATTTGATGCATGCAGAACAAAAATGTAAAAGGCCTCACTGTGGCCTCAAACAAAACAATATTATATATATTTATTATATACTTGTATTACGTAGCACTTTACTACTATGAGTTGGCTGACTATAAAAAGAACAAATGAAAAAAGCTTCCCTGAACATCTTCTCCTTAAAAAAAAAACAGGTTTACTACCACTGGACAAACAACATATCTTATGATCCACAGCACTAATGACCCATTCCTGCACCTGCACTTTTCCTTTTACAGTTTTCATTTACATTACACCGTAAGAAATAATCACCAATCGTTTTCAAGAACTTTATCCATCATTTCTCCACATCTTTAGATTGTAAACTCCTGCAGACAGAGCCTTCTAACCTGATAGCTGCTAAAAGGCCAAACTAGAGAGGTGCTAAACAAAAAGTTGATCATTCAATAGCCTCAAAAAAAAATTGTGGACTCAGAATACAGCTAAAATTTTACTCTAAGGTGAATGTTAGAACATGTTCTGTAATAAGTAGCAAACATTTGCATAAAATCTGTTAAAATTAAAAGTTAGCAAACCTACCTGACTACTCAAAATAGCTTCAGACTGCTTTGAATCCTTTAGGAACTTCTGGAATTCCAAGCACTGAGAAAGGGAATTCTCTCGGTTGTTCCACATCTTGTGGAGGTCATTCCAGCCTTCTTTTATATCTTTGACTCTTTGATCAAGTTGTTCATACTGGGGGTCTGTTTGTCCTGAGGTTACCTTGTTACCTGTATCTACAACATCACAGAAATCAGGCTCATGATGTTGAATATCATCTTTAAGAGAAAGGTGGTTAGCATAGAGCTTTTCAGCCTCTGGCAGTGAAGTTGGTATATCTTCTGAAGCTGTTGCCTGTTGGGCTCTGTAAAGCCATGTTTCAAAATCAAACAAGTCCACCAAGAATTTTTGCACCTTGCTACTTTCTCCTAAGGACTCCTCTTGATCTTGCAGTGCCTTCTGTAATTCTTCCCATTTCTTATTTATATCAATCAGTCGATCAAGGATGTCTTGGGCTTGATCAGGGTGATCATTTGCAAGTTTTTGCGCATCTCCTTGCAGATTTATGAGTTTAGCCTCAATAGCGGCTAGATCTCTTTCAATGCCATAGAGTTTTCTTTGAATTGACATCACAGAAGCAAGATCACTTCCAAGATCTTGAATAGATTCGACAACCTTAATTTTTGAAATGATCCAGTTCATAGTCTCATCACATTCCACACCATAATTATGAAGGCCAAGGGCAGAATCAACCGCTCTTCGTTTTTGTGAAACCATCTCTTGAAACACGGTCCACCTGAGAAAACAATGTATATATGTTAATTTTACCTTTACTTAGGAAAGTTAAACGTAATTCAAGCACAGCAGAGCTTTGATACATTGTTGGGGTTATCAATTGGCGGGAATTTCCATAGAGACTTACTAGATCAAATTAAATTGAAATTTGAGAATTTAGAATTATTGTAGTGAAGAACCACATATTGATTATAAGTTGGTTTGGTAAAAAAAATTGACGTGGCCTGGGCTGATTTTCTAACACTCATTACCATTATAGTTTGAAGAGAGTCTTTATAAATACACTTTGGGATGGCCAATATTTTTTTTGTCTGTTGTCAATCTATGTCATGCTTTCAACAAATTTAGATAATATTGCTTTACACCACCATGTACTAGAGGGTGACGTTGCCAGGACACAGGCTCTTTCTTGAAAGCTTACCTGGTATTCATGTGATCCAGATCATGCTTTACTTGCTTCTTACTGGGGTGTCCACTTTCAATAAGAGTATTGGCCGCAGTGTTCACATCCTGAATTTGGGAACCCAGATTACCCATTTCTTGGTCTAAAGTATTAAATCTAAAAGAAAATCCAAAGCTTAGTTTACATGTTTCTGTAATGTAATATGTAAACTACAAAATACATCTCAGCAATGTGTCAATATTAAGATATGTACTTGTACAACTGTAAAATGGTTGATATTACCATTATTATCAATTACACCAGGTGATTTGGGGGTTAATGCTATAGGAAAATTACAAGTGCTGGCCACATTAATTTAGATCTGCAAAGATTTCTTCTAAATAAAGTAAAATGAAAGGCAAACAGAAAAAAAAATTACTGGTATGCTTAATGGCAGTGGCTATAATCAGACATTACAGGGAACAATTATACACTAAATAATATAATCTTTTGTGTAATGTGTTTTTTTTAAACTTTTATTTATTGCCAGCTTTGTACGCCTTTTGGAATAATAAATAAGAACGTTTACAATCATTTTGTGCTGGAAAGTTTTAATGAGACACATGTACATGAGAAGGGAAGGTGATAGATAGTAAGTTGAAAGAGAGAGCTGAAAAAGAGGTTATAGAATTCCATAGTAAAGGTTGGTATTATATATTTTTTAGTTGTACTCAACTAAAATATATTACCATTACCAAATTAACACTATAAACCTCAGGAAGGCTGCAATTATATGGATATACATGAGACCTACTGTTCTTGGGGCTAGGTGTTGTTGACTGCCAGTGGGAGGGGGTGGAGGACTCTCTAGTTGGTTGTTTTCAACTCCCACCCGTTGGCTCAAGGCAGGTAGGAGAGGGGTAGAGATTAGAGTTTATAAGCTGAGGTGGGGATGAGAGGGACCAGATAACCTGTTTGTTTTTGTGTTTTGTCCCAACCCCTTAAGTTGTTCAGGTCCAGTTCTTCAGGAGGACAGAGGTCACTAACAGGAGTGGCTGAATATACATCACAACTCGAAGGAGAAAAATGCAGCAAGGCATAAAAAGTGCCAGAGAGTGGGGGCTACCTTTGGTATGGACCACGCTTATAAAAGACCAACCAGTGAAAGCAGGGCAAAGTGCTCTGGGCTCCTCCTTGTTGCATGCTTGTGTGCCACAAGTTGAGTAGTTGTGGAGTAGACACCTAATGCATTTTGGGAATACTCCTTAATCATAGGTTTTTTCAAACCATAACCAAATTATTGGGTGAGCCCAGTGGCATGCTAGATCCCCATCTATACTAGTCGCATAAAGTACATGTACGAGGTAGAGGGGAAGGTGTACGTGGCTGGTGGGGACCCTGGAAAATCTGAGAGGGGACGCCTGACCCTGCAATGGTATACCACTGGCTCAGCCAAAAAAAAGCTTCCCAGTTGGAGACCTGGGCTTCAGACAATTCAGTATAAAGCATAGTGCCCAGCCAGTCCAAGAGTAATATAATATTATATTATTACTTACAAACATGTTGTATATATACTAGCCAACTACAAAGAAAAAAATGCACACCACTAATTTGCAGTATTTATCCATTCTTATTTCCTTTTAGGCCAGATTGTAAAAACTTTTCTAATCAAACTAACACATCTACATATTAACAAAAAGTTGGAGTAGGAGTAATTTATTTACCCTGGTCTCTGCGCTAAGCGACTTCAGGAGGCACAGCTAGCCCTGTCCTTACTGCCTGCCAGATTTTAATTACTGAGAGAACAATAACCACCATAAATTATCCTTGTATGTTGCTCCAGCAGCTTAGACCCTTGCCAGGGGTAGTAAGTAAGTAAGTGCTGATGCACTTCTGTTTGCAAACAGATGTCCTGCAGGATATTCTTTGATTTATCACTTGCTATATGCCAAAGCCAGTAAGGACACAAATCCCTCAACTCATAGCATGATGTACATAGTGGCCTTGTAATACACTTTTAATCTGGTCTTCAATTAAAAATTTTTTTGTTCTGCAATAAAACAGCTATTGAACTGTTTGGAGCTGATTCAGTGAATAATTCTGATCTCAGCTGGTCAGTGCTGCAGCAGGGATTAGAGTGAGAGCTAGCAATTTCTTTCTTTACAAAGTCCTATCAACCACAATCAAATCTGTTATTGTCACATTTTGTTTGTATAGCCACTACACTAAATACTGTATGTCAGCAGTGGATAGCCCTTATTAATTTGCCAGCAGAACAAAGACATAGCTCACACTGTGTCAGGAAAAATGGTATACTAGCAGACAAGGCCAGTGACTCCCAGCAACAAATATCACTGAGACAAACAGCATTAAATGAAACAGTGACTGCCAATATTATTACTCATATCCTTATAATTACACCGCATTGGGACCCCCAACATTAAATGGAGCAGTGCCTCAAAATTAAATGGCATGATGACATCAGAAATAACAAAGATTCCACATTCAGAGATCGTTTGGGAGCAAGAAACTTACAACTTGTAGTGCCACAATGACACACAGTGAATCAGAGCATCAAATGACACCCTGATTCACAGGCCTATCAGAAAGATATCCCAATTACCGTTTAACCAGTAGGTCAGTCTGATCCTATGTCTTACATATCTCTGTAATCCCTAGAATAAATCTTTTTCAAATGTGTAATTCCCTATTCTGCTCTATACATGTCCAACAAACATTAAGATGGTATCCTTAAATATTCACCCTTTAACACTACTATGGTATTTATTATCTTTTATTATTATCTTTTATATGTGGCAGAAGCCACTCTGAGTAAAATACTACAGGCAGTGCTTCATACATGTCCAACAGACATTAAGACGGTAACCTTAAATTTTCACCATTTAACACTATTATGGTATTTATTATCTTTTATATGTGGCAGAAGCCACTCTGAGTAAAATACTACAGGCAGTGCTGGAATTGGGGACACACAGGGATGCCATCCCTTCACTTCTTTATTTTTGTGACATAGCATCCCCTGAGAGGGGATGCAAGAGTTTTGCATCCCAGGACTTTATTTTGCTCCTCTCCATTTCTACATGCAAATAAAATGCCGAGGTAAAATATAATTTAGTTTAATATATACAGTAGAGGATAAAAGGAGAGAAAAGATTGCTGGGAGAGAAGTTGAAAAGAAAGAAAAGCGTTAAACATATAAAGAAGGCATCAGAGAGGGGTTATAGAGAAAAGGAGATTAGAAGAAAACGGGAAACAAAAAGAGAAAAGAAAGGTATTAAACAGCAGCAGATTACGGAATAGTGAGACAATGATATATTTGAAATAATCTTGGTTAATATAGAATATGATGGGGTTGTTCTATGTTATGACACTCAATGCACAGAAAAGGTGCTGTGTTTGCAGAAGCTGAATTGTTAGCCATGAAAATCATATGCATAATTTTCATTTTTGCAGTCCCTACAGGTCACATACTTGGGTAAATCTATGCATACTATGCATCAAGCTGTGCATAAGAAGGAAATACCAAAAAGTCAATAGCAGAATGGTTTTGCTTTAAAGTGGGTGAAACCAGAAAGTATTGGTGCGTGAGTTTTTTTTATAACAATGGGTGTGGTTTATGGTTATGGGAGGGGCTTGTTTTAGCACACCAAGCTACACTCATCACACAAAGCATCCATCCACTTCAAGCACTGACTACAGGTATATCTTTTATACATTGAAGTGATGCTCAACACAAATAATCTACTTTTCAAAATATTAATATACATAAATAGTTACTTGTAGGTCATGTTGATCATTTATTACTGATAGGTCTGCTTTTTAAAGTAATTGTTAAAAACGAGTCGCGCATCGAAAACGACGCGTGATGAAAATGACGCGACGCGCGTCAAAAACGCTGGAAAAAAATTTCGCTGGAAATTCGCGAATTTTTCGGCGAAGCGAAACTGGGTAGATTCGCCCATCACTACTAGTCACAAATACATTTATATTTTGGCCCATTTATGCACTGTGACAATAAAGATGTTTAACATGAAATGAACCTTACCTGTGCTGAACAACTCCCATGTCCTCTAGTGATTCTGGAACCTCCATCTTTTCCAGCCATTTCTCCTTCTCGTTCATCCACATCTCACATGCATCTATGTCACCGAGAATAGTATAATAGGAGAGGGCATCTTGAAGTTTTTGGGAACGCAGGTCTGCTAGGGATGCTAAATCGGAAAACAGAGCTCTTAATTTTTGCAGTCGACTGTCAATCTCAGGTGACGTCTTGAACTCATCTGGGAATTGTTGAACAACCTCACTGAGACCCTCCAACACCTTTCTGTTGAGCATTATGTCATCTAAGAGATCCTTTTGCTTTTTCACTAATATTTTGGTTGAATATTCATCGTGACCAACATCATCAGTTTGCATCATACGATAGGTATCCTGCAACCTTGCAGCTAAATCATCAGCATCAACCTGGAACTGAAAGAAGTTCTCGGTGTCGCTAAGAATTTTCAAACGGAAGGCTGCCAAATCCTTCAGCTGAGCCCACTGAAGATTGATGTTTTCAATTTGTTCTTTGATTTTTGGTGAGGCATAATGTTTATTAGCAATCATGTTTTCGCCATCTTTAAGAGTTTGCTGCAAATTAGATTCAAGACCACGGAGTTCATCCTCAAAAGCTCTGTGTTTCCTTTGGAGAATGGAAATGCTGGTTAGGTCTTTTCCGAAGTCCATTGAAGTATAGATTTGTTCTTTCTCTCTTATCCATCTTGCCACCTCTTCAATGTCTCCAAAAAACTTCCACATACACCGTGATTGCTGAAGATTATGTTTTCTTTGTGCTGCCAGTGACACCAGTTCCTGATAACAAAGTTCAAGGTGCTGAACTCGATCTTTAATCACCTGTGGATCACATGGCTGATACCCTACAAGAAACCAGTATGTTTATAATTTTATATTACAAAAACAATAATGTTTCCAGGCTGGTTACAAAACAAATATATATATATATATACATATATATATACAAAGCAGGTCATATAACTTGATTTTAAAATGAACTGGAGTGGATATTTGTTTTTTAAGTATAGTTGACTTTTCTGACCAAAGATCAGTGTAATTAAAACCTTCAGGAGGTGGAGCTCAAATTTTAGCCCATCAGTAGCTATAAATGACTTGATCAACCTGAGCCTTTGCTGTCAAGGAATGCTAGAAACTTTCATTCTATAGTCTGCAGACAACAATGCCCACAATGTGCTTTTTGACTCACCCTCTCCACCTACAAACTTCAGAGCAGTCTGGCTGAATGATTTCACTTTATCTGCTTGAGCAGCAATATCAGCTTCTATCAAGTTGTGTTTCTGCAGTAAATATTCCACCTCAAGGAGATGTTTCCCATAGTCTCCGGATAAAAGGCCTACCTAGTAATAAACATGAGCATGTGTTAATATTGGCATTTACAGCATACAGTGGAGCTAAATGTAATGAAGAAAGAAGAATTGGAAAGGGGAACAGGATGATTAAAGTTAATATAGTGATTGAATGTGGAAGTTTTGCGATAGGCTAGGGAAAATAATTTGTGGCCCATATTTTCTGAATCACAGAATTAATATAATAAACTTAGTATGCTTTCCTAACAGAAATTACATGACTTACCTTTATTTCATCCATCCAGTTTACAATGTGTAACATCTCTTGAAACAGAGTTTGCAGCTCAAGGGTCATGTTAAGTCTATTGCGCCTAGCATTCAGTATCTCCAGTAAATACTGCCACAGGCGCACAATGTTGTCCTTTCTGGCACTGATACGCCTGATGTCATGGTATCTTTCATTCTCCAATTCCTTTGCTACATTTACTATTGCTTTTATACGTTCTTCATAAGCATAGATATCTGTCTCAATAGCTTCATGTTTCTTCTTGGCGGCTTCCACTGACGGCAAATCAAAACCAAAGTTATCCTGTGGAAAACAGAAGGGGCAGATATAATATAATTACCATAATTTATTCCTTTATCCTCATCTGAATCAACTTTTTGCTCCTACATCATGGAAAACACCCATTGATATTGAAACAATTCTTTATCACAATTCTTTATCTTTAGTCATAAAATGCAATGTAGCATATTTTATATTGATTTCAGCTGCTTGAATTAATTTTGCTTTTTCCTGTGTGTGTAATTTTTTAGTCTTTTTCTCCCTGTGTTGTTATTAGGTACCTGTGCAATTAGGTGCTGGTTTTCCGCGATCCAGGTTTCTCGCATTGCCGCCTTGCGATCAAACCGCTTTGCCAGTTGCTCAAGTTTTTCTTGTCGAATAAGTTCATTTCTTAGTGCTGTCTCACGATCATGCTCTGCTTTTTCAAGGCGACCCCATGCCTATTTATATTATATATATTGAAAGAGATAAGAAAAGTATTGTCAAACATAATAATGTAAAGTTATATTATAAACCTTGCTTTCCTTATAATAATTCTCTACTAAATTACTAAATTCTATTTGTCAGACTCCCTTGTTAATGGGTAGTCAAAGGGCCAGTATCCTTGGTGTTGTATTAGTTTTTTGCAAAACTGAAATTTTTGTGGAATGTTTCTAGCATATTTCCAGCCAATAATAAGGTATCCTTAGCCAATGTTAGATATTTTTATGCGTTTTAGGTACAAACATAGATGATGAA
Organism: Xenopus borealis; assembly: GCA_024363595.1. Classification (NCBI taxonomy): domain Eukaryota; kingdom Metazoa; phylum Chordata; class Amphibia; order Anura; family Pipidae; genus Xenopus; species Xenopus borealis. Next base: position 92,438,835 of record CM044445.1, on the reverse strand, counting down.
TTGCCTATTTATATTATATATTTTGGAAGAGATATGAAAATTATTGTCAAACATAATAATGTAAAGTTCTATTATTAACATTGCTTTCCTTATAATAATTCTCTATTAAATTACTAAATTCTATGAGTCAGACTACCTTGTTAAGGGCAAAGCAAAGGGCCAATATCCTTGGTGTTGTATTAATTTATTGCATTAAAATGTAATCTTTGTGTAATATTTCTAGCATATTGTCAGCTCTTTAGCACAGTGTCCCTTGAAGTCTTTTGTGCCAACTAGTTTGAAGAATATTTAATGTTCCTACCCGGTTGATGTCAGATACAAGCTTCCCATCTTGAGGGACATATACTTTCTGTTTGTTCTCTCTCATCCTAGACTGAATGGTGAATATGAGCACCTCCAAATAACCCTTTTCTTGAAATCTGTTAGGAAAAATATAGTTGAATTATTTTACTGACATAAGGTGGTGATAATGTCCAATTTAAGGTTTAAAGCAAAATAATATGGAATTGTTTTTTGGAAAATTAGAAAAAAAAACTACTGCAGGAACTGTATGGAGACAAATTACTATTGTAAATTCATTGTAAAGGAAAAAAGATTAGAGTTCCCGATTACCCCTCACCATTGCACAATCACATCATAGATGCATTTAGCAAGCAGTTAATGACACATGGGAAAGATTTCAGGTGGTTTGCCTGCTGCGTTATTTGGCAGTTAAGAAAGAGCCTACTTACTTAGGTGGTTTTTCTGTAGTTCTATATGCGCTGAATGCCTGGAGTTGCTGTTGGACCCCAGTTAAAGAGTTTGCAAATGTTCGATTTATAAGGGCTAAGATGGTTTGTTCAATCCATGTCAACAAATCTGATGTAAGACTTTCATATTCATGAATCATTTTATCAGTTTCAATTGCATTATCCAACACCTGCAAAGAAAGAATGAGGACAATTTGGTAGGTTCTGATAGAAAATGTAATTCAGTGAACCTTGATTGTACACCCCCTGATTTAAGGTTTTCCTGCATTTTGCACCATTTTTTGTGGCCCCACCAATATATAATACATTATGTATTTCCCTGATACATTACGTTACATTTTCCATTTTCCTGGATTTTCCAAAAATTTCCTAGTCCCCTAAAATATGTAAAATTGGGGCTCTACTGTTATAAGGTATCCTTAACCAGTGTTAGAGATTTTTATGGAATTTTAGGGCTTATTTACAAACATAAATGATATATTGCACAAGTACAGTTGCAAACAGCAACCAGTCATGCCTGTACTTTTGACAACTGTAGCAGATTGTCCAAAACTAACTCCTAGTTAGTTTTTAGGAAATCATTTCCCAACACTTTTCTTACCATGTGCCCTAGTTTTGAATATACTGTCTGTGTGCTTTGTAAACTAAATTAATTTGGAAACAAGCAGACAGTATAAATGTATTGTGTCTGCTTAGGTTGTCATTGTGTACATATATTGTGTACAGTATTTTAAGTACACAGATGTCCAAACAGCCCCGCACCAGGCCAATGAGTAGTGGCATTTTACAGCAGCCCCTCAGACACAGATTGCGAGACTGGGCCTGGCATAAATATGTTAATTTTCTTAAAGGGTTCTTATGTGCATTGCAAAATGCACTTGGGGCAGATTTACTAAATTTGTTTGAAGAATTCAAAATTTGATCGAATTTTCAAAAAGATTCGAAAGATTTCGAATAACATTTTTGGGTACTTCGACCATCGAAATTTTAAAAAATGGATCGATTTGAATGATTCGAATAAAAATCTATTCGATCATTCGACCATTCGATGGTCAATGTACTTGCCCTTTAAAAAAAATTTGATTGCCTAGTTCACCTGATTAAACCTACCGAATTGCTGTATAACCCTATGGGAAGCTCCCATAGGGTTATTTCTACATTTTTAGATCTAATTAAAAAAATTCCATCGAAAGGCTAAAATCGTTCGATTCAAACGATTTAATTGTTCGATCAAATTTTTTTTATTCGTTCGTTCGATTAATTGAATTGCTCTAAAATCCTTTGAATTCGAATATCGAATTCGAGGGTTTTTTGCTCTGCCCCTTAAAGTTTAACAAGTTACTGGAAACCAGTTAGCATTTTCAGTTGCAGGCTGAAAAAGAGCCACAAAACAAAGGCTAAAAATGGAAAAACAATACAAAATAAGTAATAAAGTGCAATTGAAGTTGCCTGTTTATTACATTTTTTTTTTGGCGGCAATAACTTTTTTTGAATTTGAGTTTCTTAAACTCAGATATTTGAGTCAATGGAAAAATCTCCAAATTTCCAGTTAAGCCACTTAGCAGATTAAACCTGCCAAACTTCTATAGAATTCAAGGGTAGGTGTATTTTCAACAAGCAATTTTAGTTTTTAAGGCTTATTTTTTTTTTTTTTAAACAGCGGAATGAAATGAATGAATGAAAATATATGAATATTTGTAAGAATGTAATTTTTGTTTGCATTAATTTTTTTCTGTGAATTAATGCAATCAATATTTTTAAATTTGAGTTTTATTGTAAATATGCTAGAGATCGACTGAAAAAACTGAAAAAAAACCTCAATTGAATTTTGAAACAATTTGATTAAGAATATTATTACATTTGCCTCCCAGTATTGTTTTAATACTGAAAGCAAAATCTGTGCAGATCTTCCTCATCTTCATAATTCTCATAATTTTCTTTGCACTTAATAAATCTGAAAATTCAAGTTTCAGAAATTTCAGTTATGAATTTTGCCTCAAATTCTGATATAAAGTCAACTTTGAAGATTAATATTGTGCATTTTAGTAAAACATACACATATGCTCATTTACTAAATTTAATTAAATACCACACAAATAATATGTAATGAATAATAATTATTAATAATATCTACCTTGCCAATCCTTTTTCCTTCAACAGCCAAGGCCTTCATCTTTGAAAAATAATGATAGAATGCAACTACATAGGTGATTATGGATTTTTCATCTGGGTTTTCTGTAAGAACATCTGCGAATGGATTTAAAAGAAATACATTTTACAAAACAGTATAATACCTGTATATTACAGCAATGCAAAAACTATGAAATAATATAAATAAGAAAGTAAGCAATAAGAAATGTATTTTGTAAAAGGCTAAGTAGATTCTAAACAATAGCAATGGCATAAAATAAGCTTGCAAAATATACTCTCATATGCTACAGTGTGTTTGTTACATGCTAATTCATAAAGCTTAGCTTATAATGGTGCAAAAAAAATGGCCTCATAGGTTGCAGAGATCTGCACTCCAAAAAAGAGCCAAAGACCTACAAAGACTCACAATGGGCACAACATGCTAAGGAGCTTGGCAGATGGGTTCTAAGGGTGCATTATGAAATTATTAAAAGAGCTCCTTAATGTTTTTGCAAACAAAATATGCTATTTTTTTAATGAAGACTCACCTTCTGGATCAAGGAGCTGAGTTATTCCCAGTTTCCGATCAGCCACATTAAAGGCATGCTCAAGGTTGTGCTTTGGGTTGGATTTTTTCATTCTTTCAAAATCAAACAAATCAGGCCTACGAGTAAAAACAAATTAAATTAGATTTTATTTCAGTATTGAAAAGCACTAAACAGTGTGGTTGCTAGAGTAAAACCTAGTTGTTAACAGACAGGCTGTGCAATATAAAAAGTGTTTCTAATACATTTAGGGGCAAATTTACTATTATTCCCCATAATTAGCTCGACCAAATTCGATATTCGATTAGCATTCGATCGTCGAATGGTAATCGAATAGTTTTAGGCTACCTTTTATTCGATATTCGATCATTCAACGATCGAATACAAATTTATTCGATCAGTCGAATAAATCATTCAATCGTTCAAATAATTCATACGATTCGAACGATCGAAGACTTCGATCGTTCGAATCCTATTCGATCAGGACTTAGACTCAGAAGCCTATGGGAGGGTTCCCATAGGCTTCTATTGCAATTCAGTAGGTCCAATCTGGCGAAGTAGGCAGTCGAATATTTTAAAATGTTTATTTTATTCGCTGATTAAACAATCGAATATTCGATCATTCGAATCTATTCGATCATTGGATCATTCACTATTCGATGATCGAATATGCCTAATTTGCATATTCGACCAATCGAATAGATCCTATGATCAAATATTCCATCAAATTCCATAGAATTTGATTTTGTAAATCGGCCCGTGTTAGCCAAAAATGTAATGTATAAAGGCTGGAGTAACTGGATGTCTAACATAACAGAACACTACTTCCTGCTTTTCAGCAACTAAGGGGGGACCACATGGGACATAACTGTTCAGTGAGTTTACAATTGATCCTCAGCATTCAGCTCAGATTCAAAAGCAACAGTTATGACTCACGTTTCCCACCTCAAGTCAGTGATTGGTTACTGCCTGGTAACCAATCAGTGGAAACCAAGGGGCATTAATGGGCTTTTCTAGTGAAAATTTGCCAAAAAGACAATTCACAGGGACATCACAAGTAATGCAAACGGAGGGACGTGCAGCAGGGACCCCCGCCCCCCTCCATATGAAGTTATCCTCCAGCTGCAGGGGGAAATCGGCCGTTGTGGCCGGAAATTCAGCAGTGCATGAGCTGCCAGGGGGCCCTGAGGGGGTGCGGACCCTGGCCTAATTGCACCCCCATGCTCTCCCGGTCAGTGACATCATATCCTGTATGCCAAAAAAGTCAGAAAAAAAGACAAAACTCTTGTGTTTTTTTCATATTTTAATGTGGGATTATGTTTAAAAACTTAAATAGGTTTGAAGCTCATGCCACATTTGTTTTAGGGTGGGCTCATGACAATAGAGGATCTCTTTTGTTTTTATTTTGCTTCCTTGGACATTTTTAATAATAAATGGCCACTTACAGCAATTTCACCAACACTCAGTAACAAAGACATTAAGAGGCAGATTTACTATTGGTCAAATTCGAGGGTTAATTAGCCCTCGAATTCGACCAATCAAATTTTGGTAAACTTTTAACCCTTCAAATTCGATATTCGAATTTGAAGGGTTAAAAGTTTACCAAAATTTGATTGGTCGAATTCGAGGGCTAATTAACCCTCGAATTTGACCAATAATTTTAGCAAAATTTTATCAAACGATCGAATAGGAAAAATTCAATCAAGCGATTTAATCGTTCAAATCGAATGATTTGAACAATTTTAACCATTCGATTGAATTTTTTTTATTAGATGTGAAAATGCAATGTATTAGGGTTAGGGTTTCGGTAGGTTTAATCTGGCGAACTAAGAATTCAAATTCAAATGAAGGGCAATTGCTTCAACCATCGAATGGTCGAATGATCGAATAGATTTTTATTCGATTCAATCGAATTTTTGAAATTCGATGGTCGAGGTGGCCACAAAAATTATTTTAAAATTCTATTAGAATCTTTTTGAAAATTCGATCGAATTTCGAATCATTCACACAAATTTAGTAAATCTACCCCATACTGTATATATGACCTGTATGTAACCGCATATTTATATTGACATAAGTGTAAGTATGTTAAAGTTTCGCTAGGAAGAAAGTAACGCTAGAGTAAATCTGCTTAGAATTGTTCTCACTAAAAATCTTTGTATTGGTTCCAGAGATGAAACCTTGCTGCTAATTAATGTCTGACAATGTTGCTGAAGTGTGGCGGAGCCTTCCATGCTGAAAATTCGCTCTTTATTAACTTTGCCTCCATGAGAGCTGAAAAGCAGGAAGTAGTGTTCTGGCTATTATATTAGACATCCAGTCACTCCAGCCTTAATACATTACATTTTTGGCTCACTAACTATATAGAAAACATTTTTTATGTTGCACAGCCTATCTATATACCCAGTATTTTTATATTTATACTGAACAATTGCTTTAAAGCTCTCTTTCTTGAATTGACTGCAAAGGTGAGGAAGAATCCCATAGCATTCAACTACACTCAGGGGCCGATTTACAAAATTCACATGTATTCATGTGAATAAAATCGAATTCGATGGAATATTTGATCGTAGGATCTATTTGATTGGTGAAATATGCAAATTAGGCATATTCGATCATCGAATAGTGAATGATCGAATAGATTCGAATGATCGAATATTCGATCATTTGATCAGCGAAAAAATAAAAAAAATTAAATATTCGACTGCCTACTTCGCCAGATTGCACCTACCGAATTGCAATAGAAGCCTATGGGAACCCTCCATAGGCTTCTGAGTCTAAGGGGCAAATTTATCATTATTCCCCCCAAAAAATTTGTTTCTACTCGATATTCGATTAGCATTCGATTTTCAAATGTTAATCGAATAGTTCTAGGCTACCTTTTATTCGATATTCAATCATTCGACGATCGAATACAAATTTATTCTTATTATGAATAAATCATTTGAATGATTCGTACGATTTGAACGATCGAGGACTTCGATCATACGAATCCTATTCGATCAGGACTTAGCCTCAGAAGCCTATGGGAGTGCTATTCACGTGAATTTAGTACATCGGCCCCTAAGTCCTGATCGAATAGGATTCGAACGATCGAAGTCTTCGACGATCGAATGCTAATCGAATATCGAATTTGGTCGAGCTAATTATGGGGAATAATAGTAAATTTGCCCCTCAGTGTATTGAGATAGTCCCTAGCCAGCCCCTTACTATTGTGTACAAGTTCCAAGACATTTGGTAGTCAGTTTCAATAATGGCAAATCTAAATTGCTGTGCTGGTCATATATAACAATCGCCTTGTGTATGCATGCTCTGAACCTCTTCACTGTTGTGCTTTACAGTTTTTCCTTTCCCATAAAAGTCTGTCTGCTATACATCAGGACAAGAATTTCACAGCCATAAGCAGCACATAAGCAGACCTTTCTGTCACTGTGTTCACATAATGTCTAGGTATAAATTACATGTGCATTCAGGCCAGCTTGGCTTTGCATGGTTAGGTATTGGTTACTTTTAAGGCTTCACTTACATGTAAACTGCCATAAACCTTAACGTTCCTTAGCTCCCTGCCAACCTACATGTAGGTCACCCTCCATATAAACAGAGGTACTCAGGGTCATTAATACTTTTAGAAAATGTTTGTTAATTGTTATTTGGTCCCATGGATGTCTACAGTGTCCAGAGATTTGAAACTCTAATAGGGGAGGTTTCCTAATCAGAGAGTAAACAGTTGGTAAGTCTTACCTGTGTTTGTGGATTAGAGCATTAAATGCCAGGCCATCCCTCCAACTTGATGTGAAATTAGTCACATTAACATTTGGATATCTGGAAAATATTATATAGTTTTGCATGTCTGAGAGTGCATTTTTGGAAATCTTACAAATCATAATGTTCAACAAAACATAAACAACCATGGGTTAATTAGGTGCTGTTCTCTTAAAAGGATTATGTCACAATTTTATTATGTAGTTTTTATTTCTAAATTACACTGTTTACACTGCAAATAATTCATTTTACAATATAGAATTTCATTCCCGAACCAACAATTGTATTTTTTTTTAGTTGTAATAGTGTGTGTAGGCAGCCATCTCAGGTCATTTTGCCTGGTCATGTGTTGTCAGAAAGAGCCAGCACTTTAGGATGGAACTGCTTTCTGGCAGGCTGTTGTTTCTCCTACTCAATTTAACTAAATGTGTGTCAGTGGGACCTGGATTTTACTATTGAGTGCTTCTTGGATCTACCAGTCAGCTGTTATGTGTTAGTGAGCTGCTATCTGGTTACCATCCCATTGTTCTGTTGTTAGGCTTCTGGGGGGGAAAGGGTGGGGGGCTGATATATCACATGACTGGGGGTACCCAATAAACTGACTAGCCCCATGTCAGATTTCAAAATTAAATATAAAAAAAATCTATTTGCTCTGTTGAGAAATGAATTTCAATGCAGAATTATGCTGGATCAGCACTGTTAACTGATGCATTAAACAAAAAAAACATTTTTTTCTCATGACAGTATCCCTTTAAGTTAGATCAACCTCTTCTGTTAATCCCGATATGGTTCGGCTATGTTTTATTATGAAAAGTGTGCAATGTGCTGAAATGTTGGAAAGTCACAAGTATTTAAAAATAACATCTGCTTGTCCCAAGCTAATATTGAGCTACAAGAATTGTCCTCTGTCTGAGTTACATCTCCAAGCACCATGTAATACTAATACTGAGTTCAGTAATATCTGGAGAGCGGCATAAAGCAAATCCTTGTCTGTGTTCCCTATCACTTGTATATGTTATATGAAAAGACTTTCCTGGTCATAGATCTATTGGTTCTATATTAACTAACCGTCCTATTCATTAGGCTGATGAATTTAAGTGAAGGAATGTCATCTCTTCTGTTCGCCTTTCATATAAAATGCCTATCGATGCGTTACCAAAAGTAATTGCAGCTGCATCAATATTCTTTCTTAGCTCTAATGAATCAACCTGCCTTATAATGCAGGTTTCAGGTTCTGTTATATCCATATATTTGCTAGGCTCCTGATCTGAAAACAGAAAGCATTCCCCCCAAAAATCAAGCATATTGAAGTTTATAACTTGGGTAAACAATGGGAATTGCATCTTAATTTAGTTGAAATCCAGGCAGTGGTCTTTTGGGATATAAGAGCATGTTTTTCCTGAATGGTTGACCAAAAATGATTGTAGTAACATATGGGACGCAAGTTCCTTTTGGTGTGATTTACAATGAGCACCAGAGAGGAGCTTTATTTGTAGTGATTCTGAAAACAGTGTACGGTTAGGCTGTGATACTTTAGTGGAACATGATACAAAGTTATGAAGGTTATTCCATTGCTCAAGCTTTTGGCATTCATGACGTCTCATCTACAGATGAAATAAATATGTTATGCAATCCACCAAAGAACTATAAATCAGTGCAAAAACTGAAAGAATATTTGGACGTATCAAGTTATTCTATGTGGTTTCTGTACAGCTATGTAATACTGTATATCAATAAACAGAAAAGGCCTGCATGATTTTATACACTTCATGATCCTTTATGGGACTCTGAATGAATTATATAAACCTTTAATTGAATTATGTTTCTCTTTGCACAGTTAGTGATAGAAAGGAAACATGGCTGAATTACAGTAGATCTGTGTAAGAGCTTGAGTAAGGAAACAAAGAAATGGGACTACCCATTAGTACTCACCCTGCTGTCTTCATCTGGCACCATAACAGTAAAGCATCTTTTGCAGAACGAGTTTCACTGCCCTTCATCTCAATTATAATATCTTGAATCTATAAAGCACATGCAAACTTTTTCATCTACTTTTTAAAATGGCAACATTTTTGTGCAAAAATAAATTTTTAGCATTTTGAAATAAGAAACTAATTGTGCCCCAGGAGAAAATTTATAATTGAAGTTCCTGCTGGAATTTGAGTACATTTTTTGTTTTTCCCTTTCCAGTTAAAATACAATATCTTTTTATGGAAAGAGGCCTTTTGGCCAAAATATTTATAAAATTACAATCTGTTAAGTATTTCACAGAAGTTGACAATTTTTTTAATGCTGGAAGAAATATACATTCTTGTTTTTTTCACCAGTAATAGTAACGTATAGGGAAAAAAAATTTCCCCCAGCACATAGGGGGTTGCTCATGTAGGAAGGTTGCATACACATAATAAAACTGTTGTTTTTTTCTACATATACATACCGGATTCCACAGATTGATAGGAAACTATGATAGTCTGTTCCGCTTGATGTTGCTGTACTCACAGTATAATGCAAACCCTCACTCACCTTGTTTCATTGTAAAGTAATGGATTCTGGAACTTGCCATCTCTCAGCATTCCAGAAAATATTTGTCTTCAAGTCCCAGAATCCATTACTTCACAATGAAACAAGGTGAAGCAGGGTTGTATTACTACAGTGTTTCTGGTTCATCAGAGCAGAATTGTTTCCTTTCAATCTGTGGAATCAGGTATATCTGTGTAAAAAAGGGAAAAAAAAGGTATATTTATATTTATTTCTACCAATTCAGATAGTTTGTGCTCATTTTCTACATATTGTAAGCCAATCTGAACAACAAAAAGGGGGTTTTAAGTTACCTTAAAAAAGACTAATCAACAGCATCCTATTATGAGAGTATATATACCATGGCATGTCTAAATTCAGATTGCAATGTCACACTACTATATATACATATATCATGTGGAAATAAATGCTACACTGCCAAGCAGTAAACATGTACCATATATTGGCATGTCCCTGTTACCATGCAAGATTTAGCTATATATAGTTATTTAGGCATTAGCAAAATACATATAATTCAGAAGATAGTAGGCATAGGATCAGGATTAAAATTGTAAATATGTTATGATACCACCATATTGTTTCCTTCATGTTTAACTTGTGGAAAATATACAGTATGATTGTTAGGAATGACAACAGCAGCTGGTTCATAAAATAAGTATAAAAATAAATTAACAGTGATGTGAATAATCTAGTAAATATAAAAGTAATTAGGAATACTGCAGATATAATACATAGTAAAACATGATTTGTAGAAAGATGGAATAAGCAGCTTCAAGGCAGTTCTTATAGTCTGCAAATTTCTTTTATTTAAAGCAGTGTATAGCACACTACATGTTTCGGGTAACAACCCTTTATCAAGTGTTAACACTTGATAAAGGGTTGTTACCCGAAACATGTAGTGTGCTATACACTGCTTTAAATAAAAGAAATTTGCAGACTATAAGAACTGCCTTGAAGCTGCTTATTCCATCTTTCTACAAATCTTTGGATTACCTTGGGGTTGCACAGCCCTGGGAATAGTGTCAACTACCTGAATCATCTACCAGTAACGTCGGAACCAAACCTTTGTTTTGCATAGTAAAACATGTAAAGACTCATTTATAAGTGAAAGTGAGCACAAGTACAATGTGCAATCTGCAATTTTGAGTCACCATGTTTTTTTACCCACAATACAGAGCTTTTTCCCAATAAATCCAGCATCACTTCGGCCTTGAGAGAGTAATATGCTTGATGCATAACGGGTGATGTTAAAATGGCACATTAACATGCACCTGTGCTATAGATTCATTTATTGCATGCAAAAGAAAGGTGCATAAGGGAAGCAAGATGGCCTGGAGCCTACTACTGTTGCCAGATGCAACATTAAATGCAGAGCAAAAAAGGCTTATTTACAAAAAATGGGGACATCTGTGCAAATTGAAAGCAAACAGCCTCAAAGGGACCTAATTTTTCCAACTTGGCACATTGTCTATTTGCTTAAATCTTTGTGCTCAGAGATCATTATCATGTATGCAGAACTGCTGAAACCAGTCAGGCATTAGACATGGGCAGGCCCGGACTGGCCATTTGTGGGTTAGGGCAAATGCCAGAGGTGCTGCTATAAGGTCCCATATAAAGTCAGTGTTTAGTGGGCTGGTGGGGGCTGTTTGGGCCTCTATGTGGGCTGATGGGCCTCTTGTGTACCTGAAATGCCAGGGCCTATTTTAATTCTCAGTCCAGTCCTGGACATGGGATGTATGCGGGGGGGGGGGGTTATTTTGAATACTCAAGCTGCGTCCCTTAATATTTTAATACTTGGTAAATAAGTCATCTTATGTGATATTTTAACATGTTTTGCCATATTTTCTGGGAAGAGGAGATTTTACAGTTTGCTGAATGCTTACTTGGAAACGTAATATGATGGTCCATATCAAGCCCAATATTAATCTGTGATTGCCATTGACAATATCATGGGGTCCGATATTTTCAAGATGGACTCTTTGCTCCTTAAGAAAATGGAGAGCTTTGTCCACATTTTCTAAGCAATGGATCCGCATTCTTCCTTTTGTTCTTCTTGGCTGGAAATAAAGTTCAAACAACAGACATTGTCATCACGTAATCGGACCCATACAGTTATATAACATGTGTATGTATAATTTTTAAGAATTCCTATTTTCCTAAAATCTGAATGTCTATAGGCAGCTTTAGGATCAAAAGCAAACGAACTGAACAGTTATGACCCATGTGGCCCCCCTTCAAGTAATCACTAAGAGGTTAAAGAGCTGCGAAGAGGAAATAGTGCTCTGGCTATTATGTTGGACAATCCTTAACTTCAGCCTTTATATAAACAATATTATTATTGAAGTCAATTGGAGATGGTCTTATTATTAACCAGTTTTATTTTTATATTGAACTGTTCCTTTAAAGTTATATTGCAGAAGAAAGTAGGCTTTCCCATTGTATGCACCATGATATGACCAGGCCCCATGTAAAGCAAGGTCACGCATATAAAAATATTGACATTTATTGAGATCTTACATTAATTCCAGTATGTTGAACACTTGTATTTGCCCCAAATATATGAATATAAGGTAAGCATTTGGAAAATGAAAGGACACTTAAAGGGATACTGCCATGGGACAACATGTTTTTTTCAAAATGCATCAGTTAAAAGTGCTACTTCAGCAGACTTCTACACTGAAATATATTTCCCAGCTGTCCCTGGTCATGTGACTTGAGCCAGCACTAGGATGGAACTGCTTTTTGGCAGTTTTTCCTTCTCAATGTAACTGAAGGAGTCACAGTGGGACATGGGCTTTTACTATTGAGTGTTGTTCTTAGGTCTACCAGGCAGCTGTTAGGGAGCTGTTATCTGGTTACCTTCCCATTGTTCTGTTGTTAGGCTGCTGGGGGGGAGGGAGGGGGCGATATCACTCCAACTTGCAGTACAGCAGTAACGAGTGACTGAATCACATGACTTGAGGCAGCTGGGAAACTGACAATATGTCTAGCCCCATGTCACATTTCAAAATGGAATATGAAAAAATCTTGCTCTTTTAAGAAATTGATTTCAGTGCAGAATTCTGCTGGAGCAGCACTATTAACTAGAGATGCACCGAATCCACTATTTTGGATTTGGCCGAACCCCTGAGTCCTTTTCAAAAGATTCGGTGAATACTGAACCAAATCCGAATCCTAATTTCCATATGCAAATTAGGCATATGAATTACTTCCTTGTTGTGTAACAAAAAGTCATGCGATTTCCCTCCCTGCCCCTAATTTGCATATGCAAATTAGGATTCGGATTTGGTTCAGGGCTACGACTATTCGCCGCCTGAACCGACCCACTGCCTGGATTACGACCTCGTCTTGCTCCTATTCCTTGCCTGTACTGTGTACTTTGGACTGGTGCTTGGACTGTTGTTTCCTCTTTGGTCTGCGACCTCACCTGAGCCTTGGGCCCTTACATTCGGTGCATCCCTACTATTAACTGATGTATTTTGAAAAAAAATAGTTTTTCCCATGGCAGTATCCCTTTAAAATCAAAATAGAAAAGCCATAGAAAGGCAAACATACCAGCTGTTCACCTGATAGCACCTCCAGGAGTTTTATTAACATCCTTCCATCCCTCAGATCCAAGTAGAGATCAGAAATCCGACAACTTACAAAAGCAAGATGGGAGTTGACCCATTTGGTAAAAGTTTTCTTTTGCACAGCTTCACGCTCATCTATAGTTAACAATAAAAAGAAATAATTTTATATACATGCAGAAGTGTTTTAGTATCTGGAATCATCAGTGTTCTTCTATCTGTGATAGAACCCAAATATCATAGCTAGGGATTCAAAGTTTAAAACTTACCCAGGCATTCATTATCACACACAAAAGATAAAAATACTGCTTCAGTCACATTTACATGCACCTTTGAATTTTAAAACGTATACTTTCTTTTATTAGGCAAAAAAACTGATTTTAAATGAACATTACCTTTAATTCATAGCATCAACAACCTCAGAACCTAAGTCTGCTCCCTCCTGTCTCAAACTCATCCACCCTCCATTTTTTTTAAATCACACATCCCCTCCACTTTTTAAAACTTTTGACAAAAACTTTGATGATATTGCTTTGTAGATATTAAAAGACATTTTATGATGTACCTGCAAGGGCTTTAATTCTAGATCTTTCAAACATCCGAGCGGAACTGTTATCATTGTCAAGGTCATCCTCTGCCGTTTCCCAGCGGGAGTTGATGGTGCAGTACTGCTGCTCAATTTCTAGATTATCAAAATCGGTGGTCTGCATGTCGCTTGCTCCTGTGACTGCTGACTTTTTCGTTCAAATTCAGCAAGCCTAAAATACAAAGACGCATGACTGAACTTGCAAAGCAGTGAATAATGTAAAGCCTATTCTGGTTATATACATCTATTTTTGACAAAGGAAGCAGAATTATGATTTCTAGGTGTCATTGTGAAAATAATATTGGTTGGTTATTTAATAGGTAGCATATAGGGAATGAATGCCCCACCCAAAACACCGTAAAATCACAAGTAGACAGAGAATGCTATGCAGAGCAGTATCACATTGGAAATGGAGATGACTAATTTATATAGTAAGTAGTACTAAAGTAATATATATTAAATTAACCACTGGGCAACCAGTATACATAGTGGGACTAGGGGGTGCACAGAAAAATTGATTCAGGCCTCTGTTCTCAAATACATTGATACCTTTGTCTGCTCTGTGAATACAGATGTATCTTATGCTGAATTTTTAATCCTATACAGGCCACTAAAGCCCTCAAAAGTGTTACCACTTCACAATCTGGGAGACATTTTCCCCAAAATAATGAAACTCCAGGGGGCGTGCCAGCCTGTGAAGAACACACACATATACTGTGTATATATATATATATATATATATATATATATATAGAGTAGGCGGATTAACGGCACTCACTATAAAACAATATTAAGGGCCTGGGTGCAATCATCAATACAGTTCAGAATACACACTAATGGAATTCACACTCATAAGAAATTTTTTTTATAGACGCCTTAAGTCATGCCTTTGATGTAAATATATATATATATATATATATATAAAATAATCAAGAAGTACCTTTACATCACATGTCTGGAGGGGTGTGACGTGGTTGGGGGAGTGCTGTTTGATGTTCACTATTTATTTGTTTGATGTTTTAATGGATGATATTGGTCTTGATAAAGGTCTTAGAAAAAGACCGAAACTTCGACCTGTTTTTAACATGAATATAATGCATTTTTGATATTTTAACTTTTTTGAAAATTCCAGTGTGCACCTTACTTCCTTATGTGTGTGTCTGTGTGTGTGTATATAGGAGACAGCTTGCCGACACTCACGAAAGTTCAGTATATTCTGCCTGGGTGCCGACACAAAATGGAAAAGTTTTGTCTGTAAGTAGAAGTCGCACTCACAGGGCTTACCAGAAATAAAAGAATTTTTATTAACAATTCCCTCAAAGGCACAACTAACGTTTTGGCTGTTCCACAGCCTTTCTCAAAATGAGAATAGATATATATATATATATACTGCAACGATTGACAGCACTCCAAGGATATTCACAACAAAAATATCAAGCAAGTGAAGGTTTATTAAGATCCAATGTAAATATATATATTTGCTTTGCTTCCCAATACTTCATAATTTCAGTTAGAGAACTTTGAAGAGTGAAAGAATTCTGAGAATGAGGTTAAAGAGGAGCACAGAGGAGCCAGATAACACCATTATCACAGATCCTGTTTGAACAGCTCTGGTATCACTGCAAGACACCTGACAAGGGAAGTGAAGCGGGAGACATCCATTTCCATAGCCTTACATATGTTATAATGAACTGCCCATTTCTTTCCACTACACTAAAAATAAAATACAATTTAATGCTTTTACAAAAAGCCCCCATATACATATTTTTAGCATTCCACTCCTTTGTAAGTGTCAGATTAGAGGGAAAGGATTTATTTCATCAATCCTCTCCTCCCCTTACCCATTTCTATGAGCATAAAATGGCTTAGCTTGCCATTTTAGGCTACTTTAAGCTGCCATTGTCTCTCTGGATGACTGACCACAACATTCCTTTTCACTATCCATAGCCCTCCTCCAATTTGTTTTAGTTGCTTACAAAAAGCAGCAAAAAGGGAAACCGAGCCGGTTAGGGTGAGAAGGACTGAAAGGAGCCAAAAAGCCATTCACAAGCATTAGCATGCAAAGTGAAGCCTTCTGAAATCAGAAGGTATTTACTTGTCTCATGCCATACATATAGCACTGCCTAGATATCAAAAATTTGAGTTTTTTTCTCCCATAAAGCATCATGGGCAGAGACATGTAAATCACTCCTTTATGTCCCTGTAGCCAACTATGCATCCAGAACCGCTGGTTTATAGCACAGATACAGCCTTAATAGTTCAGAGCCATATATCCAAACATGCAGACAGCCTGTTTCAATGGGGGGGGGGTCTTCAACAGCCATGGGGGCATAAAATGACATTGCCTGCACAGGTATATGCCAAAAACTACACCAGCATAGGTTTTCTCTTATGCAATGCTCAATTTAAATGCAAGGTTTGGATATATTATTATATTTATTATTATATATGGAGATACAAGTTTTACCCCAAGCTGGCCCACCATTTGCCTATGCAGGAACTATAAGGCTGACCATCACATAAATCTGAATGGGGCAGGTGCATCTTTTGGCTCATCTGGAGCTGTGCCACCCTAACCGTAACCATAGGCAGAAGTAATTGACATCTCTGAGGAATGGATAATTATCTCCTCCATCGAATGATTCACTGATAACATACTAATAGAGGCATACTAAGTTAGGGAGCTGGAGCTATATATGATAATCAGTCTTTCCATAAGTAGCCATAAGGATTTGAAAGTGAACTCACCAGTTTAATGGAGGGAACTGATGCCCTGAGCCTATAGCTCATAGCCTAAAGAGGATTTACACCAAAATGAATATCTTGGCAGGCACTCAAAGGAGGATTAAAACATGGGCATGTTTTGTGCTAGATCTAGTACTTAATCATACACACCTAGAGTGCTAGATATAACACAAAAAACCCAGGGCCAGATTTACATAGCGGGTGCCCCTAGGCACACTGCCATTCGTCGCTCCCACATAATCTGCCCTTTATTCACAAATTTTCTTCCTCAGGACCAGAGCAATGGGGATTGGCGCATGGGTAATTTAAAAAACATATTGTATCTCCTGCATATCCCCAGTGTTTCTGAACCAATGTGGGTGTGGCTGGGTAGCATGCTGCCCCCTAATATCATGCCACCCTAGGCCCCAGCCTAGGTGGCCTTTCCACAAATCCTGGCCTGAAAACACCTTTGAGTGACTGCCAAGATATTCTAGTAAGGGAGATAACCCAGCTGTTTCTGGGGAGAGATGTTAAAAGTCATGTGATCATAATTTTAATATCCGTCCAAGAAATATGGTTTAGCAACCATAACAAACTTTTAGGGACAAATTTATCAAAATGTGAGATTAACCACAGAAAAAATCATCCACTTTCTATTCATTCCTATGAAGTGTATTTAGAAGTGCATTTATCAATGGGTGGAAGTCAGAGGTCATAATTTAAATTTCAGTAAATACACTTTTAAAAATCCCATAGGATAGGAATGTATAGAAAGTGGGTGATTTTTTTGTGGTCAACTTTAATTTCACATTTTGATAAATCTGTGGGCCGCCCCCACCTAGTTCCGTTACTGTTAAGGATTCATTATATCTCCGTTTAGCTCAAGTAAAGGGTACTGTTTTATTATTGCAGAGAAAAAGGTCAATTTAATAAGAGCAATTTTAAAACAGATAATGATAGAAAAGTATGGGAATACAAGTTAATGAAAACGTTCAATTCTCTGGAGAAGGGACTAAACCTAGGGCTTGGATCTATGTGAACTAAGAAAGGACTCCACCAGAAATAACAACGTCTGGATCATATGGAATTCCTTTGATTCTACACTCCAATAATTCAGTCCTAATTTATACTCAGCCTATTTGACCCACTTTATCTTGTACCTGCTTGTTTCTTGCCGATCCCCTCGTAAATGACTTTGACACCTTATACATAGATTGATATCCCTTTTTCTTGGTCATTTGACCTATGAGCTGAATGTTGTCTATATACCAGAGAGCACAGCTTCATTGTAATCAGCTTGAAAATGTTTCCCGAAAGCTTGCTATGATTATATTAGTTAGCCAATAAATAACTTTCTTATTTTTTATTTCAACAGGGTTGCCCCATAACATTGCAGAGAAAAAGGAAATCATAAATTAAAAATTTGATGTAGACAAAATAGAGACTATGGGAGGCAGCTTCCTATAATCTATCTGAATATTGGATCCCATACCTGTACAAGATAATTAAAGCAAAGTCCCTTTACATCTTTTTCAAGTAGTACAGGTGTGGGATCTGTTTTCCGGAAAGCTTCAAACTACAGGAAGGCCATCTCCCAATAACTCCATTTTATCCAAATAATTAAATTTTTTTTAAATGATTTCCCTTTTCTCTGAAGTAATAAAACAACACATTGTCCATAAGCCAAAAAAGATATAATTAATCCTTTATCTAATCCTTAAATTATTCTTTTATTAGACTTAAGGCATGAAGATCCAAACTACGGAAAGACCTGTTAAAGTATCACTAGATGCTAAGCATTCTGGATAACAGGTTCCATACCTGTATATATACTTCAAACAATGCTGATACTATCAGCACCTTTATAGTTATGCTGTCAGTATTGGAACATGTAACATAACTGTGACTCAACGACATATGCTGATTTTAGGTCCTGCCAACAGTTTAATGACAGACAAGTGACTTCCATGCACATTGTATTGGTCCATCAGGGAAAGCCAATTCCACGAAATCCATCAGGCATTCATTTGCCTTGTCAATGGAAACATGTGAGTCACTATCCTTGGGCACAAAATATTCCTGTAATTTCATATAAACAAACAGAGTTCTAAGGAACATATAATTAATGATTCATTCTGTAAAGATTGATATAGTAAGTACTATTTCCTCTCTGATGAAACAAATGAACATGCTCTCCTTTCAATGGTTGTTACAATTGAAAGTTATGCTTTAGCAGGAAAATATCTATCTCTTGTACCATAAGTGCTGCTGTAAATAGCCCGGCTAAAATGATCTCACCAACAGCTGCCAAATTCTTTTGCTCCCAGAAAGTTAACATGAAGGGCAGAGAAGAAGCACTTTGAGTTTTAGCCTGTACAGGCTTAGCTTTATCTAATGGTGTCATTTTGTCTCTTGTCACTCATTGACTGTTTTGAAAGAATGCAATATACTGCCTAGTAACTCACCCCAGCAATCCTGATTGGCTATCATAATACACCCCATGTCTTTTCTATAAATCTCAAGTTTAAGTTTATTTCCAAAATACAGATTAACCAAAATTGGAGCATATACTGAATTGTAATGCAGTATAAATCATGGACTATTTAAATTTACATTAATTGTACAGTATCTTAGTTGAGATCATGTGCAAACTACTGTTTTATTATGACAGAGAAAAAGCAAATAATTTTTAATTATTTGCTCCAAATGGAGTCTAAGAGAGATGTCCTTGTAGCTTTTTGGATAAAGGTTTTCCAGATAACAGATCCCATACATGTTCTATACTTAAATGGTGTCCCTCTAACCCTTACATGAATTGACATGCCTCATTATTACCCAACAGGTGTTAAGTTGATAAAAACAGACACAGGCATTGTAGGCTCAACTTAAGAGCAGTTCCCCACAATCATTGCACTTTCTCATGCATACCCTACACTGGGATAATTAACTTTGAATACAGAAACAGGGCTAGCAGTTCTGAGAGGCAAATTCATTTAGCATACTCCTGTCTATAATAAAGACTGGCCTTTAACTATCATTGGCACTAGCCTAGTGCAGTGCCAATGATATCTCCTAACATAAATGTCTGAGGTCATAACATTGATCTGTGTGTCTTTCATAGGCTGCAGCTAAAGTTGAGATGGTTTGCCAACTGGTAACTATGCACTATGAATGGAACCTTGGTCTGATACAACCACAATATTTTCCTGCACTGGCTTTGATGACTTTATTAAAGGACCACTATGCCTCCAGTTTTTTTTAGTAGAGAGGAATAAACCTATATTAGAACAGATGTATAATTTATCTCTGTACAAGCCATAAGAAGAACTAGGAATGTTAAAATCTTGAAAACTTTTAGTCTTTTTTCATAAACTTGAATTTTTCAAGGAAAAAAAACTTGACTTTTTCAAATATACCCCAATGTTGCAAAAAGCCAGAATCTGAAAATCCACCATCTCAGACCTTTCAAGGTCCTCTATAAGTCAATGGGATAGGCACTTATCTCAGTTTGGAGTTTTTGTGGTCTGCGCTGGATTTAGCCCAAAAATCCTACTTTTTGGGGGGTTTTTGGGCAAAAACTAGAAGAAATTTTAGCGATTTGGGGAAAATAGTCTGAAAAATTAGAGCAAATCAGGAAAAGGCTGAAAAATTGGAGGGATTCAGGTTTTCTCTCGATTTTATTGAGTTTTTCCCTGGGCATGGGCGTTTGGTTGTGTTTTTTTTTTTTTTAATAAAGTGTGAGATAAATTCAGGTTTTAGTAAATAACCCCCTAAGGTCCTGAATTCAATTCCAGCCAGGGAGCTTTCTGCAAGGAGTTTGTATATCCTCACTGTGTCTGTGTGGGTTTCCTCCCATGTTCCAAAAACATACAGGCAGATTAAATGGCTCCTGATAAAATTGACTATACTGCGTGTGAATATGATAGGGTCCTTAAATTGTAAGACCTGATGGGGCAGTGAATGATGTATAATCTCTGTGAAGAGCTGCTGAAATGTGCCAGCACTATATATATACTAATAAAATAAATACTACATAGTGTAATTTACAGCCCTGTATGGCTGGTTGTTGTCATGCAATGCCCTGAACTGATAGGAAACAACCCCTTCTGACTTTTTGTCATGTGATTAAGGCACAACAAGAAGAGTATGTCCAACTGAAGAAACTTCGGCGATTTAGCAAGTAGTCTGAGTCATTAGCAGGCAATGGAGCCGCCATGTCTTCTGAAGCGCATGCGCAGTATGAAAAGCGGCCTCGGAAGTGTGGCCGCTTTTCAATATGCGCGTGTGTTTAGTCACACGCGCATACTGCGCAAGCCAGCGCCTGCAGGGGCATTCTTTTTTTTTTAAAGTACTAGAACCCCATACCGGAATGCGGGCTCTATCTGCCAGCACCTTCAGTTTGGAGCAAATTTTTTGGGGCATAGGTGCCCTTTAAGATACATTCAGAGCCACATTCACTAAAGCGTTTGGGAAAAAAGGAAAACATTAAAGGGCAAGTATACTCCCATCAGTGCAATGAATATGGCTTGTGCTGAACATACTTTTTGCCTGCTGTTTTAATCATGAAAAATCTGTAGTTTTTGTTATTTCTTGAACGAAACAGGGCTCCATATCTGGTCCTTTCAAGGTATGAAATAAGTTAGGTGTTAGATGTTATTTACCACCTATGTAGTGAATGAGTCTATCAGTTTGTAGATGAACCCCAAATATCCAAACAATTGAAGATATGAAATGTTCTTTAGATTTAACTAGTCAATCTCAGTGAAAATGGCTGGCCAATGGCTGTACTCCTTTGTGTAGCTTTGTGAGGATGGTATGAGTTTTTGCTTTTATCTGTTTTTCTGCGCGCCTCTTTTGAGGGCTTTCCTCATCAAAGTATTGCTGTGTAATGCTTTCAGGACAAGGGGCGGTACAAGCGTTGCCTTGAGAAGACGTCAACAGGGAATTTCTCCCTAGACTTTACTATTTTTTAACTTAATATAGATTAAGTATTATAATGACAACATGGAAAGGGAGAACATCGCTGCCCTTGTTTGGCCATATGAGCACAGTTAATATTGGTAGTAGCTTTATATGCGCTGTCAGTATTAATTGGCTAGGATAGAAAGTAGAAAGTATGCTAATTTGTAACCTAATTATGTGTTTGGGGTGAGCATGAATTTGTGTTCCAATAACAAGACAACACTAAGACATAGTTATTCAAATTATAAATAAATTATAACTTATATATCTTAGCCTAGCCAAGTAAAGTCATGAATATTGAATAACTGCAGCACACAGCTCCTTCCACAACTCTTTGTATATAGCATTCCTATTAGCTTCTTTATCTTAAAAGAGCAGAGCAGCATTATCAGTCTTCTTGCATTTCAGGCAACACGCCCTATAGGAATTCACTTATCATGTGTGAACCCATCAGTCAGCATATACTTTGGCCAAAAAAAATATTCAGTGTTCAAAACCAAAAAAAAAAAAGTGAACCTGAAGCATCTACTGAATAACACTGCTAATAAATACAGTGAAAAGAACAATGATCTGGTATATTTCTAATTCAACACAAGCCATTATTATAGATAGCATTGGCCATCAATCCCTTAGCTATTCTGTAGTCCTGTAGGGGTGGTTCACGTTTAAGAAACTTTTCTTCATTTTTTTATAGTTCTTTTAATTATTTGCCTTCTTCTGACTGTTTCCAGCTTTCAAATGGGGGTCACTGACTACTTCTAATAAAACAAATGCTCTGTAAGGCTACAAATGTATTGTTTTGCTACTTTTTATTACTCATTGTTCCATCTGGGCCCTTTCTTAGTCATTTTCAAGTCTCATATTCAAATCAGTGCGTGGTTGATATGGTAATGGTGACCCTAGCAACCAAGCTGCTGAAATTACAAAGTGGAGAGCTGCTGAATAATTCAAAAACAACAAATGATAAAAATTTTTAAAACCAATTGCAAATTGGCTCAGAATATCACTCTTTACATCATACTCAAAGTTAA
The DNA here is from genome assembly GCA_024363595.1 of Xenopus borealis. Classification (NCBI taxonomy): domain Eukaryota; kingdom Metazoa; phylum Chordata; class Amphibia; order Anura; family Pipidae; genus Xenopus; species Xenopus borealis. The sequence continues at coordinate 92,416,236 of CM044445.1, read as the reverse complement.
TTTAAAGGTGAATAACCCCTTTACAAAACATCCCAACTCAAGCAGCCCTTCATATTTATACCATTCTACTTTGCACTTGAGGTTGAAAAAGACAGGTGTACATCTTGTTATGCTCAAACAATTCTCTCAGATCCTAGGAAATTGGTGTCTCTACACATCTCTTCTATCTCATTCATTAGCCTTTGGTCTGTCTACTGCAGACTCATTTACTATAATGAATTTAGATATTTGTTATTTTTATTATTTTATATGAATGCATTGTTTGAATTTACAGCTATAGAAGTAGTGCAATATAAATCACAGTATACAGCCAATACATACATATACATATTTATTGTTTATGCCCCCTTTTTACCCAAGTCCATCAGTTTTTGATGGACTTTGCACCTGGGTAGTAACCTATGGCATCCAGTTAGTGATTCACCTTCTTCTGCAAGGCGGCAGGTAGAACAACAAAGGCAAAGATTTGATTGTTAGCCATATGTTAGAACCCAGGTTGAAAGTTGCCCAGTGTTCATAAGTAAGTTCCGAAGAGGACATCTAAAATGCCTTTATTTCTGCAACAGTGCCCAGATGGAGATATCTTCTCAGTATTTAAATTAGCCCATTATGGGTGCATACCAATACCAAAAAGTACATTTTAGGAAACATTGGGGGACATTTGTCAACACTGGACAAATGTGCCCATGGGCAGTGCCAGTAACCCACAGCAACCAAATTGCTGCATTCATTGTTCTACTTGCAGCTGGCTTTAAAAAGCTAATCAATGATTGGTTGCTATGGGTAACTGCCCATGAGCAAATTTACCCAGTGTTAATAATTGAGGCCCATTGTCCTCAGCACAAAAATTCACCATGTTTAATTGTGCCTCCAAAAAAACAGAACATTATTTTCAACAGATACAGGAGGTCATACCTACACCTCTGATGTAAGATGGGCACACAGGTACATATTTACCTGCCCTTCAGTTGTGTGTGATTTAGCAGGCATATCACTGAGTTTCTGTATCATGGTACAACAAGCTAAGCACTATATTTACTGCCTATTCAAGGCAGAACCTAAGTATATCAGGGATTTATTGCATCTAATTTCCTTTTCATAAGACTAAACTTTACTATGTCAAAAGGCAACAGGACAAAACCTGCTAATAGGTAGCACATGCAGTAGCACTCATAATACATTCTATTTACAAATATTTCATTATTGTAACGTGTCCCTTCCTAATAAACAGCTTGTACTTATTATTATTATTATTAACATGTATTTCTATAGCTCCAACTTGTTTAGTAGTGCTGTAACTTACTGGTTCTTCTGGTTTTAGCAATTTTGCATAACAGACTAGACCTATTACTGCCATGTACATACCTGTATTAATTTGTTTTAAACAACATGCAAAACCAACAACTATTCCATGGGTGCCCGACTGCCCGCTCTGCTCATACAATCCTGTGCATGATTCACATGCTCAAAAAGAGCCCTGTTACACAAATTCACACATATAGCGCACAAGTGATACATATGAAAGGGCAATCTTTTGTAGAATATTGGCCTTTATGAAAGGATTGTAATTTAAGCATACAGGCCTTTGTTTATCTAAATACAGGCAATATAAATACAGTATATATATATATATATATATATATATATATATATATATATATATACTTGAGTTACTTACCCTGGTGCTACCAGAAATTCAATTATATACATTTTCTCTTCAAAAGTTAATCTTTACGTAATTGACATTTCATTCCTCCCTTGGGACCTTTATCAAGTTAAATCTTGATTATCAAGATATCTTGATAATGGTCCCAAGGGAGGACTGAAACGTTGATGAAATAAAGACTGACTTTGAAAAAAAAATCCATGTGTGCACCAGCATCTATGGATTTATATATAAATATATATATATATTCTGATTATATATACATCAAACTTTCACACTTCCATCTAACCTGCAGCCAATCAAGCAGTACCTGCCGCATAAAAGACTTTACCTTGTTCTCTCCAGCTTTTCTTGATACTGTTTCGGTGGCACAGTTGAAAGGCATTAAAGTGAAGGACAAAGAAGAAAGAACAGCTGAAAAAAAAAAGTACAACTACACCGTTATGCTGCAGTCCACATTGAGCTGGATGAGGACCCGCCCATGTTAAAAATAAAGTTATCAGCAAGTGAGCAATGACATTCCTGAGGGGGTGAGATATTCTCTGTCCACAGTCAGCTGTGGAATGGCATGGGCTCTGTCACTCATTCAGCACGGCACAACATTTGGGTAAGCACAGAACTCAAAGGCTCAGTTAAGGAGCCCAAAAAATTACCCAAGTCACAAGGAAACAGACACATGCCATTTACTTTGCCAAGTGCATTCTTATCTGACTGCATCTGCTCTGTACAAATTTATAGTTATTGATCTTTACACATTGATGTTTTCTGTTTATTTTCCTGGAAGTTCCTGGAAATTATAGTTTTAGACTAATGGTTGGGGCCCTTAGATTGGCATCTTCTGTTCAACACAACATTGTAAAATGACTTCAAGGCCAGTTTTAGGGAGAAAGCAGAAGTGTAATTTGCCTTGGGTTCTAAACCTAGAAAGAGTACCCTTGGCAAAATTGTAAACATTGTATCTACAAATTAAACTGTGCAGAGAAATTCTTAACATAAATATCAGGGAAGCCTGAGCTCTTGTCTGCCAGCTGCTCTTGAACAATAATTCTTGGCTTCACTTATTTAGATTTGTCTTCTCAATCTGGGGCCCAACCATTCCCTTACTGAGCTAACCTTTACTTTTCAAAATAACAAGTGTGTTCAGCCCATGGAATATATTTTCTTCTGCTACCATCATGTCATGGGCAACCCAGAGAGCATATTTTCTTTAGCAACCACCATACCCTGGGTGTTGACAAACCAGCTAATGAGATAAAAAGCTGTGGGTGGGAGTCTGGAATCTGCAGATACTCAAGCAGCTCAACTGTCACTGCATAGAAAGATCTGTAAGATCCTGCTCTGGATTTCTGCCATGCACTTTAGAGATATACTGTAATATACAGGCTTTACCATATTCTATGGATTTGTTTAATACTTGCTTCTTTGTTACACTGCAGAAAGTGTGATACTGTTTTAAGCTTTACCTTTATTTGGAAAGTGAGACCAAAATGCAAACTTTGACAATGACTTTTGTCAGCTGGAAGAGTCAGGAGTTATACAGAAGTTGGTTAGAGTTGAAGAACAAAATATTTGAGGAATGTTAAGATTAAAAAGAAAAAAGAAAAACTTACAATGCTGCCCCCTAGCTTACTGTTAGGATAACTGCTCTGGTAGATAACATTTGACAATCATTCCTTTTCTCTAGAAAGTGTGAATATTCTTGTATGAAACATAACAGTGAAACACGTCTGTTTGGTGACTGAAGGGTCGAATACTACACAACATTTTTCATGCTTTCTAAAGATATACAGGGCATCATTTGCTTATACAGCAGCAATAAATGACACATTCACCAGGTTATTTAAACAAATCCAAGACTGCAACTGAAATTTCCACAGAAGCAAGCTGTATTTTAATACAGGTATGGGATATGTTATCTGATAACCCGTTATCCAGAAAACTCCTAATTATCTCCCATAGACTCCATTATAATCAAATAATCCTAACTTTTAAAAATGATTTCCTTTTTTTCTGTAATAATAAACAGTGCCTTGTATATGATCCACATTAAGATATAATTAATCCTTATTGGGTTATCCAGAGAGCTCTGAATAAACTCAATTTTATCCACATTTTGAAAAATGATTCCCTTTTTTCTCTGTAATAATAAAACAGTAACTTGTACTTGAGCCAAACACAGATATAATTAATCCTTATTGGAAGCAAAACCAGCTTATTGGGTTTACTTAATATTTACATGATTTTCTACTAGATTTATGGTATGAAAGATCCATTATGCAGAAAACCCTAGGTCCTGAGCATTTTGGATAACAGTTCCCATACCTGTATTAGTGGTGTACTGGAATCACCCTGGGTTCAATGTTTTTTTCATACAAAATAGCTCCCGTTATGGTCCAACACGGTAGGTGCAACAAAGTTGACATTAAACTCTAATTAGAATGACAGAAATTAGACATGTAGAAGTTTCCAGCAGCACTGCAGCGATGGCCCGGGCCAGGGCAGCAAAATAGAAGAATCCCTTTGAAATGAGGTGTCTGCAATATATTTCCACTTATTCTGTCTGCAAAAAACAGGCCAAATATAAATATACATTAAGGGGCAGATTTACTATTGGTCGAATTTCGAATTAAATTTCGAAATTCGACCATGGGAATAGAGGGTGAAGAAAAATCCTTTGAATTCGAATATTGAATTCAAAGGATTTTACCGCAATTCGATCGATCGAATTTTTTTATTCGATCAAAAATAATGATACCCAATTCGGCAGCTTGGATCTGGTCCAATAAAATTTTAAAGGGGAAGTACTTCGACCATCGAATAGTCGAATTATTCGAATTTGAATATTCGATGGTTGAATTTTCCTAATTCTCATATTCGAAGATTCAAATTCGAATTTTTTAAAAATTCGATCGAACTTCGAATTCTTCATGTGAATGAAGTAAATCTGCCCCTAAAAGTAGTGATATTTATAAAACTACTTTTTTTATTTAGTCCAGCAGTAATGGACAACTTTATTTTACATCTCAGAGCAACGTAACTTAAACAGGGATGCTTTGTTCTAACAACAACACTACAAGCAAATAATGCCAAACGAGTTTCTTTACTCTGTTGCATCTTCTCACTCATTGTCTGTTATAAACTGATAGGTGTTTGGTAAAACTTTATTTGAAAGAGCTTTTTTTGACTAATAAACAGATAACAAGACAGTGTTGCACTAGTTACTAGTAGATAAACAGGTTTATCAAGTTCTCAGGATCTGATATGAAAAGTCTCATGCTAATACCAGATGCACTATTTTCTAAACAGACATTTGAATAACACTAGAAAGCAGTGAAAACAGCTGTACAATGGTTTCTTTGGATACTATCAGCGCCCAGCTATGCCAACTTGTTCTTGGGACAATGGGAACGAAACTGTATTGGCTCCAGGTTGGGCGGGGACCTCGTTCTATGGTATCGCTATATAGACGATATCATTTTCCTATGGCAGGGCACAGAAATACACATGTTGGAGTTTGTACAGGGCCTAAATCAAAACAACCTAAATCTGGAATTCACTTTTACATACGATTTACAGAAAATAAACTTCCTAGATTTAGAAATAACAAAAACCAGGGAAAAGCTTGACTTTAAGACATACTTTAAGAAGGTTGACGTCTGTAACTATGTCTTGGGATCAAGCAACCATAATCCTGTGTGGATAAACAACATCCCCTACGGACAATTCTGCCGAATAAAAAAGAACTGCTCCAACCCAGAAATCCTAAAAGAACAACTAGACACAATATCCCAGAAATTCAAACACAGAGGGTACAAAACGGGAGTAATCCAAAAATCAAGGAAAAAGGCAGAACTCAGAAACAGGGCAGACTTACTAAAACCAAAAGAGAAGAGGGAACAAACTATGGTGGAATCAGGAGTTGCTTTTATCACAACATTTGCACCAGGGGCACAAGAAATCAAAAATATATTGAAAAAACACTGGAATATTCTTGAAGGGGACAATCTGCTAAATGGCACCATCCCCAAACAACCACGGGTAATCTTTAGAAAGGCAAATAACCTGGGACAGACTCTGACTAGGAATTTCATCCCCACACAAAAAACCAATAATAAAAATAAACAAACAAAAAGCGATTTAAAGGGCTTTTTTCCTTGTGCTCTGTGTAAGGCCTGTAGGTTTGCATCAAAAAGAAAAACTTTTAAAGCAAACAGCACCAACAAGTCCTACACTATTGAACAATGTATAAAATGCACAACCCAGAATGTCATTTACTGTATAGAATGCCCATGTGGTCTTCAATACATAGGCAAAACAAATAGAAAGTTAAAACAAAGAATAAATGAACATGCTAGAAATATAGAGAAGGGTATCACCAATCATAATCTGTCTAAACACTTTAAAGAGCACCATGGGCAAAAAACGAATGGCATGAAATTTTGGGGTATAACTGAAGTAAAACAAAACTGGAGGGGAGGAGACCTAACCAAAAGAACTTTACAGGAAGAAAGCAAATGGATATATAGAATGCAAACCTTTATTCCAAAAGGTTTAAATGTTGACATAAATCTGAGAGCATTCCTATAAATGTAAAAAGGATATCACAATAACACTGAATAATTTATAATGGGCACTTTGGAATAAATATACGCATACATATACATGTAAATATGTATATTTTTGCCATATATTTTTCGCTACTTAATTTACATATTTGTATCATTTTAATTATTTTTAATTTTATTTATATAATTTATATATATATATCACATACAGCACTGATAGCACTATTGAAAAAGGGTAGAGCAACTACAAAGTGAAAGCCACACAAAAAATATTGGAACCTTTAGCCCACTTAGTGAGAAATGCGATGAGGACTGAACTACAACTCCCAACATCGCTGCTAGACTCTAGAAAAAGAGGAAAAAAAACAAATAAAAAATGAAGGCATAGATGGGAGATAAGCCCTTGTTGTAATGTAATGCAATATCGATTCATATACTGTAATAAGAACATTTGGACTATTAATCAGACATATTTTTGAAAGTATGACGCAGAATCAGGAAGTGAATGCCAACAGGAATGAAGGATCGCACATTTGGAACGCAACCGCACCGGAAGTGAAGCGGTGGAACGCAGATTGGAACGCGGAACCGGAAATGACGCAGACATTTTGCGGACACGCTTTTTTAAAAACGGAGAAATGATTTTATTATTTATTACACCTCTGAGGAAGCTGGAAACGGCGAAACGCGTTAGGAGAAGGGGGAAACGAGACACTGAACCTCTATAAGGGACTGAAAGACGGATAGCTATCCCTTTATACCCTGGAGGTCTGGAGGATACCCCACAGATACCTTTATCTTGCAAGTATTTTTATTGGAAATTGTGAGTGCACATTGTTTTTAATTGATTTTTTATAGTATTAAAAAGTATTATACTATTTTGGCATTCCTTTTCCCCTATTTATACTGCTTCATTGAAATTCATGCACACTGGAGTTTTGGAGGACTGCCAGCAAACAGCATTACTCTACAAGCCATATGCCACAGTAGTGGTCTGTGAGTAGGCAATTCAGCCATTTTTATCGCACTGATGTATACAACTTAATTCCCCAACACTCCAGCACATCACACTGTGGTGCATTAACTAAAAGAGTAATTACCACACTTGGAGGCAAAGAGCACCCACTATATCGGGGGTTATCGTCACTTCACACTAGGTGAAATAATATAAACCCTGAAAAACACCGGGTGAACTTGTATGTTTTTTTACACTAAAATACTACACTATATATTGTTTCTAAAAATTTCCACTGCTTAGGCGCTGATCCCAACACAGGAAAACCACGTTTTCTATTTTGCTTGGATCTACACACGTAGGGGGGAGACTACGAGGAGATCGGCAGGAAACCATACTGGACTAACATTGTGACTTTCGGGTTACCATAAAACCTTTATTTATTTATTTTTTCTATTTTTTCATATTTCTTTATACGTCTAGCTTATCCCCTTTGTTTTCTCTCTCTGTTAAAGGTTCTAAGGGCCCATATAGCAATACTATCAGTATGCAGGCACCAGAGACATTCACAAGTGTTCACTAAATTCCCCCAGATTTGCTGGTACTTTTATTACTTTAAAGGGATACTGTCATTTTTTCAAAATGCATCAGTTAATAGTGCTGCTCCAGCAGAATTCTGCACTGAAATCCATTTCTCACTAAATTCCCCCAGATTTGCTGGTATTTTTATTACTTTAAAGGGATACTATCATTTTTAAAAAAAATCCATTTCTCAAAAGAGCTAACAGATTTTTTTATATTCAGTTTTGAAATCTGACATGGGGCTAGACATTTTGTCAATTTCCCAGCTGCACCTGGTCATGTGACTTGTGCCAGCACTTTAAGATGGAACTGCTTTCTGGCAGGCTGTTGTTTTTCCTTTTCAAAACTGAAAGAGTCACAGTTGGACATGGGATTTTACTATTGAGTGCTGTTCTTAGATCTACCAGGCAGCTGTTATCTTGTGTTAGGGCTAGAGCAGACGGGGAGATTCGGGGGCATTTTGTCGCCTGGCGACTTGTAGCCGCGACTTGTAGCCCCCGAACCTCCCCGAATAGCCAGGTCCTGGGGCGCACCGGCGTTACTTGAAAACGCCTGCGCCTATTCACACGCAGCAGCGCGATTTGTGGAATCGCTCCAAATTGACTCGCGAGTAACGCCGGTGCGCCCCAGGACCTGGCTATTCGGGGAGGTTCGGGGGCTACAAGTCGCGGCTACAAGTCGCCAGGCGACAAAATGCCCCCGAATCTCCCCGTCTGCTCTAGCCCTAAGGGAGCTGTTATCTGGTTACCTTCCCATTGTTCTGTTGTTAGGCTGCTGGTGGGAAAATGGAGGGGGGGCTGATATCACTCCTCCTTGCAGCACAGCAGTAAAGAGTAACTGAAGTTTATCAGAGCACAAGTCACATGACTTGGGGCAGCTGGGAAATTGACAATATGTCTAGCCCCATATCAGATTTCAAAATGAAATGTATAAAAATAAGTTTGCTGTTTTGAGAAATGGATTTCAGTGCAGAATTCTGCTGGAGCAGCTCTATTAACTGATACATAAAAAAAACATTTTTTTCTCATGACAGTATCCCTTTAAAATGCTTTCATTTTTTCATGTTAATTTTCCTTTAATAAACTTGTTTCACATTTGAGTGATATCCCTGCAGTAAGCACCAACCATTTAGGTTTTTGTGTGCTAACACAATGCTTTCCATTTTTTTAGCATACAGAATGGAATTTTTAAATAAAAATGTATGATGTTACTGTTCCTTTAATGTGTTTATGGTCTTTACATTTTTGTGATAACATGCATGTGGTTAAAAGTGTGTGTGGCTTTAAAGGGGGAGTGGTCAACACTGGCTTCCATTATTGGCACTCTACTATGTAGAGCAGAAAATATTCTGTCCCTTGGTACAACAGAAGTTGGACAGCACTGGTGTAGATATATAAATACTGAACATGTGCATTTAAAGAGGCATGCAGAGAAGTATTCAGTAAACATGAGTGGGGGATATAGAGAGGTTAGATGGATAATGGAAGATTTGGAGAAATTTGAATACTCAGAGAACACCTTCAGACAAGGTTACAAATACTTTGATTCATGAAGGGGGAAGAGAGCACCAGTGGGAGAGAAAGGATCCAGAAGGAAGAGGTACGCCCCACTTGATTTCGCCCTAGGCACGTACCTCTTCTGCCTGCCCCTAGAGATTAGGCATGTTGATTGTTTTACATAGTTCTAGGAGGCACAGACTGTTGAACTAAAGCAGTGACTCCCAACCAGATTCTCATGTCCAACAGGTTTCTCACCAAACCCTTGAATGTTTCTTTCAGTGGCCTCAAAGCAGGGAGGCAAGTTTTGTTTGTATAAAAAACAGGCCTCAAAGCAGGGAGGCAAGTTTTGTTTGTATAAAAAACAGGCCTCAAAGCAGGGAGGCAAGTTTTGTTTGTATAAAAAACAGTTGTACTGTCACATACTGCCTACCGTTGGCTGCCAGTCCACATAGGTGTTACCAAATGGTATTTGGCATCCCCAGGGATTTTTTTCATGCTTGTGTTTCTCCCCAACTTTTTTTACATTTGAATGTGGCTCACGGGTAAAAAAAGGTTAGGGTTCCCTGAACTACAGTATGGCTACCAGAGAGAGAGGTGGCTCTTTGGGAAAAACTGCTCCTTCTGTGTTGCTGTTTTTACTTGTCCTTTCCCAGAGAAATTGACCACCCTATGTGGGTACTAGGAAGATCTGAGGGAGTGATCACATGGAGAATCTCAGCTATTCTCGGTCTCTTTTCTCATTTATTGATTATTATTTGTAGATCTCTGGAGGGCAGCCTTGGCAAATCTTGGGGCCATATATGATTACGAGGCACATTTACCAAAGGGCAAATAGTTTTTTGGTGAAAATTAGCATAAATGACAATTCCCAGCGAATTTGTCAATTTACTAAAAGTTGAAGAAGACAATTTACTAGAGAAAAAGCTGGGCACAACAGAAGTTTCCGGTGGTTTCGCCATCGAAGTTTCTCCAGCGAAAATTTGGTAATTTATTAAAGTGCGACTGGTACCCTTTTTGCCAAAGTGTATATAGAGAGGTTAGATGGATAATGGAAGACTTGGAGAAATTTGAATACTCAGCGAACACCTTCAGACAAGATTACAAATAGATGGCGTGTTGTACTCCTTAATAATATGATTCTAGATTTTTCAACAGCAACTGATTTATTAAAATACAGCTGTACAGCTCAGTCTCCTCTCTTGAGGAGCTGCCCTCACCTATATGCTTCTTTTTCTATAACAAACTTTATTAACATTAACAATTATCAGTGCAGATGGTGAGATGGTAAAGGTCAATAAAAGTAGTTAAATTTTTACTTTGAATGGTAATTATTCCCAGGTTATTGATTAACAGTGTGTATGCCATAGAATGAGCAGCTAGTAGAGGGCTCTGGTAACTACATTTATAACAGAATTAAACATTTATAATAGAATGCTGCCCCCCTCTCAGTGCTTAACATTTCAGTATCAAAGCGGGTCAAAGGGGGGCTGCATTGCTATTGTGCTCTCTGCACTAGTGGAGCCAGATTTCTGTTTTAAAAAATGGAAATTTGGCACTTAAAGGAGAATTCAATCTTTGGAGAAAAAACCCGTACCCCCCATCCCAGGTAGACCCCCCTACCTCCTCCCCCCCAGGCTAATTACCCCCCCTGGGAAGATGCCCCATACTTACTCCTCGCCGAAGATTCTTCCAGTGGAGTTGCACGCAGCCATCTTGTGCAATCTCTGTTAGCTGACTGGGAGATCGGCATTTCTGTGCATGCACAGTTGGAGCCGTTTGCCGGTTTGTGCACTTGCGTGAAATTATATGGAAATTGCAGATCTCCCACTCAGCTTACAGAGATCGCAGAAGATGGCTGTGTGCATCTCCGTTGGGAGAATCTGTGGCGAGAAGTACTTATGGAGTATGGGGCATCTCCCCGGGGGTAGTTAGCCTGGGGACGTGTGTCATAAAAAAATTGTCACCCATAGACTTTAATGCATTTTGGTGAATTTTTGCCAGCTGGGATATTTTTGGTGAAACGGGTCAAATTTGCCCATCCTCTATTCTGTCATGATTTTTATGGTGTATGTTTTTTATATTTTTTTACTTCTAAATACACAAATATACAATTTAATTCCTGAACCAATAAGTGTATTTTTTTTAGTTGTAATACTGGTGTGTAGACAGCCATCTTAAGTCATTTTACTTGGTCATGTGCTTTCATAAAAAGCCAGTGAAGAAATGTTGACAAAAAACAATGCAAAGGAATAACATAAAAATTATACCAAAAAGGTAAAAAAACTTTTCCATTGTGGTTATATATTATACCGTATATATTCCCTACGCACCTTTTCAAAGGGGCAGATTTATTAAATTCATGTGAATAATTCAAAGTTCGATCGAATTTAATATAAATTCTAATTCGAATTTCGAATATGCAAATTAGGCAAATTCGACCATCAAATATTCGAATTTGAACAATTCGAATAAAATTTTATGGTCAAATTACTTTCCCTTTAAATTTTTATTTGACCACCTACTTCGCCAGACTCAAGCTACCGAATTGGAAATCATTCGTTTTGATAGAATAAAAACAATTCGATCAATTAAATCGCTCAAATCGATCGGATTCCGGTAAAATCCTTCTAATTCGATGGTCGAATTCGAAGGATTTTACTTCCCTTTTATTCCTATGGTCGAATTTCAAATTTTTTTTAATTCAAAATTCGACCAATGATAAATCTGCCCCTTAGTATCTTTATATTTTTCATATATATTCTCCTACACTTCATTTTGCTTGTTTTCTTTACTATGTCCCTTTATTAAGTCTGTGTGATATTACCAATTTTTTGCTTTGTTTCACTTTGCAGAAAGCTTGTGTTTGAATTTAACCACAGCCCCTATATAAGGAATGTACAGAGCATGTCCATTAGCCTATGAGTAAGAGCCGCAGTCAGCACGAATGTTTCTTTACTTTTACTAACTCAGTATATATATATATATATATATATATATATATATATATATATATAATTTTTTGAAGAATCTCACATTTGAGCTTTGCTGTACATTCATGTGCACCCGGACTAGAATGAATTGGGAGTTCTTCTCTTTATTTACTTAATCTTGTTACTAAAGCATAATTTATTTTGGCAGTGCTTATATAATTTTTAGTGCTTTGCACCATTATCTTATTTTTTTAAGTGGTGATATCACTTCAACTTGCAGTGCAGCTGTAAAAAGTCACTGAAAACTATCAGAGCACAAGTCACATGACTGGGGACATCTGGTAAAATGATTTACATGCAAAAAATCTGCTGGAGCAACTCAACTGATGTGTTTTGAAAAAACATGTTATCCCTGGACAGTATCACTTTAAGATAGTAAGATACTAACTCCATTCTTCTCTACATAAGTTATTTTTATTTGTTCATTCCAATAAAAACTATTGTAGCACATATGAAGTTTATTTGATTTCATACAGGGCTAAATACAGCAGTGTCCAGACTCAGTCCTGTAATAATATTCGTGTATCCTTCTAACAGGTTTTCAAAGAATACAGTCATCAACAACAAGGTTTACATCTGAACACTGATAATCTTCTGATCCTGCAACCCATTTTTGTCTGTTCTGTAATAATTATAAGATAACTGTTGGCTTATTACTTTTTTAAGTTATAATGTCCACCATGGCCCTGTGTGTAGTTGTTAAAGTGTGTGAGGTTGTGGGCCAAAATCAGAAACAGTTGTCACTCTGAGGAAAGAACCATTAGTGGGTGAAAGTTAAGACTCTCACTCTTGAGCCTCCCCACAACACTAACTACCCTTTCCAATGGTTTTATGAGGGGAGGAGCAGTAAATATTATATTATTTAAAAATGTAACATACAGTTAACTACATAGCAAAGTCTCCTACAGCAGAAGAATTGTTCAGTTGACAAGTTTTAATAAAGGGTTAGGCAGGCTGGGCCAAGCAACCAAGCGCCCAAGACAACCTGGCCGCCCTCTTCGGCCCCTCATGCGCAGGACCTTGAGTGCACGGCCGGCGGTGTGCATGCATGCACGTCAGGAACTGCGTGTGGCATAAACTGTGCATCCCGCAAATACTTTGATTCATGAAGGGGGAAGAGAGCACCGGTGGGAGAGAAAGGGTCCAGAAAGCAGAGGTACGCCCCACTTGATTTCGCCCTAGGCACGTACCTCTTCTGCCTGCCCCTAGTTCGGGCCCTGAGATTAGGCATGTTGATTGTTTTACATAGTTCTAGGAGGCACATACTGTTGAACTAAGGCAGTGACTCCCAACCAGTTTCTCATGTCCAACAGGTTTCTCACCAAACCCTTGAATGTTTCTCTCAGTGGCCTCAAAGCAGGGACTTACTTTTGAATTCCTGGCTTGGAGGCAAGTTTTGGTTGTATAAAAAACAGGTGTACTGTCACATACAGCCTCCCGTTGGCTGCCAGTCCACATAGGTGTTACCAAATTACCATATGGTATTTGGCATCCCCAGGGATTTTTTTCATGCTTGTGTTTCTCCCCAACTTTTTTTTACATTTGAATGTGGCTCACGGGTAAAAAAGGTTAGGGTTCCCTGAACTACAGTATGGCTACCAGAGAAAGAGGTGGCTCTTTGGGAAAAACTGCTCCTTCTGTGTTGTTGTTTTTACTTGTCCTTTCCCAGAGAAATTGACCACCCTATGTGGGTACTAGGAAGATCTGAGGGAGTGATCATATGGAGAATCTCAGCTATTCTCGGTCTCTTTTCTCATTTATTGATTATTAATGTAGATCTCTGGAGGGCAGCCTTGGCAAATCTTGGGGCCATATATGACTACGAGGCACATTTACCAAAGGGAAAATTGTTTTTTTGGTGAAAATTTGCATAAATGACAATTCCCAGCAAATTTGTCCATTTACTAAAAGTTAAAGAAGATTTACTAGAGAAAAATCTGGGCACAACAGAAGTTTCCGGTGGTTTCGCCATCGAAGTTTCTCCAGTGAAAATTTGGTAATTTATTAAAGTGCGACTAGTACCCTTTTCTCCAAAGTGTATTTCGCCAGGTTCAGACTGGTGAACTCCCATTATAAAGATAGAGCAGACACTTATTTACATTGCCCTTTGCATGTTACTTTTCTCCATGGTGAACATTCTATGGCAAAAATTCTCTAGCAAGTAAATGTGCCCCTAACTGTTTATCCCCTCCATTCTTTGTGGGAAGCACAGCAGCCCCTTTGGTTCCCCCTGGTCCAGAAATTGCCTTGTCTTGTCTTCCCAAAAAAGGGGGGCCAATATAACTGCATAAAGAAAGAAAATTAGTTTGACAGTAACTGTATCTCTGAGCACAAGATAATCTGTTTATCAAGCAACATACTTCTTACCAACCCCATGAATGTTCCCAGTAGCCTCAAAGCAGGTGTTTATTTTTGAATTTTTGGTTTGGAGGCAAGTTTTGATTGTTGCCTCTTGTAGCTGCCAGTCCACATAGAGGCTACCCAGGAACATGTTTTATACTTTTATTGCTCCCTGACTTTTTTACATCTGAATGTGACTCACTGGTTAAAAAAAAAGGTTGGGGGCCCCCACACTAAAGCCTTTTGTATAAGCATATTCTTCCCTCGGCAGGGCAAATTTCTGCAAGGAAGCATATGAAATGCACCAGGGTTTTTACACATTCATAAATGCAAACATATGATTCTAGATGCTATTTGGTGATCTTAAGAAGCCTCTGGATATCAGGTTCTATACTGATGGTTTGAAAATTTTTGCTGTATCTCTTGAATGGTTCTCCTTCAGGGCCTATAAGAAACTTCTCAAAGTTCCAGGAAATGTCAGATCGATGTACTGGATTCCATACAATGTATCTGGGGTCACTAATAAGGGTTGCAGGCTCATTGTCAGGGGCTGGTAGTTTGTCCTTTAAGTAAGCAAAAACATGGTGAGTATCCTTTCCATTAACATCACATTTCTGGAACAGGGTGAATCCTGGTTCAAAGCCTTTTCCGGGTCGAACGTATTTCAAGGAATTGAGAATCTCTTCATTTGTACAGTTTTCCTATGGGTAAATTAAAATTTTTATGTTTACTGAAATGATTAGCAATTTAGTGGTATGACTGTTAAATTTAAATATATATTCAACCATATATAGAAAAAATGTCTTCTTTAATATTTGTATGCATTTATTGGGGATATTATAATAACATCATAACAAGCAAAAAGTTTTACCCTTTGTCTACAAACCCATAGCAACCATCCAATGGCTTCTACACAGTGGCGTAACTATAGAGGAAGCAGACCCCGTGGGGGTCAAATCCTCCTCTCCGCCACTCTTTTCCTTATTCTTTTAATTGATGCCCTTGCACTTACGGTGGAGGAGGGGGTTGTACAGAGGTGGGTTATGTGCAGGAGCGGCTGTGCATGCTGGACCCTCTGAAAGTTCTTCTGCCTAGGGGGCCCAGCATACATTTGTTACACCCATGCTTCTACAGGTATTTAGAATAAGCTGGAAAGGTTTATCTAGAGAGTTTATCAATGACAATCACAATACCTACCTTCACACCTAAATATCTCCATTCACATGAATGCAGATATCTTCTCTGGAACTTTTTATGTAAAGTCCTTTATGATTTTTTATTGTATTAATCTTTTTTGACTCTATAACCCATTTAGGATTGGCTGGTGTGGCTGCCATTAGGTGCTATGATTACAGATATAGTACTAGAATATGGCTTAAAAAGTTGCTATTTTTTATTTTACAGGAAGTACATTCTGACTTGTAATGCAGAAAAAAATTGTTTGCTCAGTAAGCATAAAAAGGCAGTGCACAAAAATATGTACAGAAAAGTATTATGTGAAATATCTCCCAGAACATATTATACAATGCTATGTAAATAACAATAACATCACCATAAACCATTCTTTTGGCAGAAAATATGTAGCAAACAAATAGATTTGTTCCCCTAAAACTAGGGGTATATCAATGATTCCCATTTCGGGGCTCTCTTTTGCCCAATTTCTCTTTAGCAGGATTCCACTTGCCCTCTGTTGCCACCAGGTTTTTCAGATGAAAGTTCCAAGGAATTAATACAAAAAGCAAGAAGAGTTTGGAGCACAGAAACTGGAAATTGAATAGAAGCTGTCTGAAAGCCTGAAGGTCTGGTGTGGCCCTTTCAAAGGCTGCAAAGACTTCTTCAAATACATTATAATTTTAATCCAGCCCTCGAGCATGGTATATGGTAGATCTCCTTACTGCATGTAAAATATTGTTATGAGAAATTCATTTCACAGATTCTCAAAGGCCTTTCTCAAAGACAAGTTAATGCCTGCTATATATTTTTATTGATCCAATATATATATATTAATGGTAACATCACTTACCTGATAGCCAAACTGATTGCAGGGGAAACCCAGCACCACAAACCGTCGCGGATACTTAGTCTGCAGCTCATTCAGCTGGGTATAATCCCTGACTGTGGTATCTCAAAGTGAAGCAACATTTTCTATCAAAACCACCCTTCCTCTAAACACATTGAAATCTACTTTCTCCCCATCTAGGTTTGTAGCATAAAGGTCATAGAAAGACTTTGCTATGTAAGCCATTGTTGTCTTCAGTTGTATACATGTGATCTACTGGTGGAAAGGGTGATTTAAGACCTTTTATTTGGTGATCATGTGACTGTCCTTCGATGATGTCTATCTGCCAGGTATACTTTACTGAAAAGAGATATGGGCACGTAACTGATACTTCCTTTTGTTCGCTTGTAAAGCGCAGCAATTGTATCAGTTCAGTCTGTGGCTACCCTTCATAAAAAATGCAAACTGCGGTGCAGCTCGTATACATAAAATTTTTACAGTGCATTGATATCTGTATCATTTTTAAGTGATATCTGAACTGGATGGATACATACAGTAAACAGTAATGTGTTTGTTTTATTGAGCAATGACACAACAGATGGTATTTCATATAAGATAGGCTTGTAATCCTAGTAAATATCTGGGCCCAGCAAAATCGCAGCTGAAATTCTTCCTCAAAGGAACTAAACCTAGAATGAATATAGCTAAAAATGCCATATTTTATATACTGAACTTATTGCATCAGCCTAAAGTTTCAGCTTCTCAATAGCAGCAATCCTCCAGGACCTCAAACTTGTCACAGTGGATCACCATCTTGGAAACAATAACATGCTCAGTGGGCTCTGAGCAGCTGTTGAGAAGTGAAGTTTCGGGGCTGTTGCAAATTATCAAGCAAAAAATGAGGTTTGCATGTTATACTGTATAAGTTGATTCAACAGGGCTGATAAATAAATGCTTATACTGTATATTTTCTTAAGTGACAGCCGCACAGAGCATGTGTAGTGAATTAGCATAAAAGAAGATGGGGAGCTACTGGGGCATCATTGGCGACATTTATCTTCCCTGTGGTTGTACATGTACAATATTTATAGCTACTTACATAGTTACATAGTTAAATTGGGTTGAAAAAAGACAAAGTCCACCAAGTTCAACCCCTCCAAATTAAAACCCAGCATACACACACACATCTCCACTCTTTCACACAAACCATATATGCCCATAGCTATACTAACCATAGAGTTTAGTATCAAAATAGCTCATGTCTGTCCAAAAAATCTTCCAGGCCCCTCTTAAAAGCATCAACAGAATGAGCCATCACAACATCACCCGGCAGTGCATTCCACAACCTCACTGTCCTGACTGTGAAGAACCACCTACGCTGCTTCAAATGAAAGTCCTTTTCTTCTAGTCTGAAGGGGTGGCCTCTGGTGCGGTGATCCTCTTTATGGGTAAAAAGATCCCCTGATATTTGTCTATAATGTTCTCTAATGTATTTGTAAAGTGTAATCATGTCCCCCTTTTTTCCAGAGAAAACAACCCCAAGCTGGACAGTCTCCCCTCATAATTTAAGTCTTCCATCCCTCTAACCAATTTAGTTGCACGTTTCTGCACTCTCTCCAGCTCATTTACATCTCTCCTAAGGACTGGAGTCCAAGGGGCAAATTCACTAAAGCACGAAGCGTCTAAAGCTAGCGCTAATTCGCCAGCATGACGTAATTTCGCAACTTCGCAAATTCACTAACACGGACTCTAGAGAATTTTCGCTAGCGAAGTAGATAGACTTGCTCAACTTCGCACCCTTACGCCAGGCGAAG
>CM044445.1:92316587-92378153 GCA_024363595.1 Xenopus borealis | reverse complement strand
AGATAGGGCTTTCCTTGCTTCGTTTTCTCCCGCGCTGCAATCTGTGCTGCTGGCCAATCAAATGCTCCCTGGCTGCTCTCTCTCCCTGTCACAGCTGAAGTAATAGGATCCGGCAACTCTGTGACAAGGGAGGGGGAGCGAGCAGCTAGGGAAGGAGGTAAAAGAACACTCTGCTGCACGGGCGGGCGGCGAGATCACAAGCCTCGCATGTCACCGCACGTCATCCTGATCTGGAACGCAGCGGCATGCAGTGATGACAGCGCGGTTCGGGCCACATTGCAAGGCCTCGCGGGCCGGATTTGGCCCGCGGGCCTTGTGTTTGACATGTGTGGTATAAACAGTAAACCTGTACTCCATGAACTGGAAGATTTGACCTGAACAGGGAAGTGTTTTGGACAACCAATCAGCAAGCTTAATACATACATGGTTAGCTTGTTCAAGATAAAGTACATATAGGTTTTAAATGTTAACAACTTAAAAATACATATTACTACAGAAAAAAACAAGTGTGTGTGTATATATACACCATGAGCATACTTTTTGCAATCAAAGTTTATAAATTTCATTTTTTTAAGGCCGAGGTGATCATTTTAATATTTTACATATTGTTTCAAATACAAGAGATTAGAAATATTTTTTTTAGAGACAAAATTTTTAATCAATTAAACGCATTATGATTTAAGATCATTTAGAGGTTGGAAATATTTTCTAGACATAGTTTGACTTTTAAACAAAACAGGATATGTTTTATTCTAAATTCATTCATGTGGGTTATTATTTTGAGATTAACACTGTCTACATCTTACTAAAAGTTAACTCTGTCAACAACTTCTGTAAAAGAAAGAAAACACTTTTTTGCTGCCCTTGGTAAACTGCTGCCTCAGGGTAGATTATCATCTTGCCTCTTGACAGAAATGGCATTGATTTGAAGATTACTGCCATACCAGGTGGAGTCTGGTGCCCATACGCTCCTATTAGCTCTCTGATGTGCCTCATTCAGAGCCACTGTGTCAGCCAAGACTCAGGCACATGGAGCAGATCTTGCAGCCACAATAGCTACTTTGTTTCTGAAATAAAATATGCTCTTTGTGCCTGCACCCAGGCCTAAACTGTGGTTGTGATCTTTTTTTTGGATAGTTGATGCAGTCCTGGACCCATTGGCGCCCATTCGCAACATTGTATCACCCTACCATTAGTGGGCATATTGGGTCAACATCTGTTGGTCTGGTGACCCTGCCAAACAAGTGGATCTAATAGTGTATGGCGACCTTAAGGGCTGGCGTTGCCTACCTGGGGGACTGTTAAGATTTTCATCCTTAATAGACAATGTATGACACCCTTCATATCAGTTAAAGGGGGGTTCACCTTCCAAACAGAAGTGATGTCTTGGGGTGCACATTACTGGCGTCCATGCCCTTAGTAGCGCAACATGCTTCATGGAGCTGGCTGTCCTCAAATGTGCGTGTCTATGGCATCAGGGTGAGTGTAATCTACAGTTGTATTTCTACCTCTCTCTTTACTTACAAAAAATTCACACTCCATGCAAAAGAGAATGAGTAGCACTAGGGTTTGAAAACCTGTTATAATCTTGTTGGCAAGAACAAAAGACTCAAGAATTTTTGGAAGATTATGCTACTAGAGAGCTGAGACATCAGTGGCTACTCTTGTTATTCCGCTTGAGAATGCTTCTGATAGACCAGGGATGTCCAACCTGTGACCAAGGATGGATATGTATACGACCCAGCTTGAAACCCTTGGTTCCAGAGGAAATGTCGTGTCACAAAGGATATAGGAGTAGGCAGTAGGGGGGACTCTGCCCATTGCCGATTTAGTAGTAATAATAATATAATAAGTCTATTTAATATCCAGGTGGCCCAGGGAAGCCAAAAGGTTGGACACCCCTGTGATAGACCCTCTACAATACATAATTACTCTGGCCAAGGGATCAAAATGCAATAAGACAGTGGGTAAGTTAGAGAGGCTGCTTCGGAAAGTCTCAAAGCTCCCTTTGGTAGTTAAGATCCAATTTTTGGCTCATACACACATTGTTTGTATCTTCAGAGTATGAAAGGGATGGTTTCTTTTACGAGGAAGATTCTGAAGACAATGTTTTGAATCAAAGCTTGTTCCAGCTTTAATTAAAAGTGGTCAGAAAAACTCTGAATTTGGAAATGCCTCAGCCTGAGTCTACTGCTTCTTCTCTGCTTTCTAAGAAAAAGAAACCTGAGTTCTCCTTACACCCTGAAATATTAAAAGATGAACCAGGAGTGGACCAAGGGCCCCAAGAAAACTCATGTGGAAGCAAAGATTGCATCTTTGTACCCCTTTGCTCCAGAAGATATGGTGATGTGGGACAATTGCCCCCGTGGCTCGCTTGTCCCAATTGGTGGTATCTTGGCATTAAAACATCCCATGGGCAGAGACTGAGCTTAAAAAGTTATGTCAGCTGGAACAGCTTGTAAACCCTCAGAAGCTATTATTTGGGGTTTCCCAAGCTATTTTCATTTGGGCAGACAACACTGAACAAGAAGTTTCAGAAGATTCCTCTAGGAGAAGATTTCTGAGGCTCTCTTGGATCTAAAAAAAAAGTGGCAGAGTTCAGCTGTTGTTATCTCTAAGCTTTCTGCTTGGTAAGAGTACTTTCTTACCTCAGACTAAACATTTTTTGATCCCAAGAATCAGCCAGAAAAGGGGACATCGAGGAGGCCAGAAATTACAGACATGGGAAAGAATTCAAAGGGGTAGATTCATCAAAGAGTGAAGTTCCACCACTAGAGGGAAATTCCACAGCTCTCAATTAATTTCTATGGGATTTTACAAGGCGTATTCATCAATGGGTGAAGTGAAAGTTCACCCTTTAATGAATACGCCTTTAAAAATCCCATAGAAATAATTGAGAGCTGTGGAATTTCCCTCTAGTGGCGGAACTTCACTCTTAACTTCACTCTTTGATGAATCTACCCCAAAGCTTCTTGGTGATCTGCTCAATCCTCCTTTTTTCAAGCTTTCAAGACCAAGGATTCCAGATGCCCTAAGGGTCAACTTAAGGCCAAATGAGATGAGGCTGGCCCAATCACCTCCAATGAGTGCAAGACTTCTGGAGTTATAGACATATGAAGTAATAGACAAGGTGCTCTCTACAATTGCAAAGGGGCACCGTTTAGAACAGTGATCCCCAACCAGTGGCTCGTGAGCAACATGTTGCTCTCCAACCCCTTGGATGTTGCTCTCGGTGACCTCAAGGCAGGGGCCTATTTTTGAATTTCAGGTTTGGAGGCAAGTTTTGGTTGTATAAAAACAAGTTGTCTTGCCAAATAGAAGCTCCTATAGGCTCCTAGTCCACATAGGAGCTACCAAATGGCCAATCACAGCAATTATTTGGCACCCCAAGAACATTTGTCATGCTAGTGTTCCTCCCAAAACTCCTTTTATTTCTGAATGTTGCTCACGGGATCAAAAGGTTGGGGATCCCTGGTTTAGAATATAAAAAAAGAGACTCAAGGCAGATCATTTCATTATTTCAAACCAAGAAAATGTTTCTGTTTTTCAGGAGTACATTTTGCAGCTCCTGACCAAGGGTGCTGTCAAGACTGCATCTCAGTTAAAGAGGTTGGGGGATTTAGGAGAGCTGTGTCCTATTCTGGATTTAAGTAGACTGAACAAGTTCATCAAGACTCAAAGACTCAAGAAGTTCAAGATGGAGTCTTTGAACACTATAAAAGCAGCCATGCATCCAGGGGATTGGATGCATCACTTGATCTAAAGGATGCGTATCATTATGATCATCAGCAGTATCTCAGGTTTCCCTGGCAGGTGCAACATTTGCAGTTACAATGTCTACTGTGACATGCCATTTGCCTGCACATGCACTTTGTGGAGTAATTAGCATTTGGTAGGTAGGTAAGTGTAGGATTTGGAGCTTAGAGACAGGGACCCCAATGATTCTGACAAAACATAGGTTTATTAGGCACTAGGCATTCCCCAAAAAGGGCAACAGAAAGCACAGTTCAGCAACTTCAATGCAAAACATTCAGGGTACAGCTCAACTTGAATGCAAAAGATTCAGGGTTTTTCCCTTTTGGACTCTCACCATCCAGGGAAGCTCTCACACTCAGTAACTTAAGTGCATTCGGGCTTTTCACTCAGCACTGCTGGCTTCCCCTCCTGGCACTCAGGCTCACTAGCCTCTGCCAGTTCCTTCTCCCCTCCAGGGATTTAGGTTGACCAGCCTCTGCCACATTCTGGCAACAAGATCCTTCTGCCAGGCATTGTCTCTTCCAGCAGCATCACACCCCCCTCCACTCTAGGAGGTGTCTGGGGTGGTAACAAAGCCCTTTTAGATTCCTAGGAAGCCTGTCTCTCAGATGTCGTTTAATTACTTGGCTGAGAATGAATATCAACCCTACCTCTGCTGGGTATCCCTCTGGAGTTGCTGCCATTTACCATAAAATCGGGGATTGGTTCTCCTCTTGGGCCAATGAATAAAGCCATAACTGATTCTACACCTATGATCCTGGACTTTCTACAATCAGGTTTGGAGTATGGGTTTACCCTAAGTTCTATGAGCGTTCAGGACTCAGCCTTGTTAGGATTAAGCCTCCTATTAGAAAATCCTCGCCTCCATGGGATTTGCGATGGTACTTCGAGCTCTTTCTTACTCTCTTTTTGAACCTATTGAGATTTCTATTTGGTGGCTATCCCCGTAGACAGTTTTCCTGATGGCCTTGACATCTGCCAGAAGAATAGGAGAATTACAGGCTATGTCGGTGGTGCACCCTTATACTGTCTTCCATGAGGAGAAGGTAGTCTTCAGGCCAGTCCCTTCCTTCTTACCAAAAGTTGTCTCAAGTTTTCATCTTAATGAACCAATAGTTTTACCATCTTCCATAACCGACAATGAGAATAATGCTTTAGATGTTGAGATGCCTCAATGTTTATACTGAGAGAATGAAGTAATTGAGACTCTTCATCATAGCAGCAGGCAGAATAAGGGGAGGCTGCATCTAAGTCAACTATGAGTAGCTGGATTGTGAAGATCACAATTGAGCCTACAAAGAACAGGTCAGGCACACTCAATCAGAAGTATTGCAGCCTCATGGGCAGTAGAGGTAAATTTGTCAGTGGAGTCCATCTGTAAAGTAGTTACCTAGGGTAAGCACTATAGGTAAGATATACTTTCTGCAGTTGATGCTCAGTTTAGGCACTCAGTTTTGTCTGTTTCTCAATAATAATTCTTGGATATCCATTCCTACCCTTGTATGCTTTGGTGTTTACCTTTGTGTTTTGAATATGCTTCCTGAGGATGACCAGGAAAGGAGAAATGTGTCATCCCATGGCATCATGCCCACCATATAAGATGGGGGTGTCTGCTGCAGGAAGGAATTTATGCTGAGTGGGGGGAATGGATATTTTCTTCTGCTCATAGCTGACAGCAGAGCAAACCCGTGTGTTTTAAATATGCTTCCGTGGGGATGACAGGAAAGAAAAGTGACTGTAAGTATGAAATCATATTTTCCTTTCAGTTCAGTTGTTTCCTGATTGTTCACCAAAAAGAAAGGCTTTCTATTTTTTACCATTATTCCAAAATTAAAGTTGAAAGCTTAATGTTTCTGTCTCTAGTAGGTGTCCAACCTGTGGGCCGAGGGCCACATGCGGCCCAGGATGGCTATGAAATGCTCGGTTCCCGAGGAAACTTCATAATAATATAATAATAAGTATTTTTAATATCCCTGCGTCCCATATTCCAGTGTATAGCTTCCTCTTGTTATCCAACTGGTATTGTAGTTCTTTTCTGTGTATTTCCTTTACTTTAAAAAATCTAAAGTACTTTGATTATTTCAGGTGTGGCCACAGACAATTTTTCTTTTTCCAGTGTGGCCCAGGGAAGCCAAAAGATTCGACACCCTTGCTCTAGTGTTTCAGTATGGCAGTTTAGTAATCCAGGTGCAGATTCTGAACTGTTAAAATGTACTACATTAGCTGATACATTTCTCAACAGCATCTGTAGAATATTAGCAACTACTGTATCAATTTTAAAAGCTGCCTTTAATTAAACTCAAGCAGTCTGCTTAAGAGGGACAACAATAAACACATATCAATAGTGATGGGTGAATTTATTCGCATAGCTCGAATTTGAGGTAAATTCACCAGCATCAATTTAAAATTTTCACAAATTTTTCGTGAAATCGTTCGATATTCACAATTTTTTCGTGAAAATGTTCTAATTTATAGTGAAAACGTTTGAAATTCAGGAATTTATAGTGAAAACGTTTGAATTTCACGAATTTAGTTAAATAGTTCAACATTCATGAATTTATAGTGAAATTGCTTGAAATTAATGAACTTATAGTAGTTTGAATTTCACAAATTTTTTCGTGAAAACGGTTACATTTCACAAATCTTTCGTGAAAACGGTAAATTTCACAAATTTTTTTTGAACTTTCTGATTTTGCTATTTTCGCAAAATTTTTGCCGTTTCGCAAATTTTTCAGGAAATTCACTGGCGAAACCAGTGGCGTAACTACCAGGGAAGCAGGGGGTACCAGGGTCCGCTCCCTCTCAGGGGGCCTGCCAGAGAGTCTAGGAGGACAACAATGTGCAATTCATAGGGGGAAAGCCTGATAGGGGGGCCATTCCTGCACCAGGGCCCACCAGCAAGTAGTTACGCCACTGGGCGAAACGCCCCAGATTCGCCCATCTCTACATATCAACTAATGTATCAATCTAAAATAGTTTACAGAGTTGGTGACCCCCCCCCTTTTCTAGAGCTTTAGACTCAAGAAAGTGAAAACTTACATTTTCCACTTTAATATTAGAAAAACGGTTGCAAATAGAAAATAAAAAAGTAGTTGTTAAAGCCTTTTAAAAAAAGATCCAGAAAAGTGTTAAAAAAAGCACCACTAGGTGTCACTAAAATACATTGATTCTAAAAATGTTACAATCCTTTCTTTTACATGGGGGCACACACACACACACATCTTTTCACTATCTCACCCTGGGGAGGAAAGTAAAACAGCAGACCAGGGTTTGCATCTGGATGTATTAAACTATCCTGCTGTGCTCCTCTCTGACCCATGTACAAGACTGCTTTTAAAGCTGCCTACAGATTGTATATAATGCTAAATTATCCCTGTACTGTTATCATAGGAATAATAGTCATCATCAGGCAGTTCTGTGATCATACACTGTTGAAAGGGAGGGTTCACCTTTACATTACGTTATAGAATGGTCCATTGAAAGAAACTTTTCACTTTTCTTCATTTTTATTTTTATAGCTTTTTTAATTATTTGCTTACGTCTTCTGACTCTTTCCAGTTTTCAAATGGGTCACTGACCCCTTCTAAATAACAAATGCTCTTTAAAGGAACAGTAACATCAAAAAATAAAAGCTGCTGTGTAGCAATGGGGGCAGCCTTTCAAAGGAGAAAAGGTTCAGGTTACACAGCAGATAAGCTCTGTAGAACACAATGGTGTTATCTGTTATCTAGGGATGCACCGAATCCACTATTTTGGATTCCCCCAATCCTTAGAGAAAGATTCGGCCAAGTACCAAACTGAATCCGTACCCTAATTTGCATATGTAAATTAGGGGTGGGAAGGGGGATTTTTTTTATTTAAAACAAAACGTCATGCAAATTAGGGTTTGGATTCGGTTTGGTTGGGCAGAAGGATTCAGCCGAATCCAAATTCTGCTGAAAAAGGCTGAATCCTGAACCAAATCCTGGATTCGGTGCATCCCTACTGTTATCCGCTATTCAACCTTTACCATATAGCTTTTTTCAGTTTCCACCATTGCTACACAGCAGCTTGTTTATATGATCTATAGTAGTGTTTCTGAAGCAAACAGTGCAGGGCAACAGTACATTATATTTTCATTACTTTAAAACACTTTAACTTTTTTGGTGTTACTGTTCCTTTTAAGCTACTCATTTTTTGCTATTGCTACTTTTTGTTACTCACTTTTCTATTCAGACCCACTCCTATTCATATTCCAGTCTCCAAATCAATGCATAGTTGCTAGGGTAATTTGGACACTAGCAACCAGATTGCGGAAATTGCAAACTGGAGAGCTGATGAAAAAAAGGCTAAATTACTCAAAAACTACAAATAATAAAGAATGAAAACCAATTGCAAATTGTCTCAGAATGTCACTCTCTACGTCAGGGGTCCCCAACCTTTTTTGCTCGTGAGCCACATTTAAATTTAAAAAAGAGTTGGAGAGCAACACAAGCATGAAAAAGTCCATGTGGGTGTCAAATAAGAGCTCTGATTGGCTTTTTGGTAACCCCTATATGGACTGGCAGCCTACAGGAGAGAATGTTTGGCAGTACACTTGGTTTTTATGCAACCAAAACTTGCCTCTAAGCCATTAATTAAAAAATAAGCACCTGCTTTGAGGCCACTGGGAGCAACATCCAAGGGGTTGGAGAGCAACATGTTGCTCGCGAGCTACTGGTTGGGGATCACTGTTCTACGTCATACTAAAAGTTAACCCAAAGGTGAACAACCTCTGTAAACATAGGTGTATATATGGGTGCATTAGGTTTTCTGGGGAGTTTGTGGGCTACGTAAAGTTATGTGTCTCTGTGGCCTGCAGAAGTTGGACTTGGACATCAGTAGGTAGTAGAGTGGACTGGCCCAATTCACACGCTTTGTGTACATGGACAGACAACAGAGGAACCCTGGATGGGTATACAGTAAGTGGTACAGAAGTCTATCTGAAGTATCAGAACATCATCAGGGATGTCAGAGAGTTCCAGTTCTACTTTCTGGGTAAAAGCTTTGCATTACCCTGAAACCATCCCTGCAAGTAGTATATTATAGGACCAGTGATACCAAAGGGTTAAAGGACTTTTTACACATTCAAATATATTTTTTTATCCTTTTTAAAAATCCAACTCTTTATGCTTTTGTGCTTCTCTATGATCTCCAAAATCTTTGTTAGCACAATGCTGTACAGGGCAGGGAAATACAGGGAATCTCTTCTCCTAGGATGACAAGTGGAGGAATCCCATGTAATAGAGTGAAAATGACAGCTTCTGCTTTTTAGGGAAAATTACAAGTATTTTCAGGGAAATTATACCATGGCATCTTTTGCCAATACAGCATTGTCATTTGTTAAGAAAAGTGGTGGCCATTTCTGTTTCTATGGCCACTACGATAGCTCAATGTGTAGCAAATCTCAGGGCCTGACTTAGGGGTAGGCATAAGAGGCATGTACCTAGGGGTGCAAAAGTGGGGACACAGGCACTTACCTCTTCTGCCTGCCTACCCATAGTTAGTTTCAGGGCTCTTGCAGAAGAAACTAGAGGGTGATGCATGATTGGAAGCGGAGAAGTGATGGGAGATGTGATGAGCAGGGGGAAGAGGTGACAAGTGGGACACAAGCAGGAGGGCTGGAAGTTTGATTCTGCACAAAGCAACAATATGGACACAAAGTAGTGTCTGTTTGGCAAGTTGCTAACAATTAGATTTCCACAGGATTCTGGCATGGGGTGTACATAAAAATATTTGCTTGGTTCAAGGCAGTAGCACCTACTGATGCAACTCATTGGTAGAAACTACAGTCACATTGCTAATTCCAAGGTTTCCTTTGAGTCAGTATATGCACAGTCAGAACAGCGAGGGCAATCACCTCTTTTGCAAGTTACTAGGAGCACTTATAAACACCTGTACCTTTGACAGACTTTTATTTTTATCCTTTTGAATTTTAGGTTAAGCAATGCCCAGCTTCATTATATGTTTGGACTAAACACCCAGGCAGTGCTGGGTTATTACAGTTACTTGCATATTGTATTTTTGCATTCTCATGGGTGAAGGACTCTAGACATGCTTTGTGAATAATTTTAATTAATTCCTGAAAGTGTGAGAAAACTCAGACACATGAAGATTCTGGCACATACTGTATTTTATTGCCTCCAGGGATGTAGTGAAAGAGTCTGTGTGTTCACAATCAATCTTTTCTCTTACACGGGAGGCAGATAAGGCAAAGAATGAAGCCAGGAATGCTGCAGGTGTGAGATGCATACAATGCAGGCTGCTATTCCCTTTTGCTTCCATCAGACCAAACCAGATCTTGCCATAATACTGGAAAAAAACAATATATCACATAGACACAGGAGAAATTAGATGCACCCAGTTGTTTAAAAGGCATTGATTTACAGCTCTACCATCTCCTGTGCTAATCCTGCCCTAGGAAACAAAGCACTTTCTGGGAACAAATTATACATATTTCCCTGTATATGATGAAATATGTTATACAACACTGGTCACATAACATTGATAGTTGAACGAGTCTCTAAAAGGATGTCTAAAAGGATTTTGGCCACATCAAGCATTATTCTGTACAGATAATTTATTTGATGGTGTCAATGTCTAGGGCCATCTATCCAAGTACAAGATGCAATGATTTGAAAAGATCTTCAGCTTCTTGGAATGAGCCAGATGCTTCACAGAGCAGAGAAAGATTATTTGTCCCCATCTGAAGGGCACATTTCTCTGCATGCCCATTTCTCTTACCCTGGATCATTGTAGAACATTGGAAATTGAAGCACTCGATTACCTTTTGAACGAGCATTGAGATCTGCCAAAGAAAGCATGGGCTCAGCCAATCAATGCGCCATAAACCTCTCCTGCTTCAATGCCAATCTATCTAGAAACTGAACAATGATAAGAATTGTCCAGTTCTGAAGAGTGGAGCTTTCTTTCCTTCTAGTAAGATCCAAACATTCTGTTTACACAGTTAAAATGTAGGTTCCTAATGTTCCATAAGTTCCATGAGATTGGATGTAGCTTCTTCTAAGATAAGGTGTTATATCCCAAGTCCCAAAGGGTCAAGGTGATCCAAGTTCTTCCTTAGGGCAAATGTTAACTGTTCTGGCAACGATTACCAACACAGAAGCTTTCCCATTCAGATTTTAACAGCTGGAACTACTTATGCCTCTCTACACACCCACTGCACAATGACACATACAGCATTCATATTTTTTTTTTGCCCTTACCAAAACCTTGACTCTAATGTAGGGTACCAATATGACTCCCCTCCCCTTCAGTTTGACTTCCCATTTAGTGTATCATGGTCTACTGCAGTTAAGCTGACTATCTTGGTTTCATGTTCCTGTTAGTATGCTTAACACTTTAACAATCTGCCGTTATATCTCAGGCCCACCCACAGATAATGAACTGGGTTTTATGTATTGTTGGACTGCTAGAAAACCAGAGTTGTCCACTAACCCCATGTCATGGAGTTAATAATGATCCAGCCCTGGATTTTTTCAAAACCTCATGATAGAGAGAGAAGCTAGTCCTTACCAGGTCTGTTATGCCCCTGTTATAGAAAGAAAAATGTTACTGCAGCAAGAAAAATAAAACCTGGGGAAAGATAAACCTTCTACAATTACATCTATTCAAGATTTGCAAACAGACCAGTCATGTTCTCTGATCACTAACAGGATGTGCTCACTAGGAGGGACATTAGAGAGTTATTTACATGACTAACCTCCTTCACTCTCTGCAGAATAATAATTTGGGTCAGAATATAATAAAATGCTGATGTTATCCAGTGGTGTAACTAGATGTTACTGGGCCCACAGCAAATTTATTTTAGGGCCCCCAAAGAGGTTGTCCTGTCTTACCACTATATATTGAAATTGCTCATTAAGTAGGGCTTAATGGGCCCCCTATTCCTCCTGGGCACCCCTGCAGCCACAGGGTCTGCTTCCTCTGTAGTTACGCCCCTGATGTTATCCAATGCAGGCAAAGCAGTTCTTCAGCACTACAGTGGACATACAACTTTTTTCAAGGGTCACATCTGACCTACGCTGGACAGTTGTGTTACACAGTGCAAATCATCATGGAGTGGCTGGAGCCAAAAAAACTTTGGAGGTCAGCTGACCAGCTGGAAGTTGTAGTGCATCTGGAAGACATTCATTGCTACACAGGATGAAAATAATAGTTGTTAGACTCTAAGTAAGCATGGTTTTAAAAATAGGACCCCGGTACAAACAGGTGGTGTGCAGCAGCACAAAGGGTTTCCCATACAACTGACTATTGCTGTCAGTTTGAAAATTAAATACAAATAATCACAACTTTTGCCTGCAGGGAAGAGGAGCCTCGCAAGCCAAACAAAGGTGTTCAGTAGTAGAATGACTGCTTTGGTCTCCCTGTTCTATTGGCATTTCATGGGACAGTCTAGCCACCAAGCATTTCATGTGACAACTATCTTGTTTCTCTAATTCTCACTCTTTCTACCATCCTCTATATTTCCACTCTTTGCCATTTAGCTTTTCTACCATTCTAGTTTTGTTACAGTTTCTGTAATGCTGTATAAAACACAATGATAAATAGTCATTATCTTATTGCCCTGATGACATGACCTTTATAGGTTAGATCTCACTCTTAGTTTCCTCCATAGATCTAAATTACTGTGTGAGTGGAAACAATGCCATGTAAAGTGCAGACGTCATCTGAGACTGGAGCACATCCATCTGCTACTCATTACATTTTTTGCTTCAGCAGCTAAAGCTACAGTTGTGCTCATAAGTTTACATACCTGACAGAATTTATGATTTCTTAGCCATTTTTTACAGAATATGAATGATAACACAAAAACTTTTCTTTCACTCATGGTTAGTGGTTGGCTGAAGCCATTTATTGTCAAACAACTGTGTTTACTCTTTTTAAATCATAATTACAGCACAAACTACCCAAATGACCCTGATTGATCAAAAGTTTTCATACTCTGGTGATTTGGCCTGATATCATGCACACAACTTGACACAAAAGGGTAAGAATCACTATTAAAGTAGACCTGTCACCCAGACACAAAAATCTGTATAATAAAAGTCCTTTTCAAATTAAACATGAAATCCAATTTCTATTTTTTATTAAGGCATAAAAATATCAGCTGTCAATCAAATATTATCTACCCCTCCTCTATGCCAATGGCGTAGAAGCGGGGCAAACAATTACTTTCACTTTCCATTCAGCACTTCCTAGATGTCACTGCTCTCCACACATTCCCCCACTCTCTACACTGTTTAATTGTGTAGCCAGGGCATGGGGATAGACATTGGGTCCCTCATTCTGGTGCACAAACAAGATTCTAAGATGATATAATACTTGCCTTAATTGCAGTGTCCACAAAATGGCTCCTGTCTGCTTGCTATAATTTTGAATTTCCAGACTGAAGGAAACAAGAATCAAATAATATATTTAGTGTAAATAAAATTAATTTTGCTTGACTAATGTGATAAAATAGGATTTTGAATATTTCTTTTGGGTAACGGGTCCGCTTTAAATGTAACCATCTTCACCTGTGATCTGTTTGCTTGTAATTAGTGGGTGTATATAAAACGTTAATTACTTTCTGGTGTCCTAACAGACCCTTGCATCTTTCATCCAGTGTTGCACTGATGTTTTTTGGATTCTAAATCATGGGGAAAGCAAAAGAATTGTCAAAGGATCTGCAGGAAACGGAAGTTGAACTCTATAAAACAGGAAAGGGACATAAAAAAATATCAAAGGAATTGAGAATGCCAATAAGCAGTGTTCAAACTCTAATAAAGAAGTGGAAAATTAGAGGTTCTGTTGAAATCAAACCACGGTCAGGTAGACTAACTAAGATTTCAGCCACAACTGCCAGAAAAATTATTCAGGAGGCAAGGAAAAACCCACAAATAACTTCAGGTGAAATACAAAAAATATTGGAGGTAAATTTGTACTCATCGGCCCAGAAGCTGCGCATGGGACGTACTTGGACATTCCAACATGACAATGATCCAAAACACAAGACCTAGTCGACCTGCCATTGTCTACAGCAAAATACTGCAAAACAACTGCATGCAATGCAACTGGTGTATACTTAGGTTGGAGCAGAAGTGAGGCTCGTGTAGAAGGGAAGAAAACTGGTAAAAACTGAATGTGATACGTTTACCTACAATCTTAGTGAGTAGGCATTTTAGCTAAACCCGGTGAAGGTCTTCAGAAAAAACGTTTAATTATATGCACCACTTGGAAACAGAAAGAAAATTTCTTTTAAAGGGGAACTTACATAATAGACTTTCTCTAGTTCCACCACAGGTTGCTATACAAGGAACTCAAGATATAACACTATATTACTGTTTTTGTGGCTTATTATCTTCCCCATTGCCTTAGGCACTGATCCATCTTTTTTATTTATGTGACTTTCGTATGCAGCTCAGAGAGTGAAAAGGATCGACAGGAGAAAGCAAATCTAAAGGACTAATTATTCCTATTTTTTTTTAATTATTACTAATTTATATGCTTAGGTTCCCATCTCAGAATCAGTGTACCTTTTACCCAGCCTTACCCCCTCTGATGATTCATATCTACCATTTACTTTTGGCCTAGGTGACATTGATCTTTTAATGTGGTATTTTACCACACAGAGCAAGGGAACATGTCTCTCACCTCACCACAGAGAAGGTATTATATTTGAAGATCATGATCCAATGCATTAGACTCAAGTGTAAATTTCCCTGGTTGTGTTTGTAATTGCATGATGGGAAGATGGATAGGAAGATATGGTCAAGAAAAAATATGTTTTGTTGCCTTTGAAGAGCTTTGTGGTCATGAACATGCATTCCATAATTTTCTAATGCTCTGCTGGGAGATCTTGCTATGTTTTCAGCCTGCATAAAATCTCAGATTTAGAGTAAGATATTTCAGAAGATTAGTAGAATACAGAAGATAATGTTTTAATAGAAAACAAAGGAAGATAAAAACAAAGGAAATGTAGACAAGTCATATTTTTACTCTTTTTGACTCTCTTTACCATCTCAACCATCAATCCACTATCCTATTTTAGCCAGCTCTGTCTGTTATAACACTCAGTACTGCCCTTAGTGATCCTGGTAGACCATGGCACACTAGACCCAAATGTTTCCATCCTTGGCATTGATCTCATGTATGTTTTGAATGCCATTTGTGCAGATCCTGGTCAAAACTTCAGAAGTTACATATCTGCACTCTTCTTCTACAATACCACCCTCTACTGTACCTCATTCATTCACTCTCTAAAACCCAGCACAACAATTCTCTAAGTATTTTGAATGCAAATTCAACACTACAAGTATTGCTCAGCATTACTCCTCTAGATATTTACCACCCTACCCAGTCTTTTTCTGTGCTCCTTCTTCCCTATGTCCGAAGAGGATATTTCAAAACTTGTCTCAAAATTTGTTCCAACTTCTCCACTATTGCTCCTCCTGGTCAACAAAGCCCATCTACCCAGTTTTCTGACTGCTAAACTATTCCCCTCCTCTTTAAAACATTCAATACTGGGCATATGTGAAGCTGCCCTATGCTGGTTTTCCAAAACTGTCTTTTATTTGCAGTTGAGTGGCTTCTTATTAACCTTTTTTGTTTGGGTTTCTTAAGGCTCTCTCTTAGACCTCTTATTTTTCTTCCACCTTTAGCAAACTAATCTTGCATATTTCTGCATGTTTTATACCCACAATCCACTTTCATACCCAGAATTCCAGTGTAATGCTTTTAATTCATGGGGTGACTTTTTTTTGTGGGGAAAAAGAAGGTTAGGAAAATGGAGTTCCTTTCCACTGTCTACAAGACTTCACCTTCCAAGCTTATTAATCAATGTCGAGGTGTATTTTCCTAATGATCAGATTGTACAGCTTTCATTTAGGAAAGGTGTAAGAATGTTTTAGTTTGTATGTCCAGGTTGAGTTTGAATATTTAGACTGCTCTTTATAAAAAAAAAACTTGGTCTATGCAGTCTGCAGATGTTTGTTTCATGTACCTATTCATTCTATTAATAGGTCCACACCCACTCGTTCCAACTCATTTATAGCAGAAATTGTGCATTTAGACTAATGTTTGCATATCTGATTTCACTAGTAAGTCGGTAAGCAGTATATATTTTTGTTCCTTTGAACGATTTGGCTGATGATGTTTGATTGTTGTCCAGATTCCAATGAATAAAAGAGTATCACCTGGGGAGTATATTAATAGGAATGCAGTCATTCATTTTGAAATACAACGAATACAATATATATTTCTGCCTTTAATTTGTTTTCAGTGATGTCATAAGTTAGGGTTTGAACTGAGGTTTTGTTTGTCAGTTACTTGGATTGGATTGGATATTTTTACATGTTTAGATTTAGCTTGGGTCATGTATACTATCGCAACACATTTATCTTTTGTCCTGTTAACTATTGAAATATGTGAATGAATGTAGGTTCAAATAAAAAATATTAATAATTCTATATAAATAAAGTTGACTGTTCAATATATAGTATACTGTTCTGCCACAAAGGGAATTTTATGTGTCGGTCTTTTGGCCTGCCAGTCTGCAAATTAATCTATAAGTTATCAACTCTAAAATCTAACATATAGCTGCCCAGACAAAGAATGCTGCACTAATATGCAGTTGAAGGCTGAAACTGGCCGAGATAAAAAGTCTTAAGGGGGAATTCAACCCTTACTGAAATAAAACCCCACCCACCTACCCTACATAGACCCCCCCCTCCCTCTTCGCCCCCAGCCTAGCTGCTACTCTGGGCAAATGCACCTAATGTTTTACTTACCCCTCGGTGCAGATTCAGGTATCAGAGTTCAGGGGCGCCATCTTCTTCTCTGCAGAAATCTTCGGGAAGTGAACTCCACTGGACAGAATCTGCCGTGAGGGGTAAGTAAAGACTTAGGGGCATTTGCCCGGTGTAGCAGCTAGGTTGGGGGGGAGCTGGGAGGCGGTCTATGTAGGGTAGAGGGCAGGGTTTTTTTTTAAGGTTGAATTCTTCTTTAAATTAAGTTTTAGTATGATGTAGAGAGGGATATTCTGAAACAATTTGCGATTGTTTTTTTGGCAGCTAATGTGTAATATGCATAGGATTGGGCCTAACTAGAAAGATCAATAGTAAAAAGTAGAAATAACATACATTTGTAGCCTTACAGAACATTTGTTTTTTACATGAGGTAAGTGACCCCTCATTTATAAGCTGGAAAGTGTCAGGCAAATAACTCAAAAATGTGATAAAATTAATAATGAATACCAAATTGAAAAGCTGCTCAAAATTGGCCAT
This sequence comes from Xenopus borealis, assembly GCA_024363595.1. Classification (NCBI taxonomy): domain Eukaryota; kingdom Metazoa; phylum Chordata; class Amphibia; order Anura; family Pipidae; genus Xenopus; species Xenopus borealis. Next base: position 92,361,093 of record CM044445.1, on the reverse strand, counting down.
TCCATACTAAAAGTTAACTTAAAGGTGAACCACCCCTTTAATATTTGAGCAGTGTCTAATACTGTATATGTGGAGTGGTCGGAACTGGGAAAATAATTATGTTTTTTAGTTTGGGAAAGAGAAAAAGTAGTCATGTGATAATGATAAAAGAGAAATATATTCTATAGTGCAACTTTTAACCCAACGAAGTCAATGAATTGCTATCTGTGCGAGTCTGAGTGCATATGAGGTTGTTAGGCAGGCCAAGTAAGGTTGAAATCATTTTACAAAAAACAGCAACTTCTATATTAAGTGGCAGATTTCTTAAAGGTCAAGTTGTATTTAACTCAAAAAAATTTAGTTTTCACTGGTATTTTTCAGTCAGAAGTTGAATTTTCGGGTTAAAAAAACTCAAATGTTTTGTAAGACCGATGCATGGAATCAGTACTTAAATGGTCCTACACACAGGCAGTTGCAATACTCAGGCTAGCAAAAGCATCAGCAGGCTTAGAAAACCCAATGATTGGGTGCAGGAGTTGGCCCGGCAACCACCAACCTCGCAACAACAACTACAACAGGAGGTAGAGAGATTATCCACAGCCTTGGCATTCCTCTCAGAGGCAGCAATGGAGGTGACCAAACTAGTTGCAAAGACCACAGTGAACACGGTGGTCGCACAAAGAGCCCTATGGCTCAGACACTGGTCAGGAGATACAAAATTCCGCCTCTTATCCCTTAAGTTCACAGGAGATCCTTTTGGCCATATACAAAGACCCAGGCAGCAGACCAAATGGCAAGGCGAGGTCGACCTAGCTGGCAGCAGCAGACAGGCAACAACAGAAAACCCAACACCAACAAACCTGACAAACCTCTGCCTGACTCAGCCCAGCAAGGCAGGACACAGGTAGTAGGGGGCAGAATTCAGCAATTTATTGGGACTTGGGAGACACATGTCACAGACAAATGGGTGCTGACCATTATCCGTCAGGGCTACAAGATACCCTTTTTCCCACAACTTCCAGCTGGGAGGTTCATCCCATCAACCATCACCCCACACAGAGAACAATCACTACGCCAAGCAGTAGACACGTTGCTGCTCATAGCAGGTGTAATAGAGAGAGTACCAGAACCTCAAAAATAGAAGGGATTTTACTCCAACTTATTCCTGGTACGCCTGTCCTCAACCTAAAACCCTTAAACCCAATGGTCTCAAAACAAAGGTTCCGAATCGAATCAGTCAGATCGGTAATAGCAACCATGGAACCAGACATCTTCAGGACTTCGATAGATCTCCAGGCTGCTTATCTTCACATATCGGTTTACCCGCAATCCAGAAGATTCCTCAGATTCGCCATCAAGGACAATCATTATCAGTTCACAGCACTACCATTTGGTCTTTGTACAGCACCACAAGTCTTCACCAAGGTCTTGACCCCTATTGTAACATACCTAATATCCCTCGGAGTACATGTCATACCGTATCTCGACGACTTCCTGATAAAGGCACCCACAGCACAACAGGCAACCAGAGATACACATCTATGTCTCAAAGTGCTAGCACAACATGGCTGGTTAATCAACCACAAAAAGTGTTCTCTCTCACCGAGCCAGACAATCAGATTCCTAGGTCTCGTATTCGATTCCAGGAGACAAAGGGTGTATCTAACCCGAGAAAAAACCATCAAACTGAGAAGAACAGCCAAGTACTTCAGAACCAGGGAATGGTCTTCCACAGAGGACTATCGACTCCTGGGGTTGATGGTAGCAGCAATAGAGGCCATCCCCTAACCCAGATTCCATCTCAGACCCTTACAACACAACTTCCTACAATATTGGAACAGGAACCACAAGAATCTGCAACAAGTGATTCCCATATCACAGACCACCAGTCTTCTATAGTGGAGCTCAGAAGCAAATCTCCTACAGGGCAGGAGTTGGGCAAACGCTACCTGGGAGGTAGTGACCACAGATTCCAGTTTAAGGGGATGGGGAGCAGTATACAAAGACCTGACACTCCAAAGAACTTGGTCCAAAGAGGAGAGCACGTTACCCATCAATATCCTCGAACTTCGTGCAATAACATTAGCACTGGAGGGATGGTCACCAGTGTTACACACCAAGTCCATTCGAGTACAGTCCGACGATGCAACAGCAGTGTTGCATATAAACAAACAGGGCGGCACACACAGCAGGGCAGCAATGCCGGAGGTTTCAAGAATTCTAACCTTGGCAGAAAACTCACTAACAGAAATTTCAGCAGTATTTAAACCGGGGGTAGGGAACTGGGAGGCAGACTACATGAGCAGAACATCAATCGACCAGGGAGAATGGTCCCTAGACCCAGAAATCTTCCTGCAGTTAACCTGCAGGTGGGGGACACCGGAGGTGGACATGCTGGCTTCCAAACACAACACAAAGCTACCGCTCTACTGTGCCAGAACAAGGGACCCAAGAGCAGCTCTAGTGGATGCACTAGTTGTACCATGGGACTTCAGGATGGTGTACGCCTTCCCGCCACTGGCAATTCTTAGACAGAGGATCCCACTGTACAACAGTTCATTAAAGGGGTTACCAGAACCAGACCTCCTCTTAATTAATCCTCCAAATTCGATTTATTTTCTTAAATCAGAAAATATTTGAGTTGTGAGCTCATTCAAGGTATAAAAAACTTCACAAAGCTTTAAAATTCAACCTTTGATAAATAACCCCTAAGACTGAGATATGATAAAGTCAGACAGCATGAGACTCAAAGTGGAAGAAGGAAAGAGGGGAAAGGCAAGTTAGTGCCAGAGAGGAGATAGGCTGAGGTACGCTTTTGTACCACCACCTAGAACATGAGTATAGTACAGTATAGTCTTTATAGTCCATCACTAAAATCAGCTTCTACATTTGTGCTAAAACTGGAAAGCCATGTTTCTGAGAAATAAAAGGTAGAGATTGAGTGAGAAAGAAGTTATGGATCATGTCAGCAAGAGTTTTGGCTATGTAATCTTTGCACTGGGGGTTGTATAGGTAAAATTTAGCAATCAAGGTTGGTGAAAAAGCTCATAAGATAAGATATTTGAATAGTAATGGTGCAATGTCTAAAGGTTGACGTTCACAGACCAATAATTGCTACTGACTCTAGAATGAGTTGGCAGTTTATTGGTCCAAATATCGGGAGGACACCAAAAGCCTTCCCAGGCTTGTTTAAAAAAATGCATTGGACTAGATAGGTCCTTTCATAAGTCCCTGTAATGATCCAATCACAATATTTCATATATTCCTGTTTCCAGTCTCTATTTTTCTTAAAAAAAAAATTTAAACATGGCAGTTAGGAATGACACTTAACCTTCTTGAACATGCTTTGCTACCCTTGGTCAAATTTGAACTGGTATATGCTATAGGATTTGCCATGGGAAATTTAGCTAAGTTAGAATCAGTGTCCACGGGTTCTACACATTTAGGCCCAAATTGATTAAAGCGTGAAGCGTCTAACGCTAGCGCTAATTCGCCAGCGTGAAGTCAATTCGTAGCTTCAGAAATTCACTAACACCGGCTCTGGCGAATTTTCGGTAGCGAAGTAGATGGACTTGCGCAACTTCGCACCCTTACACCAGGTGAAGTTGCACATTGACGAAGGATCGTAATTTCGCATATTCACTAAGATGAACATTTTCCTGAACGTTACCACTTACGTTAGACTTTACTTCGCCTGGTCAGACCAGGCGAAGTTCAATACAATAGATAGGAGATTGAAAAAAGTAAACATTTTTCTAAGTCCCAAAAAAAACGCTGATGTGTTTTACCATTGAAGGGTGATAGTCTGAAAAAGATCGATTTTTTTGGGGGGGTTACCCTCCTTCCCCCCTACATTTCTTAACATATGGCAACACAACTATACAGGGGGCACATGTAGGGCAATAGGACAACTTTATTTAATTTATTAAAGGTTTCCTGGGCTTGTGTAGTGGAATGTTGTGGCTGTAACATATACTTCTATTATACGTTAAAGTTCCCGCCATATGCAAATTAAGCTTCGCTAGCGTAACTTCGCTCTGGCTAGCGAAAATTTGCCTGGCGAAGTGTGGCAAATGCTAGCGAGCCAACGTTGTCGAATTTTCGGATCTTAGTGAATTTGCCCCAAGAGTCTCTCAGTCTCCTTTATTATGTACTTATTTTTTATTGTGTACTATGTGCTTTTTTCATTCATGATTCTTTTAATAGCCATACATATAATTTTATCATAAAACTTTATCATTTTAAATAGGGATGTACTGAATCCACTTTTGAGATTTGGGTGAATCCCGAATCCTTCATGAAAGGTTCAACGAATCCTGAACCGGATCTAATTTGGATATGCAAATTAGTGCCAGGAATGGTCAAAGAGGAAATTTAAAGAGGTGGCTCCCCTTTAAGTTAACTTTTAGTATGTTATAGAATTGGCAATTCAATTAGTCATCATTTTTTTGATAGTTTTCTAATTATTTAATCTCCTCTGACTCCCTCCAGCTTTCAAATTGGGGTCACTGACCCCCATCTAAAAATGCTCTGTAAGGCTACACATTTATTGTTATTGCTAATTTCTGTTAGTCCATTTCTGTTTAGACCCTCTTTATTCATTTTCCGGTCTCTCATTCAAATCGGTGCATGGTTGCTAGTGTAATTAGGACCCTACCAACCAGATTGGTGAAATTGCAAACTAGAGAGCTGCTGAATGAAAAGCTAAATAGCTCAAAAACCACAAATAATAAAACATGAAAACCAATTGCAAAATTTCTCAGAATATCACTCTCTACATCATGCTAAAAGTTAAGCCAAAGGTGCACAACCCCTTTAAGGATTCTATTTGGTCAGTTACTTGGATTCAGCCGAATTCAAATCCTGCTGAAATTTGGATTTGTGCATCCTTAATTTTTAAAATTTATATTCTATGAAAGAATTATTAGAGATGGAACTACAGCATTCTCTTTAAATAAAGAACAGCCTGTTTTATAGGATTTTGTACTATCTTTGGGAGCTTGATCGGTTTCTTCTGAAAACAACCAGTACAACCTCAAGTGAAATAGGAACTGGATATTTAACGTATTTATTTAACATTTAATCATTTTCTTAGAGGGGCAATACTGCTACTTTCATATTTTAAATATTCTTGTGATCAGGGAACATTTGCACATTATTTCCCTGCATAATCAGTTACGGTTCTCATCATGTGTCCCTTTGAACTGAAACAGTCACAGGCTCATTCCTCTGGATTCATGGATCCCAACAGCTGTGCTTCTCTGCCAGTTCATCCTACGAATGCCCCAGGCTTCCACATTATACATAACCAGGCATTCTGCTTCTTGTTGTTCTGGTGCATATTTACTATATAAATTCTACTCTTTCTAGTTTCAATTGTCTATAATTAACTTTTTCTCCATGCCAGCACTTCACATTCACCAGCAAAGCTATTAACAAAGAGAAAGATGGGAAAGGGAGGGCGGTGGAGTTACAAAAACTTAATTTAATCACAGAGGCGTATGCTCAATTTAACATACACAAGAGCTCAGAATGGGGTCCCTGTGCAATGGGAGGGCAATCACTGGAGCGTTGTTGTAAAGAATGAATTTTGACTGACAATGTGTAAACAGTGTGGTTGAATAGCCATGCAGGTGTGAGACATAAGGGCCATCCTGAGAATTTGTTCACACGAATTTCATCTCCTTCACTGCTGACCTGCTCCCTAGAACATGATTAGTGCCGGCATTAGAAAACCGTTGAGGGTGTGAAGATTTGGCACATATTAACTAGCCCTGTAGAGAGCAAGAGCAGGGAGGAATGGAAGCTGTGAAAATAGAATGTGCGGTCAAAAAGGCATGTGTTATGGAGAGTGCTAAAACCTGCACTGGTGTGTTAGAAGGCCTCTCTCTGTGCAACTAAATCATATTAAACGTATGTACACAGAGATTTATGTTTTTATTCAAAGTACAGCTGTATAAAAAGAACAAATCCTAGTGGAATTGAATTTACACCTTATACTATACACAATTATACAGCTCAGAGACATTTTGATGCATTTGTGGGTGGCTGTAAGTGTAACTCTCTCATGTGATTCTCTCATGTTACTGCTAAAATAAACTGCATGCTGGACCCTTGCCACAAGGCAGTTTCTCTTTGGGATCTGAACATTTCATGTAGGACATCTAATAAATGGGACATACGTGATAACAGTTTCTAAACTTCATTTTGCTTTGTATTAGCCACTTGGGAAAATTTCACACTAATCATATTCTGCTGAAACCAGTTAAGGGCCACTTTAAGATATATATACAAAACATCCTAAAGAACAACAGCTGTTACAGAGGCACAGTAATTTAGGGTGAAAAATTGAATCCCTGGCCCCCCAAAATAATAACAGGAAAACTACTACTACTACTTTTTTTGAACACATATTGGAACATTACATTCTATAACGTCTAAAATATGTCAGTAAAAATTCTGGAACCTGTAAAGAATGTTACTTAGCTTACAACCTCAGCCCAAGTAGAATTTAATCCATCATTTTACATAAAGGGTCATTTGTGTAGCCCTAAACATTATGCTCTGAGCAGAGTCCAAACTCTAAATATATCATATCAACTGCTCCATTTTATCCCCTCATAGTCGTTAATTATATTAAGGCATGCCGGGTTTTTTGTAATTTATTGTCTGTACAATTATGTCTTAATAGCATTTTTAAATATCCCTTGGGAGTGTTTTTCTATTAATGATGTGAGGCTTATATATAATTTCCTGGATGCAATTCTGGTGGCGTCACATCAGCTTTGTTGGCGCTGCCTCTGCTAAAAGTCAAAATGTAAGCAAAAGTATTCTATTACTGATCTTAAAGTTGGCTAACTGTCTCTTAAAGTGCAGGCTCTTGGCTGATCTAACAAAAAGACAAGCAATGATGCACATCGAAAATAAGTGAAGTAAGGGTACCACCACAACATACGTATTCAACAGTTCATTTGTAAAGTAAGGCTGAGGAAGATCCCACTTTCCACATGAGTCTATGGGTGCTTGCCAACAGTGGAGAATAAAGAAATGTGGTGGGATTTCCCAAGAATTAAAAAAAATAAATTATATTAAAAGTAAATAATTTATTAGGACACAAAAGGATGGCCTAACGCGTATCATTCCTGTTATTCATAGACTCAACTCTTGGCTGATCTCTCTAAGTAAGTGATGTATAAATTGTTAGCAAATGGTGACCAAAAATATTGTAAGCTGGTAGCCCCTGTTAGAAATAAATCATCAATCTCAATGAAATGTGAAGGTGCAGTGCTTCCTTTCTTGTGAGATATTTTTGCCCACATTCAGTGATTTGCATTTGACGAATCTCAGTCCAAGGGGACATTGCTGGACAATGTTTCATTTAAAAATAGGTTAAATAAAATGAGTTTGTCTCATGCTTCGTGGTGCTTAATCATATTCCAAGATTAAGTACCTTGAGACATGAAATACTTCAGGTGTTGTTTGTTTTTAAAATAATGTAACAAAGGTTGCTTTTCTAAATACACCCATTGACTGACATTCCATGGAAGGAGAAATAGAGTTGCACGACATTGGTGTGAAATCAATTTACATTGCAGTAATAGTGCAAACAGGGGAGCAAACAATCCAAAAAATGAATAAAACAAACAAAAGTTAAAAGGTACATGTTGAGCCATAAGCAGAAGGAGGTCACTGGCCCATAGAGCTTACAATCTATGTTTAAATAATTTTCACTGTACACAGTTATTACATATTATAATTATTTATGGCACTGTTAAGGAACTACAGTATACTCAAATTTCTGCTACCTATTTAATGTGTGGAAGTCTGGACTTCTGCAACAAGGAATAATGCTAGACCTTCTTAGCTTGGTGCCTGTTAATCCATTATAACACCATGTAAAATGCTGTTTTTTTAAAAAAAGGTTTCAACAGAAAGGTGTTTTAGGCTTTTTTGTTTAAGCAGATTAAAGTCATATTGCTAATAATGTGCGTTACTTGGAGGTATACACAGAATGTATGCTTGCTTCTTCCAAATTAAAAACATCTGGTTTGGTTTGACAGAACCCTTGCTAATTATTCTGTGGAGTATTATAGTACATAGATGCTGCTTTTGATTGTTGGACATATCATTTGTAATGATGCATTACCATATATGAACTGAGTGTGCCTATTATATATCTAGCTATAGATCTATAAAACAATTATTATCACTCTCACTCACAGTTTTTTAATGGTTAGGGCAGGTTATTTAAAGGACAAGGAAAGTCTAAAATAGAATAAGGCTAGAAATGGTGTATTTTATATATTAAACAATTCAGTTCATGTGTGCTTCCAGAGTAGGCAAAACCAGGCTCTTTGCAGCCCCAGGTGCACGCCGAGCCCTCTGCCAGGGCAACTAGACCAATATCCAAAAAACAGCAGCACTCCGGAATTTGTGAAAAATTGGTGTTTACTTCAAGTGTTTTACAAGGCAACGTTTTGGGGCCCTTCCGACCCTTTCTCAAGGGCTTGAGAAAGGGTCGGAAGGGCCCGAAACGTTGCCTTGTAAAACACTTGAAGTAAACACCAATTTTTCACAAATTCCGGAGTGCTGCTGTTTTTTATATATTAAACATAAACATGAATTTACTGCACCACAAGCCTAATCAAACAAATGATTTATGCTTTGAAAGTTGGGCACAGGGGCCTGTCATCTTGTAACATCTTTGCAAGACCAAGACTGTGCACATGCTCAGTGTGGTCTGGGCTGCTTAGGGAATGTCATAAATTATCAAAACAGCACAAGCCAAATAATATCTGGCAGAAGCTGAGACAAGACTGATTAATAATCAGAATAAACAGACTGCACTGGGTCCTGTGTCGTCATGTAATCTAATGTGACTTTTATAGTACCTGTATTGTTTAATACAAACTTTCTCCAACTCTGCAGAACCAGTGGCTGCAGCAAAATAATCCTCCAAATAGAATCCCAGTTTATCTGTTTAAATCTGGCTTCATGATCTTTGTCCCTGCAGCTGAAGTTAGAAACAGTAAAGGGGATGTAAAGGCAAAAATAAAATCCAATACAAATCTCTACACAGTCGCCGACTGCAAGCTGCTGGAGTTCTACATGGCTGGGAAGTAATTTGGGGGTTCACCCTGCTGTTCATAAATATGATTGTTTCCCTGCCCAGCAGTTAGGGACCATCTGACAATTCCTATGACAATTTGACAATCTGACAATTTAATTAAAGTATATTGGTGATAGATCTCTTTTTCATTAAAGAAAGTAAAAATGGGATTTTATTTTTTTGCCTTTTCTTGTCCTTTAACTTGTTCAATAATGACTTAGGGGAGGGTAAGTAATGTATCAGTGTTTGCAGATGACACAAAACTTTCCAGCCCAATTTATTCCATCTAGGATGCGGCATCCTTGCAGCGGGATCTTGACAAACTTGCAATCTGGGCAGCTAAGTGGCAAATGAAATTCAATGTAAAGTCATGCACCTGGGATGTAAAAATATCCAAGCTACTTATACCCTTAATGGGACTGCACTAGGCAAATCCATTATGGAAAATTACATTGGAGTCCTTGTAGATGATAAACTTGGCTGTAGCAAGCAGTGCCAGTCAGCAGCATCAAGGGCAAATAAGGACTTGAGCTGTATTAAAAGGGGCATTGATTCACGGCAGGAAGGGGTTATTATTCTTCCACTGTATAGAGCACTGGTAAGGCCCCTCTAGAATATGCTGTACAGTTTTAGTCTCCAAAAGTACATTATTGTATTAGAGAGGGCACAGAGAAGGGCAACTATGCTGGTAAAAGGTATGGAAAATCTTAGCTATGAGGAAAGACTGGCCAAATCAGGGATGTTCATGCTGGAAAAGAGGAGCTAATGGGGTAATATGATAACTTTGCATAAATGTATAAGGGGATCATATAATAATCTTTCTAATGCTTTATTTACCAGCTGACACAAGGTCACCCATTCTGATTAGAAGAAAATAGTTTCCTCCTAAATATTCGGAAGGGTTTTTTTTTATAGTGAGAGCTGTGAAGATGTGGAATTCTCTCCCTGAATCAGTTGTACAGACTGATATATTAGATAGCTTTAAAAAGGGATTGGGGGCTTTTAGCAAGTGAGGGATTTTGGAGTCAGGAAGGAATTTTCCCCCCTATGAGGCAAATTGGAGAAGCTTCATATTGGGTATTCTGCCTTCCTCTGGATCAACTAGCAGTTAGGCAGGTTAAAAAAGTTAAAAGGTTGAACTTGATGGACGTGTGTCTTTTTTCAACTTAACTTGATGGACGTGTGTCTTTTTTCAACTTAACTATGTTACTATGTTAAGCAAGTACTATGATCTTACTATGTTACTATGTTAAGCAAGTACACAGGGTCATGCACCATTACTCCAACAGAAATCGTGAATGGCTTAAGGGATACACCATTATGAAATGGATCCCCTCCGGTGGAAGCCTCCCAGAGAAAAAATAGCCTGAGTCCCTTCCAGATTGTGGACCCTACACTTAGGCAGGGATCTTCTGGGTGTTCAAACTTAGTATATATATATATATACTGTTCACTTTAAGTGAGCCGTCGGGGAGACAAATGTTTGGGCAACTCTGGTGAACTGGAACACTGGAACTGAGGACACCTCTTGCTTTGTGTATGAAAGTTTGGAAAACTTTACCCACATCATAGAGCAGGAATGATTATATCAACTAGTGCTCATAATATGCAAATACTTTGAGTGTGTATGTGTGGTTGATGAAGCCTAAAATCTGGCACCACTGGATTTCCTGGGGATATAGAGCTGGTAACCTCCAGGACTGATCCTATTGTGAGGTCTTGGCTAACATTCCAGACAGTATGCAGTGGTTGCTTCTGGCTGTTCTCCCATAAGGCAGCCTTGTTTATGAAATAGATATTCCCAGCTGCAGTAAAATTGCTTATATATTTACCATGTGATAGCCTGTAGCTATTGGAACTGCCAAGTGATGGAGATTCCAGAATAATATAGCTATGAGGAGAAAAGGATATGGATCAGTTTCAAATATTTTCCAAGATTCCACTGTTTTTACATGGTATCATATACAAATGGCTTGTTATATAAATAGTCTGATTTCTCACATTACAGACCTCTAATTTCTGGCATTAATCTCAGGAATGAATTTTTTGGAATCTGCTTAATTTCCTGACATTTTATACAACATATTCATAATTGTAAGCTCTTGGGAGCAGGGCTCTCTAATCATATTTTTCTCATTATTAAGTCCCCTAGTTATTATAATATTAGATGCAAAGTACTGCCCAACCTCCAGGAGCTATATAAATAAATATGATCTTCTTAGTCTTCCTCTTAATAAATAATTAAGAATTATTGAAACTTAGATATTGTGCGCAGTGTTAGGAACTGGACCAATATTAGGAAATGGAATTATTTAGAAATGAAGTGAGATCACCTAAGCTTCCCCAAAGAGCATAAAATCTTTAAAGGAGAACTAAAGCCTAGCCAAAGAAGTAGGCTATAAATGTTTTAAATTATGTTTTGGGCTTCTGTACCAGTCCAAGGCAAACACAGCCCTTTAGCAGTGAAGCTCTGTACTGCCAAAGGTGGCCAGTAGCTCCCTGGGACAGGTGTGTGTGCGGGCCATTGTTGCTGCAGTCCCAGTGGGCCCAGATCCAGCTAGTCTGACACTAACCACTGCATCAAAAAATACATTAACTATTCTGTTGTTAAAAGGAATATTTTAGGAAGATCGCTTACCTTTAATGACTGGGCATCTGTTAAAACTAATTCTCTACTCTCATAATTGTGTAGCTGTTGATCTACAGATGGAGCAAACTTGATACAAATGGCTCAAAATGTCACTCTATTTAAAAAGATCATACTATAGCACAGGGTATCCTTGTATCTTAACCACAATAGTCGACACGGCATAGGTGTATAAATGGAGATTTATGCCATAGTATAGATCATACTATGGCATAGATCTCCATTTATACACCTATGCCGTGTCGACTATTGTCTTTAAGATACAAGGATACCCTGTGCTAAACACCAAGGAGCCACCATGATGCCCATGATTATTAAATACTAAAATGAAATGGTAAGTAATCCACACAAATACATACACATAGATACCAGCTGCACCTTTTACAATATATTTCAAGCCTTTAGTTATCCTTTCAATAGTATTGCAGACATTGATTATATCATTATTGCCAGCCTGCTTGGTTAGCATCTTAGTGTTACCAGAAGGCTATGTAGGGACCCATAGATTCTATACAGCATCTATGGAGTTAATCCCCTGCCTTTAGTATGTTTTCTGTTATTGGGTGTAAATACCTGTAACACTTCTTACCAACACCATTAGTTATTGGTCAAGGGATGCAATGACCCCTCCCCTCTGCCTCTTTGGCTCCTGGTGTCTTTGCAGCTAGGTGTTCCCATTGAGCCTGGCATCACCAAGGCCCCAGTAAAGCCATATGCCCTGAAGGATCTGTCCTTCAGAGACTGAGTCAGGAACCAGGTAATCCTGTGAATAGGTTAGCTATCATTAGGGCAGATCTTTAATAGACTCTCTAGGAGAGTGAGATAGCCAGTGTTACATAGCATGAACAGCTCTGGTTCCATCAAGGAGTAATAGCAGGAAGTGATGTTCCTACAAGGCTTTCCCGTATGCCTTTAGTGCAGGGTTTTCATGTGGTTAGGGATTAGGACTTAGTAGCAGCTACTGGTTCCTACGTTGATCTCCCGATCCCCACACTGGCAAGAGGAAAGTTTTTCAGAGGAATTGATGTACCCGTGACTATTCTGCCTTATGGGATGACAGTGTGCATGTTTTGCTGTATCTGCTCTGCTATCTCTCCTCCTGCGTGATATGCTACACCTGCACCAAGTTGTGTGTGAGTAAACCTGTGGATCATTGCCATGTGCATATGTGAATAAAGCGTTGTTACTGTTTTCACCAAGAACCTCCTGGTGTCCAACATCTATTTTATTACAGTAGCCTGTGTATTTTATACCTCTTAAAGGGATAGCTTCCACTTAGCGAAGGCCCTGCCCTGCTGAGTAGTGTCGCAATGTAACCCATGCTCATCTACTAGCTGGACACTTAAACTAATCTGTGCTGCATAGCCCAGAAAAGCGTTACAGCTAATTGTTTGCTGACGTACAAATACAGAGAAGAAAATGTTGATTGTGATTTCCTGGAGCTGTGTGAAAACAGTATGGGATTCTTACTGCACCTGACTAAGATATACAGTTGGAACTAATACAGTGTCATGCCCCATATTTTGGAGGCCTTTAACAATTATTAGTTAACATATTGTCGATATTCTAAATCAAAAGAACCATGGTTGTGCAGAAATATATGACAAAACATATTAGATATATCTTTTCTCAGCTTATGGAATGGGACATGTAAAGAAGTTAGGAAAGGCTACTGACACACAAAGCATAGTAAAAGCATAGTAAAAATGTATGGGTTTGACCATAATGATACATTGAGAGAAATTATGTATAACATGTTAATGTCAGGAACCATAGGTTCAATAAGCCCCTATGGCTTTAAATTTCTACATTTCCTTATTCTCCTAGTTGCTGGGCAGATGCCCATACTGTATATCTAGTTATCTAATTTCCATATCTATATAATTGACCCATAGGTATCTATGGAGCTTTCCTGTGCATGCACAGTAGATGCAAACACAAAACTGGCTTCAACTGCCCATACGTGAAAAAGCTTAGGGTTGGCAGTCATTTAGCGAATGTATCCGAAGATACCACAAATGGTGCCCATGAGCTCTGCTGCACTACTCAACATGGAGAGGTCTGTGCGACTTTCCACAACACTTTTTTAAGTAGTGAGCTATGCGGGGAGAAAGCAGGGAGGGGGCCAATGGGGCTAGTAGGTGTGGACTTTCTTTAGGTGGTGGTTTAGCTCTCCTTTAACATGAGAGAAGAAGAGTTGGAATTATTTAATTATAAGTACATGGATTGTGTACTAGGCTTATCATCTTATTATTTATTTTGTTTGTCATCTTGTTGTGAAAGTGACGGATTTGTATTGCATTTGTTGATTAGGATTTCTATTAAATTGACAATTCATTTGTCTGGTATTTTATTTATGAATGATCTCTGGACTAAGCCCTTTTGCTTGGAGTAAGGTTGTAGGCAATCATGAATAATATATGCTGCAGGTAAAAACCTGTCCAATAATAATCAGTATCTTTAAAAATGGCTCCTTTATTGGAGCACACTAATGTGCACACCAATGTTTTTATTTTTTTGTCACATGTTTTAATCAGGGTAAAACACTAGTAAAAAAACAATTGTTTCCCCTACTGGTGATAAAAAGAAAAGAAAATGTAAAAATCTTATCTCAACTTCTACAAAGCAAGTATACTGTCTTGTACTAACAGAAATCTAACAGAAAGAACTTTACCCAACATAATACATCCTCCTTTAGAACAAAGAGAAAGAGATGTAAAGCACTCATGTCGGGTTAAGATGCACTAATTCTAATTCTAGCAGAAGAGATTCCAGTTATTGGTGTGATAATGGAAATGGGATCTTCTTCTCACTCTTATTTTCAGCTTGATCCAGTGTTGGACTGGCCCACAGGGATACCAGGAAAACTCCCGGTGGGCCCAGATGTCAGTGGGCCTCTTGCTTCTAACAATTTGGTCTATTTCATGTTCATTCCCTATTTCTTTATGTGGAAAAAGAGGCTTAATAATGGAAGAATAGAGTGTAGTAAGTAGATCTAAAAGAATATGAGAATAAAGAGGTTAAGTGAGGAGAGAAGGAATAATAGTTTGGAAAGTTGGGCCCCTGGACTAAGGTTTTCTGGTGGGCCCTTCGATTCCCAGTCCGACACTGGCTTGATCAAGATTGTCATATAAAAATGTCATTAAAAATGGCTTCCTTTTTCTCTATAATAATAAATCAGTACCTTGTACTTGATCCAAACCAAGATATAATCGATCCTTATTGGAGAAAAAACAAGCCTGTTGGCTTTATTTAATGTTTAAATTTTTTTTTTAGCAAACGTAAGGCATAGTGATCCAATTTATGGAAAGATCAGTTTCCAGAAAACCCCAGGTCCCATACCTGTATATACATGACCACTGAAGGATAACTTTGGTAGAAGATAATAAGGAAAAGGTCTACATTTAAAATATTTTTATATAACAACAAACATTCCTCTTCCAAATGTTCACTATTAAATATGGTGGGAAGTATATCACAGGTTATTTCAGTAACTGAAATACAGCAATTATTAATATTTAATGACTGGCTATATTTAAAGGAAAACTATACCCCCAAAATTAATATTTGAGCAACAGATTGTTTATAACAAATGAAGTGGTATATTAAAAAATTTTACCAAACTGGTATAGATATTTTAGTAACTATTACCTTTTTGCAATGCTTGCCTTGAACCACCATTTCGTGATGGTCTGTGTGCTGCCTCAGAGATCACCTGACCAGAAATATTCCAACTCTAAGGGGCAAGTTTACAAAATTCACGTGAAGGATTCGAAGTTCGAATATGCAAATTTGGCCTCTTCGATCATTGAATACCGAATTATCAAATAGATCAAATAATTGGATATTTGATTCGATTTAAAATTTAAAAATCCTTCTAATGCCCACTTCGCCAGATTGAACCTACCGAATACCAATAGAAGCCTATGGTAACCCCCCATAGGCTTCTTTTGCTAAGTCCTGCTCGAATACCATTTGTACGGTTGAACGCCTCGATCGTTCGAATCGTACAAATTTTTCGGAGGTTCGATCATTCTATTTCATTGAGAAATCGAATATTGAGCAAAACGATAGCCTAAAACTATTCAATAAGCATTCGATAATCGTAGGATTTTTGGTGAATTCTAGTAAATTTGCCCCTTACTGTAACAGGAAGAAGTGTGGAAGCAAAATACAGAACAGAACTGTTAATTGGCTCATTGGTTTGTTTGTGTGCACCGTTGAATCATACGATCCCAGGAGGCTGTCCTTATTTTTTAAAATGGCAATTTTCTATTTATGATTACCCACATGGAACATACTACTAAAAAACTACATTATTATGAAAATGGTTTATTTACATGAAGCAGGGTTGTACATATGAGTTGTTTTATGCAATATCTTTTTATAGAGACCTACATTGTTTGAGGAGTATAGTTTCCTTTAATGTTGGCACTACATGTCTGATGTAAACTGAGTATGGGGCCAAGTAAAGGCCACTCACTTGGGGAAATGTTTGCCAAGGTCTAGCAACCTACAGCAACACATCACAGTACTTGCTACTTGCTGACTGGTTGGTATTGGTTATAAGATCTGCTTTTTAAATTTTAGCCTGCACAAGAAAGAGAGAACTCTCTGAATAATAAAGTTCAGGGAGTAATGTATGAGTAATGTATGTTTTTTTCTCTTCTTTGGCTAACATCATAAGTGGTTTACCACAAATCTTTGTGCTGAGACTGCTTTCATTTAATTTGGTTATTAGGTTCTGAATTCATGTTTCTATAGTTTTCCAATGACATAAAAGTGTGCGGAATAATAGTCCTTAAGTGCTCAAAAAATCTTAACTCAAATATAGCACTAGAGTAACTTTACTTAATAGGCAAAATTTTTAGGTAGAAAAACAGACAGATATACATTAGGACAACTGCTGATGAAAACATAGCCTCTGAGAAAACACAGTTCCTATTGTAACTACTAGGTCAGTATTTTAGATAATCCAAGAACAACCCCTCTTGTTATAATGCATAAAGAACCAACTTCTTCTTTACTATTTGTTGGCCCTTGATAAAGGGTAGCCCGAAACATGTCGTGTGGTGGCACAATAAAAGCAAAATAGCAGGTACTCTGCATGTGATTCGTTTCCTCATTCATACACCTTGTATTTGATGATTTACCCCGTGGTTGCCAGTGACGGAGCAACAGTGTGAATTGAGGACTTTCCAGCATTTGGCACATGTGTGTGCTCTACAAGTATTTGTTGGTGGTGTTGTGGTGGAATACAACCTCTTCAATTATATGCCACATAGTATATGTTGCATGTAAGCTGAAGAAAATTGGTCTTATATTGTTTCAATAATTTTATCAGTCTAGTTAAAAACGTAAACTGTGTATTGTTCCCACTTGATCCACCAAATGACTTTTTCGTCTGACTCTTCAACAGGTAAGTAGAGTAGCCATCTCCACAGTAGTATCATGCAATATTACAAAAAACCGGAGAGTCTTCAAAGGTGAAAGTTGTTTTATTTGCGCACTACATGTTTCGGACCTCTCGGGTCCTTCCTCTGGTGTACTTTGCACCAGAGGAAGGACCCGAGAGGTCCGAAACATGTAGTGCGCAAATAAAACAACTTTCACCTTTGAAGACTCTCCGGTTTTTTGTAATATAGTTAAAAACGTACTCTTTAGTAGAAGTAAAAGTCATTATCTCACTCATTTCAAACACCTTTCAATAGTGTCAAGGATACCATACCTGTACAAATAAAGTGCAGTGTAGTTGTGGTGCCAATTTCTGTTCATGTGAATGGGAAATGCATTGCCTATTGTAGATGCTTCTGCTGGAATTCAGTTATTGCTTGGGGATGCAAAAGATAGCATGTGTATACTGTACTCAACTGCCAACAGAAGCATGTGAATTTTTTTATCCAACTGGATACCCCAAATGGGATTTTTTATGGCCACCAGCCTAAACTATTTTCTGCTATGTTACACTCCAATTGGGTTAACATTTTTTTTATTCCAGTGCCCCATTGTTATGTATTAGATTGTGACTAATGGTTCACACATAATATAGTATGGTCTGTAGTACTATGGTATTGGTGTGTATTACAGATGAGTTAGAGCATTCCCTTCTGTTCTACCTGCGGGCTAAGGGGACTGTTCCATATGTTTGTATCAGATCCAGTACTACAGCACTTCTACCTAAATAAAAATTATCTATGCCATCATAGCAAAATTTTTTTTCCATACTCTGTTTATTGAATTAAAATTTTCACCCATCAAAAAAGAAAAAACAAGTTCCAGAGCACATAACGCATCAAAGACATTACAGCGATTGGTCAGAGTGCTGTGTTGCAACAGGTAAAGAAATTTACATACATACATACATATTTAGATAAACACTAGCCATTTAAATATTTAACTGTTACAGAAAGTGCATGTCTATCACAATACAAGACGTGCAAAAGGAGAACTTAATTCAAGTACTTTTTACCTGACTTAATAAATGCTACTGTCATTCTTCCAAACAAGGAAAAAAGGGGGGGTTAAGGTGAGAGATATTTGGTTTGATATTCGGTTTGAGGTAGCAAAGACGGTAGGTGCTCAGAGATCCATGGGGACCATATTTTGTTGTACTTTTTGGGGAAACCCCTGCGTAAATATGTCAGCTGATAAAAGGGGTCTGAGGCTTTAACCATCCCCCCCCCATGCTTCTGTTTGGGGATTGATTACATTTCCAGTTAAGCAGGGGCCCTCTGTCAATAAGGTGAGTTGAGAAACTCGCCTCAGGCGGCAGTGCCCCCCTGGCTTCCAGGGTAGGCAAAAACTCCGCTCCTGGTAACTTTAAAGGGAAACTGTCATGGAAAAACATGTTTTTTTTTTTTTAAACATATCAGTTAATAGTGCTGCTCCAGTAGACTTCTGGTTTGTGTGTGAGTATAGTGTCTGATATGAGCCAGGTGGACCTTAGTGCTTGAGATTATCCAACAGCACCAGCATCATACTAGACTGGCAGGACAGCAGGCCCAGACCTTATGGGTCCTACAGACCCAAATCCACTCCCTCTCAAATGTTGTTTCCCCCGATTGCAGCAGAAAAGTGAGGTGCGCACCAGGTGGTTGGGGGAGGCGATTTGCAGCATAAGATGAAAATGGTGCAAGCTGGGGGGCCCTGAGGAGATGTGGGGACCCATGAGGTGGCAGCCCTTGCAGGCCCTGGGCACTGGTGATATGTGGGTTGACCTGGAACAAGCAGCAACCCACAGGTTTATCTTCATTTGGCATGTTTGGGTTGAAATTTGGCTAAACATTGCAGGTTAGGGTTGGCTGTGTATTAGACTACTAGAAAAGATTCCCTGTCTTTAACCGCAGAAGTAACACGGAGAGCGAGAAGATAGAGGCAGAGTGCAGGTCCTACTATGGCAATATTTTGCAGGTTACTGTTGGGTGAGGGTTTGGGTTTTTGGGGTTTTACTTGGTACCACAGTCTGACACATCACATACTATTTCCACAGAAAATAGTATATATATTTATATATAGAATTCGAAAATGGTGGATGCACGCCAGGAACATTTAAATAACTTAAGTTATTTAAATGTTCCTGCCGTGCATCCACCTCTTTTCGAATTCTGATTATTTACTTGTTTGTGGATAGCACCTAGGTCATTTATTATTATTGGAGTGCAGAAGAAATCCAAGGACTATATATATATATATATATATATATATACAGTGGTGTGAAAAACTATTTGCCCCCTTCCTGATTTCTTATCAGAAATGTTTGTCACACAAAATGTTTCTGATCATCAAACACATTTAACTATTAGTCAAAGATAACACAAGTAAACACAAGTAAACACAAAATGCAGTTTTTAAATGAGGGTTTTTATTATTTAGGGAGAAAAAAAATCCAAGGCTGTGTGAAAAAGTAATTGCCCCTGAACCTAATAACTTGTTGGGCCACCCTTAGCAGCAATAACTGCAAACAAGCGTTTGCGATAACTTGCAACGAGTCTTTTACAGCGCTCTGGAGGAATTTTGGCCCACTCATCTTTGCAGAATTGTTGTAATTCAGCTTTATTTGAGGGTTTTCTAGAATGAACCGCCTTTTTAAGGTCATGCCACAACATCTCAATAGGATTCAGGTCAGGACTTTGACTAGTCCACTCCAAAGTCTTCATTTTGTTTTTCTTCAGCCATTCAGAGGTGGATTTGCTGGTGTGTTTTGGGTCATTGTCCTGCTGCAGCACCCAAGATCGCTTCAGCTTGAGTTGACGAACAGATGGCCGGACATTCTCCTTCAGGATTTTTTGGTAGACAGTAGAATTCATGGTTCCATCTATCACAGCAAGCCTTCCAGGTCCTGAAGCAGCAAAACAACCCCAGACCATCACACTACCACCACCATATTTTACTGTTGGTATGATGTTCTTTTTCTGAAATGCTGTGTTACTTTTACGCCAGATATAACGGGACGCGCACCTTCCAAAAAGTACAACTTTTGTCTCGTCGGTCTACAAGGTATTTTCCCAAAAGTCTTGGCAATCATTGAGATGTTTTTTTAGCAAAATTGAGACGAGCCTTAATGTTCTTTTTGCTTAAAAGTGGTTTGCGCCTTGGAAATCTGCCATGCAGGCCGTTTTTGCCAAGTCTCTTTCTTATGGTGGAGTCGTGAACACTGACCTTAATTGAGGCAAGTGAGGCCTGCAGTTCTTTAGATGTTGTCCTGGGGTCTTTTGTGGCCTCTCGGATGAGTTGTCTCTGCGCTCTTGGGGTAATTTTGGTCGGCCGGCCACTCCTGGGAAGGTTCACCAATGTTCCATGTTTTTGCCATTTGTGGATAATGGCTCTCACTGTGGTTCGCTGGAGTCCCAAAGCTTTAGAAATGGCTTTATAACCTTTACCAGACTGATAGATCTCAATTACTTTTGTTCTTAGTTATTTTTAACAAGGGGGGCAATCACTTTTTCACACAGGCCCATGTAGATTTGGAGTTTTTTTCTCCCTTAATAACGTAAACCTTCATTTAAAAACTGCATTTTGTGTTCAATTATGTTATCTTTGACTAATAGCTAACAGTTTTTGATGAGCAGAAACATTTAAGTGTGACAAACATGCAAAAGAATAAGAAATCAGGAAGGGGGCAAATAGTTTTTCACACCACTGTATATATATACAAATTAATAAACACAGCACTCACGATACTGAGTTCGATCTTGCCTGGGTGCAGTCCTTGGAACTGGTAATCTGCAAGCTTGTAGAGAGTCCGCACTCGCAGGGCTTAAAATGTTTCAAAGCTTTATTTTAACAGACTAACGTATTTTACATATATACTGGTTTATTTTTATACACACCAGCAATTTTTAGGGGTATAGTTTCCCTTTAACAACACAAGCAAAACACAACAAAAGCATTATCCCTATAATTGGGTTTACACAGAGCACCCAGTATCACAGCATTTTAATTTGAAATGAGTGTGTGAGTTCTCCAGCAGTGGAGAGGCTTTCACGCTAGTTCATAGTCTTCTGTGACTTGCTAATTGATGGCTTTTTATGCCTTTCTTTTTTTTCCTCTGTTGAAGTGGCAGTAAAATCCTTCAATTCAAATTTAACAATTAATGTTTAATTAAAGCAAGTGCGGAGGGAAGGCTTTGTTAGGACTACAGCTGTAAACAAGCAGGGCTTTCATGTTGGCGAAAACACACATGCAGCCATCATTAATGTTTGCACTAATTGTGCCAATTCAGACGGCTAAATAGCTCTAATTGAAATTGCCTCTGCCGAGCAAAATATTACAGCAAACAAAAACGGTAACCCAAGCCAGTAGGTGATTGGAACAGTCAGCTGGCTGCAAGCAGAATTAAATAGATTAGTGCATTAGAAAAAAATCCATCTCATTAAATGGTGCCTTGGATTCTGGCATGGGTCACATACATACAGAGGCACAGTAACAGGAATCTTGGCAGCCTCAGAAAAGACCAATCCAATACACCCTCACCACCCTCTGTCCAGGGTTAACTTGTTTCCTGTATGCAAGAAGCAGCGGCCAGGCCAAATACGTCTGTATTCTAGTAAAGTTTACCATTATTCGTGATAACCATGGGTTGAAGTGGGACAATGACACTCAACCCTCTGCCCCCTTAAACTTCAAAATATGAATTGATGTCAACCTATTCTTTTTTACGATTTGACATTCATTTTGTATTTTAAAGAAGTGGTTCACCTTTGAGTTAACTTTTAGTATGTTTTGGAATGGCTAATACTAGTGATGGGCGAATTTATTCGACTGGCTCGAATTCGCAGCGAATTCCTGCGATTCGCCGACAGCGAATAAATTTGCAAAACACCCACTTCCGTTTAATCGACGCCAGTGCAAATGTCCGGCGGTGTCCAAAAAAGGACAACACAAAAGTCCAAAACGAGATGCTGGTGGAGTTTCGTGAATTTTTTGCCGTTTCGCAAATTTCTCAGGAAAGCCGCAAAACATTTTAAACAACTTTTCAAATGGCCTTCATGTATTCTTTTTTCACATTTTTTTTAATTATTTCACTTCTTCTTCTTCTGTCTCTGTCCAGCTTTCATATGACCCCATCTAAAGCAATCCAGGCCTTCTCCTATTCTTATTCTGGTCTCTTATTTAGATCAATGCATGATTGCTAGACGTAATTTGGACCCTAGCAACCAGATTGCTGATATTGAATACTGGAGAGCTGCTGAATAAAAAGCTAAATAACTGCAAAAACACAAATAAAAAATGAAAACCAATTGTAAATTGTGTCAGAATACCACCCTCTACATCATACTAAAAGATAATTTAAAGGTGAACAACCCCTTTACATGTTTCTGAGCGATTCACAGTTTTAGGCAGTTTCATTCTGCTAAGCAGGCTTGGTTGAACAACTCTCTTGAAAGGACTAGAGTGTCAGGCACTCTGACTGCCTATGCACTTCCTTATCAGCAGTTTAAAAATGGAATTTCCCAGAAACAGTAAAAACAGAAAATAATTGTAAATAAAATAAACATAGAAGGCAATTTCCATGTGTATCTAAAAGCCCACAAAGGAGACCTCGCAGAGGGTGATTACTCATATAAAGTAGCTCTGTCTACCTATGGCTTTACAGTTGTTTTTGCTTTAGTAACCTGACATCATACTCTGTTGTCACCATCATGTTCTTCCATACTTTCTGTCTATGCTTCCAGACTTTCTCTCTCCTACTACTCTTTTGTGGGACTGTACTATGTGCAGGGCCCTTAGCAGTCAGCCCTGTGATCACCTGCTTTAAGGATTGCCCTGGAATATTTAAATATACCCCATAAGAGAAATATAGAGGAACTCCTATTGAAAAACCCTTGTACAAATATCTACTAAAAATACAGTGGGGCAAAGTACTAATATTAGTACTAAACAGCATACCTACCAACTGTCCCATTTGACAAATTTGACAGCTCAGCCTGTAGTCTAGGATTGTTACAGAAATGTCCCCAATTCCTCTTTGATCTCCTGCACTGATGCCAGAAAAAGATACAAAGTTTCTAAAACCTAATTAAATAAGAGGATTGTGGTAGAGCCCAGAATACTCAGCACCTGCACATAGATACATGTGTAGGAATTTAAGATAAGCAAAGAAACAATAGTAACTATTTAAGATAAGCGGGTCTCTTGGGAGAACGGTGACACACAGCTTAATTTATTAGCAAAACTGAAATAACACATAAAATATGACCTGGAATGTGTTCAAATTTTCCATAACCTGCTTTTTAAGTTTTGTAAAGTGGACATAGTATTTAGGGGTTTTCAAAAGTTGGGAGCTATGAAACAGTAAAAGTGCATGTACCCATAGCAACTTGGAGGAGAGTGATGAAAACACATTTTTGGTTGTTTATGGTTGCTCGACTAGGGCAATATAGTGCCTATATTAGTAGATCAAATCACTTGTATATTCATTGAATGTTATGCAAGCATGGGATCTGTTATCCAGAATGCGCTGGACCTGAGGTTTTTCCAGATCTTTCCATAAATTGGACCTCCACACCCTAAGTCTCCATAAAATGATATAAATATTAAATAAACCCCTTATAAAATTGGATTGTTTTGCTTCCAATAAGGATTAATTATATCTTAGTTGCTGTCAAGTATAAGGTAATATAGGGAAATGTTTTTAAAAATGTGAATTATATGATTATAATAGAGTCTATGGGTGATAGCCTTCCTAAAGAGCATTTTGGATAAGAGGTTTCCGAAAAATGGATCTCATAGCTGTATGCAGAGAAACACTTGCAAGTTTCCCATGAATGCCATTGAAAATAAAGAGCTATTGTTCTACATTCCAGACTTGTAGTTTTCTTTTAGGCGTTTTTTTTTTTACTCTTCGATGAGCTGGTCAAATGGCTGCCATATTTCATGTTCTGTGCCATCTGTAAGTGCTTCTCACTTAATGCACTGGCAGCACTGATAAATCTGTGGTTTGGGGCAATAGCAATTCAAGGACTAATCACTTTGTGGTCCAGCTTTGCAATTGTGAGGAACATTTAACTTAGCATGTTATAAATAAAAGCCTCAGAACGCTCACACGCAGTCAGTCATATTAAATAGCATAAATCCTGGATGTCATTTAAAAAAAAAAAAAAAAAACATGGCTTAATTTCTTTTATTTAACAAAAAAATGTGAAGTGAAATTCCTTTAAAAATCTGGTTTCCATAACCAAAATTCTGCACAGCAAGTAAACTCTATGTATAAATAAAGCGTAGGCCTCCAAGAAAGCAGCTGTGTGCAATTTGTACATAGCAGCCAAACAAGCCGGATGCACTGAGCACTACCACAGTCTCTCAGCTGTCAGGGCGAGAGCAGCAGGTCTAGCCACGATGCTTGATGTGCCCCCATACCAAGTCTAGCTCTGACCATAGAGGGTGAAGGAACACAGTCAGCATATCTGAGAATCACAGCTCAGCACTCTATAAAACCACGGCTAGCAGGGCAAGACGTTTTTATCCTTATTATGGCCTGATCTGAGTTTGCTCTTAGAAACATTCAGTTATGGGGCACAGCAGAGAGGTCATTAAAGGGGTTGGTCACCTTTAAATGAACTTTTAGTATGATGTAGAAAGTAGGGATGCACCGAATCCACTAATTTGGATTCAGCTGAATCCCCGGATCCTTCCCGAAAGATTTGGCCGAATATCAAACCAAATCCGAACCCTAATTTGCATATGCAAATTATGGGTGAAAAGGGGAAAACACTTTTTACTTCCTTGTTTTATGCCAAAAAGTCACGTGATATCCCTCCCTGACCCTAATTTGCAAATTCGTATTTGGTTCGGCCAGGCAGAAGGATTCCGAATCCAAATCCTGCTGAAAAAGGCAGAATCCTGGCCAAATCCCGAACCGAATCCTGGATTCGGTGCATCCATAGTAGAAAGAGATATTATGAGACAATCTGCAACAATTCTTCAGTTTGCAAATTCAGCAATCTGGTTGCTATGGTCCAGTGGCATAACTACAGAGGAAGCAATCGAAGTGGGGTTCCGGACAGTGGGGTCTTCTTCCTCTAAAGCTAATAATCCCCTCCTCCCCAGCTGCTCTCTCTTTCTGTCGAGGAAGGGAAAAGCAAGTTGGTGGGAGTGGGCAGAGTCAGACGGGACATTGGTGGGGTGGAGGCGGGACAGGGGCAGGGCTGAGGCGGGACGGGAAGTGGGCAGGAGGATGGAGATTGAGTGTGCTGGGCCCCTCTTAAGATTTTTTTGCAGGGGGGCTTGGCACACTCTAGTTACACCACTGTTATGGTTCAAATCATACCTCCCAACATTTTGGAAATAAAAAGAGGGACAAAAAAGTTGCCATGCCCATTTAAAAACGGGAAAGTTGGGAGCTATGTTCAAATTACCCTGGCAACAGACACTGATCTGAATAAGAGACTGGAATGTAAATAGCAGAGGACCTGAACAGAAAGATAAATAATAAAAAGTAGCAATAACAATAAATGTGTAGCCTTACAGGGCATTTTTTATGGGGTCAGGGACCCTCATTTGAAAACCTGGAAGCAATCATAGGAAGGAAAATCATTCAAAAACTATAAATAAAATGAAGGCCAATTGAAAAGTTGCTTAGAATTAGCAGTTCTATAAAATACTAAAAGTTCAGTTAAAACTGAACCTTGCCTTTAACCAATCCCCAAAGCATTGGAAGCCACTATTTGGCCATGTACTAATATTGGAAAACTAGTATAATAATATTGTGTAGATAACTCTATATTAATTTTTTCTTTATTGTTATTATTATTTATAATGATCTTTTATATCTGAGTTGGCACACCCTGCATATATTTGCTAGAATCCTACTGTATACAGAGTTTGGTCAGGGAATGATATTAATTGTAACTCTACTACTAGTAAGGGGCTGCTCGCTGGACATCTCTATTTATGTATGAAGCAGCAATGTTCAGCAAATGGTCAAAGGTAACAGATTTTGCAAATACTTTCTCTGTTTCCTCTATTTATAAAATGACACTTTCACTGGAAATGGCTTCTACCATTATTGCTTCAATGCAGTTTAAGCTAGTAGTTATAAGGACCATGGGAGGATGAAGCACTTCCTGTAGTAAAGTGAGAGAAGAAGTTATCAGTAATTTACTAGGCGATGATAATCTGTTTGGTTGCAGTTGCTGAAATGCAATTAAAATAATGAGTGCTTTTGCTTAACTCTATTGCTTTTGCTTAACTCTGCAATAACAAATGTGGGAAGTAGTAATATTGCCATTTTTGCAAAAACAGGGTGTAGTAGCACTATATTATGTCCATGAGGCTCTGGCTGCATAACACTAGTACAGTCCTAAGTGGACCATGTTATAGGACAGAAAAACATACAATTAAAGGGATACTGTCATGGGAAAAAATGTTTTGTTTTTTTTAAAAAATACTACTCCAGCAGAATTATGCACTGAAATCAATTTCTCAAAAGAGCAAACAGATTTATTATATTATGTTATATTTCATTTTGAAATCTGACATGGGGCTAGGCATATTGTCAATTTCCCAGCTGCCCCAAATCGTGTGACTTGTGCTCTGATAAACTTCAGTCACTCTTTCTGCTGTACTGCAAGTTTCGAATGATATCACCCCTCCCTTGCTCCCCCCCCCCCCGCAGCCTAACAACAGAATCATGGGTAGGTAACCAGATAACAGCTCCCTTACACAAGATAACAGCTGCCTGGTAGATCTAAGAACAGCACTCAATAGTAAAAACTCACGTCCCACTGTGACGCCTTCAGTTACATTGAGAAGGAAAAACAACAGCCTGCCAGAAAGCAGTTCCCTCCGAAAGTGCTGGCACAAGTCACATGACATGGGGCAGCTGGGAAATTGACAAAATGTCTAGCCCCATGTCAGATTTCAAAATGAAATATAAAAAAAATGTTTGCTCTTTTGAGAAATGGATTTCACTGCAAAAGTCTGGTGGCATAGCACTATTAACTGATGCACTTTGAAAAAAACATATTTTCCCATGACAGTAGCCCTTTAACTTTATCCCACATTTGCCTCAGATGTTTAATTCCTTCCCTTCTACAGGGAAACGCCAGTGACAGAAGAAGGTTTGGTACAAGGTAAAATGCTAGAAGGATTTCATTATATTGTACTTAGAGATACTGTTATTGCCATCTCTAGCGGTAATATAAATGTACCTATGCAGTCAGAGATATCACAAGCAAATAAATAACCTTCCAGGTGACTTGCCTTGATGGATAAAGCAATAAGAAGCTGCATATGGTTTTAGCACCAGTACATAAAACTTTGTTATATTGTAGAGATTGCATTTTAGTAATAGAGAGAGCTTGACTTTGGAATTAGATTTTTTTTTCCTAGCTTCATACTCTACTGACCCTGACCTCATCAAACTAACACCTGCAAAGCAAAGCCGGAGAGTTTCTGGTTACCAGACACATGGAAAAAAGGTTAGCATTAACATCTGCTAAAAGAACCCACACAAAAGTCTTCTTATCCCCCCTCCTCCCTGAACCCATGCACTTATTTTCTGATGTCCAGCAAATCTCTCGCCTCTATACCATAAATAACTCACCAATCATTTTAATTGCTTTCATATTTGTTACTCTCAAGTCTTAACCTTTACTCCCCGGGGACCATTTTTGAGGCACGTTTTGCACACAGTGTGAGACCAAAAGCCTGGACTTTATACAGCTGGGCCAGGTGTTTAAAGTTGTAATAAAACCTTACAGAAGTTTTCTGCACTGCCAGTGCCGCTAACAACATAAAGACCTTCTGGATGTTGCTAATTCCTTACCATTGCATCCATTGTTTGTATCAAAGAGAAGTACAGGTGGCAAATGACTACAAATTTGTTGAACCCCAATAGTGCTTTTTTTTTGTTAAATAAAAAAGTGTCCATTTTCCCACAAAATGCTTCACTTCTGAGCCCGGGGGATAAACAGTCTAAACATTATGAGAAACTATCATAATGGCATAGTTCAAAGGCAATGTACCTGTTTACTGCTCAACACATTTACTTCTTATTTGATATGCCAGCGTAAATCATTTTTATTTATTACAGAGGTGCATTGAGTCAAACCAGGAAAAGGAAATCATATACAGGAAAAGGATCCATAAACCAGAAAGCTCCCAAATTACAGGAAGGTTGTCTCTGTAGACTCCATTATAATTAAATACAGGTATGGGACCTGTAATCCAGAATGCTGGGACCTGGGGCTTTGCAGATAATGGATCTTTCCTAAATTTGGATCTTCATACCATAAGTCTACTTGAAAATCCTTTAAACATTAAATAAATCAATATGTTGATTTTGCCTCTAATAAGGATTAATTATATCCTAGTTTGGATTAAGTACAAGCTACTGTTTTATTATTGAAGAGAAGAAGGGAATGGTTGAGAGTGTTGCTCCATTAAATAATGATACCAATATTGTTGTAACAGATACAGAAAAGGCAAATGTGCTAAATCAGCTCTTTTCTTCAATGTATACAAAACAGGAGTCTGAGTTCTCAGGCTCACTTCATAGCTACACTAATGACTCAGCTCAATCTAGTCAGTGGCTGACTCAGGATATGATTCATAAAGCTTTAATAAAAATGTAATTAAACAAGGCTCCAGGGCCTGATGGCATACACATGCCAGGTGTAGCCTGCCAGAAAGTAGTTCCATCCTAAAAGGCAGACACAAGTCACATGACTGAGGGCAGCTGGTAAACTGACAATATGTCTAGCCCCATGTCAGATTTAAAAATTGAATATAAAAAAATCTGTTTGCTCTTTTGGGAATTGGATCTCAGTGCAGAGTTCTGCTAAAGTAACACTATTAACTGATGCGTTTTGAAAAAAAAAAAAACATTTTCCCATGACAGTATCCCTTTAAAATATTTTTTCTTATATTTAGGAAATCAAACATCAAAGAGCTTATTGTTATAACCTTGAGGCAATACCTGTAATATTTTGAATTGGTGAATAATTTGCTAGAAGCTACAGTCCTAAAATCTGTCCAATTAAATGATTGTTCTTTCAAAATTTGCTCACAAATTAGGTTTTAAATGAATAAATATCCCTCGTGAGTCACTGGGTTTGAAGGAAGAAATCAATGTGAGTTAGACCAATTCTCTGCTAAATGACTTTAATCAGACATCTGGCAATATGATTTATGGTAAACGTATGCTACATGATTTCCGTGTAGATAGATATATTTTTTTGCACAAATGGATAAATGCATAATGTACAGTAATAGCCATAATAAGGGAAAAAAAAACTGAAGGAATTTTGTCAGTGATTGCCTTCAGTTTATCTCCAGAGAACATTCCATCTAGATTAATGGGAAATAATTTCTGTAAATCAGTAGTGATGGGCGAAACTCCCGCGTTTCGCTTCGCCGAAAAATTCGCGAATTTCCAGAGAAATTCGTGAATTGGTGGAAAATTCGCAAAACGAGTCGCGCGTCAAAAACGCGGCGCGTCTCGTCGTTTCCGACACGCGTCACGTCGTTTCCGATGCGCGTCAATCGCGGCGCGTCGTTTCCGACGCGTCACGTCGCGTCAAAAACGACGCGCGACTCGTTTTTGTTGGCGAATTTTTCGGCGGCAAATTTTTGCTGCCGTTTCGCGAATCGCGGGAATTCGCCGCGAATTCGCCCCTGGCGAATAAATTCGCCCATCACTATTAATCAGAAATGAACTCAAACCCTGACCAGTATGACCACTAGCCAGAATCAGAACAAATTGATTTGTACAATGCTAAGTCCAAACAAATCACTGCTGAAAACAGAATCACTGTGCAACTGTTGGGATAAATTGTGGCTGACTTATGGCCAAACCTTAAATGAAGTTATAAATCATTTCGCTGATTCAGTATAAGTTAGTGGGAGTTTGGCTTGTGAAGTCAAAACAAATAGAAGCCAGGTTCAAACATCCTGCCAGACATCAGTCATTTGACCTAGATATACCCTATGTACCTTTGGGGAACATGATAACAGTTAGATTAGCCTACCCAGGATCATTTTGTAACATACATTAGGAATTTGGTTTATACTTTTGTAAACGTAAGGTCAGGTTTATCCGGATTTGAAAATTCTGCTCAATTTTTCTCTCCACCTATCACGTGTGAGACCATTGCTCATCTTGCACTCTTGCCTTCATTCAGGGATTTACCTGCTTGCCGCCCTGAGGCCTCCAGATCCCAGTGCTGCCGGCCGCACGTCATCCGCCCCTGCTTCAAGTGCTTGCAACACCACGAGCTTGCACATGAGCTTTAGTGCAAAGGAAATCGGAGTTCGCCCCCAAAAATTTCGGCACAAACCGGGCCTGCACTCATGAATAATTTACTTACAGTGGCATAACTAGATTTTACTGGGCCCCACAGCATATTATTTTTCAGAGAGAGAAAACTTTTCTCAGAAAAACAGACGTGGTCAAAAATTTTGTTGTGTAACTTTTTTGTCCCTCTTTTTATGTCCAAAATGTTGTATTTTTGAGGCCCCTAAGCCAACCAGTGTCTGCCCGCTCCCAAACCTCTCCTCTAGTATGAGCTCAATTTATGCTCCACCAGCTTTGGGACTTTACATGCAGGAGATGTTAAAGTGGTACAGACACTAAAAAATGAATTTTAACATATGAATGTACAGTAAATGTTACCTATAGGTCATGTTGATCATTTTTTGCTGAGAGGTTTGTTTTTGTATATAATTGTTAGTTGAAGTTCCTAAGCCTGACACTCTGACTCTCTGACTTTGCCAATCTGACTGTCCCATCTCAGCCTGTTGGTTACAGTTTCTAATACTAACGGACTCCTGCTGCACAAATATGGCAGCCCCCTCATACAGGAACATGGGGGATCAGACAGGTAATGTTAAAGCATCATGCAAATACTTTATGGCAAAGTTAGAAGTAGCTTTCAAAGCCAATATTATAATAGCTGTACAAAAGAGTTTAATTTCAGGTGTCAGTATCTCTTTAATAACTGTCAAAACCTCCAGCTCTAGCATGCCGCCCTAGGCCCGAGCCTTTGTAGCCTCTCCACAAACCAGGCCAGGCAGTAGTACAACAGTTTGTGATGAATAATATTTCAGATTTGCTTAGGCCAAACTGCTCAGGTCTGGTTTTATGTAAAAGCGATTTCAATACAAAGGCAAATTGTCATTAAGATTTGCTTCATATGCACGCCACTGAAAGTATAGTCCCTATTAACAGCTTATTAGTTTACCTAGCGAATGTGGATTACAGAGATGTAACAACAAATACAGTAGTCCAAGCAGCTGCTGGAGGGCGCAGATGTATACAGTACTTGAATAAGCCCTGTCTGATACATAATTTGCTTAGTATATACTGTATGTGGAAATCCACGTCCCCAAAGATTTAGGTCATTTAGCTCAGTAGTTAGGATTGTTATCCTACAGCTTTGAGGACCTGGGTTCAATTCTGGCCATGGCATTTGCATAGTGTGTTTTCCACATGTATCTGTGGCTTTCTGCTTTCAGTTTTCTCCTAGAGTCAACAAAACATGCTGGTGGGTTAATTGGACCTTAATGAAATATACCCTAAAGAGTGTGTTTGTATGAAAATTACAGTGGGACAGGAACCAACATGAATCATTATCCTTTATTTATATGGCTATGACACTGCACTTTACAAAGATCGTTTGTCATTTATATCCATGCCTGCCGCAGTGGAACTTACTGTCTATGACCTATCACATCAATGCAACACACTAGTAGTCAGTTTAACCAGACATTGGGTATAAATTACAAAAAAAACTTTGCACTCAATTTCTCAAATCATAAAGGGAGGTACTCAGTGCAGGGGTCACCTGTGAAATCCCCAAGGTAATATATGTATTTCCTTGGGGGTCAGAGCTGAAAGAAGCAGTGTTAACCAAGACATTATTCTGTTACTTCTTTCCTAATCAGAAACTATTATCATGCTCTAGAACAGGGGTCCCCAACCTTTTTTTGCTCGTGAGCCACATTTAAATTTAAAAAAGAGTTGGAGAGCAACACAAGCATGAAAAAGTCCATGTGGATGTCAAATAAGAGCTCTGATTGGCTTTTTGGTAACCCCTATATGGACTGGCAGCCTGCAGGAGAGAATGTTTGGCAGGACATGTATTTTTTATACAACCAAAACTTGCCTCTAAGCCATTAATTAAAAAATAAGCACCTGTTTGAGGCCACTGGGAGCAACATCCAAGGGGTTGGAGAGCAACATGTTGCTCGCAAGCTACTGGTTGGGGATCACTGCTCTAGAATATTGAAATGGCATTACAGACAACCTCTTGTTGTGTATAGTTGTAGTATTATGAATTGAGCTGCTGTAGGAGGTTAAAAATTAGAAGAAATACACAAGGTGCACACATGGAATGGACGTCAAATCTTTCAGCACCTAGATCTGCTGTATGCAATGCTTTGTATGCAATATATTGCAGCCATACACAAAATATGGCCAGTAAATCATAGAACAGAAAGGCTAATTGTAATCTACAAGTCATTTTTTATATGATCCCTAAAGTAATTCTCCACTAAATGAAGCCACGGCACATTCCCCAATAATTCCCTAATAATAAATCTTTGACAGCCGGCAAATAGTTCTGGGCACTTGACGACTGCTGCTATCCAAATGAATTCTAAAGGGAAGTTTTGTAAAGAAATCCTGTTTCAAATTGGTCTGTTGGATACAAGTGAGTAACAGAGAAAGGTCCAATACATTGCAGCCCACTGAAACTAACCTGTTGGCAGAAACAGGCACAGCTGGTTTTACAAGAATAAGCCTTCTGTAGTGGCAGTGAGAATTAGAAACAGTCCCTGCATTTACTGCTCTTTCCATGAAATCTATTCAGCAGCAGATGGAGCTCTGGTACCTGTAACAGAACTCTCTCAACCCCCTTCCCCCATCATTCTCTAAACCTACTGTACATATTCTGTGGTTTCCTATTTACTTGTCTATAAACCTGCCTTTTTAATGGGGGAGAAATCTATTAAGTTATTTTTTAAAGAAAAACTGTTTTTTTAGATCCTGCTGATACACCCTCTATCTGATGTAGGGCACCACTTTGTTGGTGTAAAGATCATGCCAACTAACATACATACTTAGGTTGTTTATTTTAAAGGGAGGTGTTCATATTTTTAACATTATTAGCCTGAAAACAGCTGTATTAAAGTCATTTTAAACCTAAAGCTTGTGACACATGGACAGATTCAGGCAGATTTCTGGCGACTAATCGCCTCTCCTTCTGTGTGACAATCTCCCAGAACTGCCTGCCTTCCGCCTGCTATAATGAGAAAACTGGCAGCACAATGGCTTCGGTTTCCGAAGTCGCCTGAAGTTTCCTCAACTTCGGACGACTTCGGAAATTGAAGTGTTGTGAGTGCATTGCCTCAGGTGATTTTTAATTTTAGCAGGGGGAAGGCAGTTCGGGGAGATTGTCTCCCCGAAGAAGAGGTGATTAGTTGCCAGGTGACTAAATCTCCCCAAATCTGCCCTACAAAGTCAATGGTTTCAGCAATATTAAAGGTATAATACATGCACACAATTACTCTCCTTAATTAAATATTTTAGACAACTGTTATTGGTACTCTCCAAAGGTTCAGGAGAAACATAAAAAGGAATAATATATAGAGTAGTATTTATTCAAGAAAGGGTATTCACACCTCAACTTGTAGTGTAAAGAAAGTCAGAATTAGGGGTCACCAGAGATACAGACACTGCAAAGCCAAAAAAAATAGGTTAAAGATCAATCAGCTATCATAGCTAGTACTAGGTGGGCATTCACAGACAACTGTAGGTATGAAGCCTAAAGGCCCCCATACATGAGTCAACAGCTTATTGGCCCGTGTTTGGGGCCATCCGACGGGCTTCACCGATTGATATCTGTCCGAAAGTCGGCCAGATCTTGATTGGCCAGGCTAAAAAATTCCATCTGCGATCCGACCGCCCAATCAGATCAGCTCGATACCCCCCACTTCAATGTGGGCTAGTGATGGCCGAATTTATTCGTCAGGAGCGAATTCCAGCGAAACACCAGCGAAAATTAGCCTGGCGAAAATTCGCTGGTGTGGGGAAAAGCGAAGCGAAACAGGATAGATTCGCCCATCACTAATGTGGGCATATCGGGGAGAGATGTCACCAAACGAGAATTACACATGTATGGCAAATGTAGGACATGTATTTATTAAAACAAAATGATGGATACAATTACAATTGTAAGTATGAAGTGAATGTGCATATCCATGTAAATTGATGGTGCTTCCATTCAGAAGATTGCTTATGGACTGGAGTGAAGGTTTCAGCAATAGTAAAGGATTAATACCTTCATACAATTACTCCCTTTATTAGGATCTTGCTGAAATGTTTTACACAGCTGTTATTAATACACTGCTGTTTTGTGTATTCGAATTTCAGCTTTTATGTATTTCAAGTGCAGGGGTACTTTTTGGTCTGCCTCGGCAGTGAATATAAATAATAAATGCTAAATCATAATGCCATATGTCTTATGAGACACCTGAAAGTATACTGTATCTGCAATCCCTACCATAAAGCAAGGTAGGACTTTTGTTGTTTGCCACACAGGTGTAAGGAGTGCTCACTCCTTACTATCTCAAAGTGTTCTGCAAAATGGTAGCCCCCAGGGGAACCACGTGGTATGTCGGTCGCCGGTGCATCAAGTTGGACACAGCATCTGGAAGCCAGAGTCAAAACGTGCAGGGTCGATGCGCAACATCAGCCCATGATGCATGACATCATCACGCATTTTTTGCTGTTAAAATCAGTCTTTAAAAAGGACCCAGAGGCCTATGGACTTTACCCGATAATAGGTTCTACCTTGTGTGTTCCTGGGTGCGATCTTTACTGCTTATATCTGATTTCCTGATCTTGACTTTGGTCTGTATCCTTAACTTGAACCCTTGCTGCCTGAACTGACCCTTGCCTGGATTCTTCTGCTTAACCCCTTTGTTACCATGGACTGTGTTTTGGAGCTTAAAGCTTCGTCCTTGGTCTGCTAACTCCAAAGTGAGCCTTCGGGCCATGACAATAGGAAGTACACTCACCAGTACCAAGAAGTATATGTTTGGCCATGTTCACTGCACTACCCAACCCATGGCCTGTAGAACCTGGCCACATACAGGTAGCTCCTGAAAATTCCAAGAAGGACTTCATCTAAGTCTCTATTAGGGGAAGGTAGTGAACGTTGCAAAGAGCAAAACAATTTGCACAAATAAAAATAAAAATTTGCATTTTGCAATGTAATACTCTTCCTTAAACAGGGGTCTTACAATAATTTAATAATAAAGATACAGAATAAAAATTAGATCAGTAGACCCTGCTCACATAAACTTGCAATCTAAAGGACTGTGAGGAAATTCACTTTGGCCACTATCACTTTTTGAGAAGACTGTAGTGGTCAAAACATACCAACAGCTCACAAGAGAAAGGCTCTAATCTACATAGTACACGTTCATAACATGAGAAATATGTGTGCTTCTGTATGACACCACAAATGAATGTCAACATATAAACACAATGAACACAAAAGTGTTTCGACACACAGTTGTAATGAGGTCCCCGTCCAAAAGAGCTTACATAGCTATGACTTGAACTACCTGCTTAGGTGTATCCTTCTGTTGCACTCAGTGCATATACACAGTAACTGAGGCTAAAAAAAGACACATGTTCACCGAGTTCAACTTATTTCTATATAAAACCTGCCTAACTGCTAGTTAGTACAGTATTTAAACACAGAGCATCTGTTGTTGAATCTGTTTGCAGTACTATTTACAATTTTACTCCAGATTTCTAAAGCATTGTTGTGTACAACAGTCAGAAGGTCATGAGACAGGAGCTCTTGCAGCAATATGTTGTGCTGAGTGTTAAAATAGGAAAGTTTTGCACAGCTCCACAAATGCTTTTTCACTGGAATGAACATTTTCAATAACCTTGCACCTGGACAGTCTCCATTGTGTATAATGAGCACAACAAGCACAAAAGACTGAACATCAGAGCACATGCGGCTGGTTATTGGCGCATCGAGGTTACCACCTGCACTGCATTCCAGTCGTGAAGGAACTCCCCCAACGTGGGCCATCCTACACACAAAGGACTCCCCGGAAGAAAATGAGAATAACTATCAGATATTAGGTGATTTGGTTTGATCCTCTCATTCAAAAGCCCAGATAGGCAGATCTAAGCCGAAGGGGGAAATAGTGGGCTGACACATACAGTGCTGGTCAGACGTTAGGGTGCATATTTATTAACGGTGGAGACAAACATCACTTGTGATGTTGCCCATAGCAACAAGGGACTTGGGGCACTTCAGGGCTTCTTACAAAAACATTACATAAAACAGCCCTTATGTGAAACATTGTTTCATATAAATAAAGTCTTTCATGAAAAATGCACTTTTCTAAATGTATGTGCCACTGGATATCATATAGGAAAAATGCCATTTTGGCTACTTAAAGGAGAACTAAAGCTTAATTAAAGAACTAGGTAGAAATGTACATGATGTTTTGTGCTTCTGTACCAGCCCAAGGCAACCACAGCCCTTTAGCAGTAAAGATCTGTCTCTCCCCAGTAGATGCCCCAGTAGCTCCCCATCCTCTTTTCTGCTGATTTGTGCTGCTGTCAGTTACTGAGCTTAGGGACCCACTCACAATATACAGTACACATAGAATAGAAATGGCACAATATAAGGCTGCTTAGTCATTAATACAGATAATTACTACATGGCAGCACATAAACCAGTGCAACTAGCATCAGAATTTAATAATGAGCCCTGTAGCATCAGTTTAGATTAACGGCCAACCTCATTTTCTGCAGGATAATTAGTGATGACCCCTAAGCTTAACTTCTCAACTGCTCAGAGCCCACTGAGCATGTGAGTGTCACAGACACTTTGCAAGATGGTGACCCCCTGTGACAAGTTTGATGTCCTGGATCATTGCTGCTCTTGACAAGCTGAAAATTTACGCTGGTGCAATAAGTTCAGTATTTAGAATATGACATTCTTAGCCATATTCATTTTTAGGGATTAGTTCTCCTTTAAGTCTGGTCTCTAGGATGTATGAAGCACTGCGCTCATAAACAAACCAGAGCAAACATGACCAGTCTACACATCTTATGGGTTGAAAAGGCTGCAGCCAATTTTATTAACCACAAGTTAACTGTCATATACATTTCCAAACGTAACCAACTTTACAATATAATCCCTGGATCTCCCCTACCTAGCCACTAAAGGCTGCTTTTATGGTTATCCCCTGTTTCTTATATCTCATCAACCCTGAGGCTAGCCCCCTTTCCCTTTAACCCCTCCCCTTTCAACAGCGGCTGACATCCGCCTCAGGCCTAAACCCTTTCCACTATTGGCTGCCATTGTTCCCACAACCTTTTCCATTTCATCATCAAGGGTGGGGGCTGCTAAGGTAAAATGCTGCTGACTTCTCCTAATCACATTTCACACACTTCACCCTGCCCCTAAACATTCTGTCTCCCTTTCTAGCCCCTGCCATGGCACAGCGAGGCACCCTTACATGCTAACTTACATCAGACAATGAATGGACATATAACATTACATCCCGGAGGAAGATGGCTGGTCCAAGGAGGACAGGTGGCAACTGGAACTCCTCTACGGCTCCGGTCTTCAACGAAGCCCTTTTGGGGCCCCAGGCTTTCTGTGACGGAGGCAGCATAGGAGCCTAGCATGTTACCAAAGACGTAGTACCAAGGGACCAGTCAAGGACATAGTCAAATTCAGGTAGAGGTCTGTTACAGGTGGCAGAGAAGCGAGGTACCAAAGGATCAAGAAATGGCGCAGTCGAATATAGGCAGAGGTCAGTTTCAGGCAGCGAAGGTTCAAAGGTCAGGAAAAAAGGCAGAGGGTCAAAACCAGGAAACTCGGACAACCAGGGCTTTAGCAGGAACAGTAGGCACTGAAGCCAGCTTGGGCAACGTGAGGAGGAAGAGGAAGGTATTTAAGGGAGTAGGAACCAATCAGGAGCAGGCTGAGGAAGGATGGACACATCAGGGACCAATAGGAAGCTAGGCGCCCAAATTAGAGGTCATTGCAAAGTATTTTGGAGCGAACGTCCATTCCGGCGCGGGCGTACGATTTGACGCAAGCAGCCAAGGTTGACGTGCGCCTGCGTTTATTCGCCGGTGCACAAAACCGATTGCAGGTGTTACAGGACAGAGCTGTGTCTTTTACTCACACACTTCTTCCTGTTACAGAACCACCATTATATCCTTAGTGACTGACACACAGACCGTCACAATATGGTGGCTTAAGGTAAATGTTTTAGGGTAGAGACACACAGTGCCATTTGGGGGAGACTAGTTGCCTGGCAACAAATCACCTCTTCCTTGGGCGACTAATCTCCCTGAACTGCCTTCCTGCCAGCTAGAATCTAAATCACCAGCGGGATGGCACTCGGAACGCTTCATTTTCCGAAGTCACCCAAAGTTTCCTGGTGAAGCAATTCAGGGCGACTTCGCTTATACTAGATTTTTCATGAAATTACATTAGATTTTATTCTGCTTGGAGCTTCATGTGAGAGAAGTAGCATGACCAGGAGTAAATATTCTTCTCCATACAAGTGACACAAGCTACAACTCTTTAAATGGAAATCGCTCCTAATCATCCAGTATAGTCAAGTGACAATTATCATTAATAATGCGGCACAGAGTTTGATAAGTAATTGCCAATTGACTACACCAAACCAAGTCCATGGACCTTTAAAACACTTTGGCAACAAAACCCACAAAATCACCCTGTGTGCCATTACCCTTATTCTGATCCCTCTAATTTTTAGCTAAGTAAGTATTTTCTGAAACTCCCTGCATCCTTTGATAACTGCTGCTAAATGATGCTGTGGGTCATCATCAAGAACAACAACAGAAAGAGTCCTAGATTTAAAGCTACAGTTGAAATGACCAGTCAGCTCTTAGGAGACCTGTGAGTTAACTGCCAGTGAGAGTTCCAAGCTCTCCAATCTGAGTTAAAGTATTAACCTTTCTGCCACCCTGGAGACATGTCAGTACCAAGCAAGCGGTTAGCTGTCATCAAAACAAAAGACATCTCAGACTGATACCCGACAACTCTTGCCCCCTAACATATTGTCACATCAGAAACTGTGCTAGCACTGCGGTGACACTTAAACCCCTAGCTAGTTTCTGCATCTTATATTGCTGACATGGTTGCTAGCTTCAATAAATATTTCTGCTGTGGTGGCAATGGTTACCTTTCTGAAAATGAAAAGTGGTAAGAACATGTGAGTCAAATATCAAATATTATAAACATGTTACATTTGGGACTTGCTTTTAATTTTAGTTTAGTTCACACAATGAATGATAAGAGTACAAATAAAAATGAACCCCAGAAGTGTGTCTTGCCTAGAGGTAAACTGGAAGCACTCATGGGCATAGTTCCCCACATCAACACATTTTCAGTTTTCTAGCCATAGTAGAATTTGATGAATAACCATTAACTATATGAAAATTGTCTGAAACTGGATATTTGTTTACTATTTAGCAGTATGTGGCACACCAACTTTTTTTTACTCATACCTAGTGATGGGCGAATCTGCGCGTTTCGATTTGTAGAATTTTTTGTGAATTTCTAGAGAAATTCGTGAAATGGCAAGAATTTTGCAAAACGCAGCTGTGTCTCATTTTGGACGCAGGCGTCCGTTTTTGGACTCGCAGGCATCGAAAACAAGACACTGCCGAATTTTCGCCAGGTGAAATTCTACTGCTGTTTCGCAAATGTATTCGCCTGTGGCAAACCGTGGGAATTCACCAAGAATTCGCCCATCGCTACTCATACCATTTGTTTCTATACTGAACAAGTTAAACTGTTATCCTCATTTAAATCAGTATGTATTTGCCATCAACTCTTCTGTTCCCATCCATTTTCTGTCTAAACAAATCCCCTGCCTAATCTATTGTGCTCAGATTAGACACTACATATTCATGACCTGCCATCAAAAATCAGGCTAAGGGTAGGGACAGACAGGGAGATTCGGGGAGATTCTGTCGCCGCTAGTAAAAGGGACAAAGCGCCAGCGCCTGTGCACACGCTGCGCGGCGATTCCCAGAATCGCCCGAAGTTTCCTCACGAGGTATCTTCGGCGATTCCGGAAATCGCCGCACAGCGTGTGCACAGGCGCTGGCGCTTTGTCCCTTTTACTAGCGGCAGACAGGGAGAAGGAAATTCAGGGAGATTGTCGCCTGCTAAAAACGCCAGGCGACAGAATCTCCCCGAATCTCCCTGTCTGTCCCTACCCTAAAACTACAGATATTTGTCTAGAACAGGTAGTGCAAACTATTTGATAACTTCATATGTTAATACCTTCATTTCCTACAGTAACTGTCCCTTGATAAAGGAGTACTATTTGCATTTGGAAAGCAATGTTAGTTACTAATAAAGGTACATTGTTTCTTTTTGATTCAATCATCATAGTCGTCTTCTCCTTACACCGCAATAATTGGCTGTTTGAATTTTTAAGAGACATAAGCAAGATATAAATCATTCTTATTAACTTGGCCAGGTTTTCTGGCTTCCTGGTTTGACCTTTTGCTGCTCTGCTAGTTACAAATTTAATTTAGACATTTATTTGCTTGTGATATTGAAGTACATTCTAAGTTTGCAATTTTAAAATCAACACTGCTTACTGATATAAAAAAAATATTACAAGCACATACTCCCTTTAGTTTTCTCCGAGTGTTGCTGTGCTATTTGCTTTACCCCCTCTGGACTATTGTCACTTGACTGTAACCTGAACATAAAATTAAGTGGATTAGAGGCCATTGATATGTTTTACACTGTTTACACAAAAATCTGAGTTAAGGGAAGAATAATATAAGGTTCTGTAACAGAGTTTAAAATGTAAATAAATGTACTTGTGAGCTGGTTACTGTGGGAATGGAATGAAGGTTTTAACCCATAGATTCCCTGATGTGTGGCTTGGGGCAGACGGGGAGATTTAGTCGCCTGGTGATTAATGGCCTCTTCTACGAGGCGACAATCTCCCCGAACTACCCGCTCCCTGCCAGCCGCCTGTTTGAATGATGAAACGCCAGCACCAATGCACTCGTGGTGTTTTGATTTCCGGAATCGCCCGAAGTTTCCTCACGAGGAAAATTTGGGCGATTCACGAAAATCAATGCGCCGTGAGTGCAGCTGGCAGGGAGCAGGCAGTTCGGGGAGATTGTCGCCTCGTAGAAGAGGCGATTAATCGCCAGGCAACTAAATCTCCCGTCTGTCACAGCCCTAAGACTTCAAGGGGCTGATTTACTAAGGGTCAAAGTGAATATTCGAATGCAAAAAGTTCAATTTTCAAAGTTAATTTTTTATAAAACGTCGAATACTACTCGATTCGAATTGTTGAAAAGTAAAATCCTTCGACTTGGAAATTCGAAATACTGTCTCTTTAAAAAACAGATTTTTTTTTTACTTTACAAAATAAAAGCTGCTGAAGTGCTATGTTAGCCTATGGGGACCTTATAGACTATTTTGCCAAGTTTTATTTTATCAAAGAAAAATCGTTTGATCATACGCTAAAATCGTTCGAATCGAACGATTTTATCATTCGATACAACGATTTTTCTTCGATCGCAGGAATGCTTAATTCGGTGAAAAATCCTTCGACTTAGATATTCCAAGTTGAAGTATTTTAATTCAATGGTCGAGTTTCTAAGTATTTTCCACTTCGACATTTGACCTATAGTAAATCAGCCCCCAAGTACCTTAAAAGTGAATGGGGAGAAGATGTATGTATTGAAGTAGAATCATCAGCTACAAAGCAGTCAAAAATATCCTTAAAAATCATGAATACTGGCAGACCCAGTACAACAGAGATAAACGTTTTATAAACTATATGTAACAAGAAGTGAGAATCCAATAAAGTGTGTATTTTGCATTGATGCCCGTTCAGGTAAAACCATCATTATTTGCGTATTTCAATTAACTATTAAGCAAAATTGAGCAATGTAATGTATAAATCCATCTGCAAATTGCCAGATAAAGGCACTTAAAGGGATACTGTCCCTTTAAGGGACAAAATGCATCAGTCACTAGTGCTAGTCCAGCAGAATTCTGCACTGAAATGCATTTCTCAAAAGAGCAAACATATTTTTTTATATTTCATTTCAAAATCTGACATGAGATTAGACATATTGTCAATTTCCCAACTGCTTCAAGTCATGTTCCAAGAGAAGATAGGCTTGCACTGTGGGAGCTTACAATCATGGAAATCTCTACCTATGGTATCAGCAACATCAGTCCATTTATCTATCTATCTATATATATAGTGATGGGCGAATTTATTCGCCAGGGGCGAATTCGCGGCGAATTCCCGCGAT
This sequence comes from Xenopus borealis, assembly GCA_024363595.1. Taxonomy (NCBI): domain Eukaryota; kingdom Metazoa; phylum Chordata; class Amphibia; order Anura; family Pipidae; genus Xenopus; species Xenopus borealis. The sequence continues at coordinate 92,318,532 of CM044445.1, read as the reverse complement.
TCGCCGCTGGCGAATAAATTTGCGAAACTGCCAAAAAAATTAGCCCAAAAAAATTCGCCGCGCAAAAACGAGTCGCGCGTCGTTTTTGACGCGACGCGCCTAAAGCGACGCGCGCCGAAAATGACGCGACTCGTTTCGCGAATCGGCGAAAAATTCGCGAATTTCTCTGGAAATTCGCAAATTTTTCGGCGAAGCGAAACGCGGCCGGTTCGCCCATCACTATATATATATATATCTCCACGAAAAAATAGGACTGTCACACCCTTATAAATTCACTCCTTTATTCGCATCATATTTGAGTTCGGACTCAAATACGATGCAAATAAAGGAGTGAATTTTTATAAGGGTGTGACAGTCCTATTTTTTCGTGGATATATAAAATGATTACTGAGCACCCCAGTTATAAATTCAATACAAAGACAAGGCTTTGGAGTGCGGTTATCCTATGGACTGATATATATATATATGGACTGGAGTTGCTGATACCATAGGTATGATTTCCCTGAGTGTAAGCTCCCATGGTGCAAACCCTATCTTCTCTTGGTATTGATGCAATAGCCCTGACAAAATGTTTTTGTAATAATACATAATACTTGTTACCCAACTTCTGGAATAAGGTGCGCTTTCACAGAGATAAAGCAGAATTCAGAAATCTTCCCAAACAAAAGGCTTTGTTGCAGCTTCAGGCTTCAGTGCTCTCACCTCAGCTGCAAAGAGGTGACCTTCAACAGTCACAAGCAATTAAAAGTCTCTTCCTCCAATGGCACAATGGCTTCCTTACTAATCAAGCCAACTAGGCAAAGTGACACAGGCTCAACAGCCCTGGAAATCTTTTTAACCGAAATCCCTATTTTCCAGCAGCAGAAACTCTCACCCATCCTTCAGCCACTTCCCAAATAAACGATAAAGTGACAAGGACATCTCCGCCCAGTAATTTACAATTACGTTCTTTAAACATTTTAATTTGCAATTAATTTCTGTTCTCTGCAGTCAGTTCTTCTCCAGGTCTATTTAGCTGCCTTCTGCCACATTGTCTCAAGAGTCTGAACCAGAGAACAGACAGGCATAAACAATGTGATGCTTTCAGCAGGGCAGAGAATAAATGTATTTTGTTCAATATAAAGTTTACAAATAACTTTAAAATGTGTGGCTTGGGATGATATTTTCTTTCATTGTGCAATATACTATTTTTGGACAGAGATGATTGCATAATTTAAGAAGCTGTTTTTGTAAGAATTCCATCACATTTGGACGCTTTCTGCAGAAAATGCCCTACAAATTCTGAAGTTTTCCCGAATTGCGACAGACAGTAGGTGGCAGCAAATGCAGCATCTGAAAGAGAAGGGGTCAGACCTATTTTACCAACTCCCTTCCCTCCCTCCCCTTTTCCAGGCGGGTTTATAATGGGATCCCAATGGAAGTGTTAAGATCTGCTGCTGCCGCTGCCGGTACAGGACGAAGAAGAGAGTAACTGGAGACTCGGCGCTGTGCTTTGCGCACAATCTGCCCCCACATCTGAATATCTGAATTATTGCCTTCATACAAGTCTCACGCCTGATTGTTTTTTGCTTTTTTTTTTGCACCTGTATAAGAAGAGGCAACATGACCCAAAGAGTGATCGCACTTTTTGTAACTTGCTACTTTGTCCTTCTGCATCTGCCGCAGTGCTTCGGCCAAAGAGCGACTGGCCCCAGGGTAAGAGACTGACGTTTCTCCATCCAGTGTTATTTTAGCTGCTGCGACTTTGATTAGAATCTGGGATCGTTCTAGCATTCCAGTACACTCTGCCCTGGTATTTCTGCTATTGCTTCTCTCGCTGTATGTCTTCTCTGCCACTTAGAAGCTTGTTGCAGTGATCAGGCAGCGCAACTTGATGCGATTTTGACTGCTTCTATTTTCTTATTTCCTCTACTTGTGTGTGTGTATATATATATATATAGCCACT
>CM044445.1:92261384-92309776 GCA_024363595.1 Xenopus borealis | reverse complement strand
AAGGGTTATTAGAAGTCCTTTACTTAAATCAAACAAACATCAACACGTTTCGGTACCTCATTGAGGTTTTGGGTTTATTTAATGTTTAACAGACTTACGGTAAGGAGATCCAGATTATGGAAAGATCCCTTATGTGGAAACCCCCCAGGTCCTGGGCATTCTGGATAGCAGATCCCATACCTGTATTACATTGCAACAATTTCCAGCAAACATAAGATGAACTGGTTGCCAGTGCAATCAGTATCCCACAGCATATGTTGGTACATGCAGTAAGTTATAAGCAGAGGCAGAATGAAAATGGTTTTCATAAAGTCTATTTAGCGCACAGGTATATATGTACCATAGACAATGCATTTCAGTAAATACAGCTCAGATGTTCAGTGTATGGGATCCGTTATCCAGAAACCCATTATCAAGAAAGCTCCAAATTATGGGAAATCTGTCTCCCATAAGGTGGCCATACATAGAGAGATCCGCTCGTTTGGCGATGTCACCAAACGAGCGGATCTCTCCCCGATATGCCCACCTTGAGTGCCTTGAGGATGCAGCCGCGATCTGACTGTATTTTTAGTCCCACCCGATCAACATCTGGCCGACTTTTGGCGAGATATCGCGATACACGGGCCAATAAGCTGCCGACTTGGTTTGTCGGCAACTTTTATCGGCCCGTGTATGGCCACCTATAGACTGCATTTTTTCCAAAATAATAGGGTTGCTAGGGTGATTTGGACTCTAGCAATCAAACTGCTGAAATTGCAAACTGATGAATACAAGGTTAATTCAAAAATCACAAAAAAAAAAAATGAAAACCACTGGCACTCTGTACATTATACTAAAAGTTAACACAAAGGGGAACAATCCCTGTTTTATGGTGTTTCCTCACTTATAGTAACTATCACCAAGCAGCAATCCGGTTAAAGGGGTGGTTCACCTTCAAATTAATTTTTAGTATATTGTAGAATGGCCAATTCTAAGAAAGTTTTCAATTGGTCTTCATAATTTATTTTTCATAGTTTTTTAATGATTTGCAATTTTCTTCAGTTTCTTTGCAGCTTTCAAATGGGGGTCACTGACACCATCTAAAAACAAATGCTCTGTAAGGCTACAAATGTATTGTTATTGCCACTTTTTATTACTTATCATTCTATTCAGTCCATCTCCTATTCATATTCCTGTCTCTTATTCAAATCAGTGCAGGGTTGCTAGGGTAATTTGTACCCTAGAAACCAAATTGCTGACACTGCAAATTATAGAGTTGCTGAATAATAAGCTAAATAAGTCAAAAACCACAAATAATAAAAAATTAAAACCAACTGCAAATTGTCTCAGAATATCACTCTCTACATCATACTAAAAGTTATCTCAAAGTTGAACAACCCCTTTAAACCTCATAAAATCAAAGGGGCCACGGTATCAGAACCTCAGGTCAGTACACAAAACATGATAACCGTTTCAAAATCCATGGCATATGTGTCCTAAAGAATTATGCACATAATGCTTCGTTTTCTTTTTAGTACTTTGATTGAATTAGTACTGTAGTGCATTTCTTTTTTTGTTCAATGTTAAATTAAATACTATATAATAATATTCAATCAGAATAACCTCTGGCATCGTATACATGTTTAGGATGTTTCACATATTTCTTATACCGCTTTTAATGGGGTCATGTAACACAATTGTTATCAGTAATTAGAATGCTTAGCACTGCCTGTAAACAATATAATTTACAAGTTTACAACATGCAATATTCATTCATTCAACCATATTATGAATAAAACAAAAAACATTCAGTCACATCAGTCTTCTCCCAAGGGGAGCTCACAATCATATATACCCATCACATTCATACTAAAGTCATTTTCAGCAGGAGTCGTTTAACTTGTCTGTATGTTTTTTGGAGTTATGTATTGCAAATAATAATATATCCAAAAGTGAATTTCCATGGGTAGGAAAACCTGACATTCTGTAATCACAGAAATAATAATATTGGGTATTTATTTTCTTTTAAAGGTATAGGATCTGTTATCAATAATTCTTGGGACCTGAGGCTTAATGAATAAGGGGATTAGGGATTCATGTTTTAAGTCTACTAGAAAATCATGTAAACATGAAATAAACCCAATAGGCTGGTTTTGCTTCCAATAAGGATTAATTATATCTTAGTTGGGATCAAGTACAAGATACTGTTTTATCATTACATATATATATATACATATATATATATATATATATATATATAAATATATATAGTGAATAAAGTTGTAAAATATAAGGATATTATAAGTTACCGAGGTGTTTCATGACCATATAAAAACACGAGGCCGAAGGCCAAGTGTTTTTATACAGGTCATGGAACTCTGAGGTAACTTCTAATATCTTCATATTTTGCAACAGGGGTACTTTATTTAATATAATACACAAGTTTCAGTGAGTCATGTGACAGAAGCAGTGGTGTAACTACCAGGGGAGCAGGGGGTGCAATTGCACCAGGGCCCGCTCCCTCCTGGGGCCCACTGGAGAGGCTAGAAGAACTCCAACTCATAGGGGGAGAGCCCAATAGGGGGGCCTGGGTGCCAATCCTGCACCAGGGCCCACCAGCGAGTAGTTACGCCACTGGACAGAAGTGACATCAGAACTCACCGTTTATAACTCATGACATCAGAACTCACCGGTTATAAGGATATAATTTACAAGATATTCATGGCTTTTGTGTATTATATATATATATATATATATATATATATATATATAGATATAGATATATTGAATAAAGTACCACCTGTTGTAAAATATAAGGCTATTATAAGTTACTGAGGATTTCGGCCTATACAGGTCATGGAACTCTGAGGTAATTTCTAATATCCTCATATTTTGCAACTGGGGGTACTTTCTTTATTATAATACACAAGTTTCAGTGAGTCACATGACAGAAATGACATCAGAACTCACCGTTTATAACGGATGACATCAGAACCGTTTATAAGGATATAATTTTTATTATTCACAGTTTTTGTGTAATATATCTATATATAGTCTATCCCGAGCTGGTGCACTCACAATCCCATCAAGAAAATGCCTGTGTGCTAGGTTATACAAATAGGTATCTAGACATCAAAAAGAAACCGCACTCACAAAGTTCAACGTTTTCACTCCTAAATACAAGCGCTTCCTGATAAAGGCTCATGTTTAGGAACCGAAATAAATTCACAATTTTCTTTGTTTCTAAAAGTGCGGTTTATTTTTGATGTTTAGAATGATATATATATATATATATATATATATATATACTGTATAGATAGATAGATAGATAGATAGATAGATAGATAGATAGATAGATAGATAGATACAGGTATGGGATCTATTATCCGGAAACCCATTATCCAGAAAATGCAGAATTATGGAAAGGCTGTCTCCCATAGACTCCATTATAAACAAATAATCCAAATTTTTAAAAATGATTTCTTTTTTCTTTATAATAATAAAACAGTATCTTGTACTTGATCCCAGCTAAGATATTTAATCCTTATTGGAAGCAAAACCAGCCTATTTGGTTTTTTTAATATTTACATGATTTTCTAGTAGTCTTTAGGTGTTAAGATCCAAATTAAGTAAAGACCCTTTATCTGGAAAGCCGTGTGTGTATACCTTGAAAAAAGGTTCCTGTGAGGAGCCGAAACGTTGGTTTAATAAACCCATTTTTTTCTTTAAACTCATTTTATTAGTTTGTGCAATTCCTGAGTGCCATCACTATGAACTTTGTATATTACTCCTTTGCATGAGCACTCAGGCTTCATCTAATTTTGAGGTGTGCAACCTACCTACTTCTTCTTTATATAATTTTGAGGTGTGCAACCTACCTACTTTTTCTTTATATATATATATGTGTGTGTGTTTTAAGGCACTGATTAGATACCATACATATCTGTCACTGGTGCAATTATATAACTATAACATCACTGATTTTCACTTTCCTAGACTCAGAATAACTGAACATTCATCCATTGCAGTCTATAGGAATCCCTGCAGAAAACATATGCCTGTGGGATTCTGTTCAGCATCAGGTTTCAGATATACCTCACACTTCATTGGTCGCTTGCAATATGGCAGTTCAAAACATGGCTGTACAGGGAATGCTGGGAATTGTAGTGTAGCAGCAGCTGAAAAAACACTGAAAAGTCTTATATTATGAACCTCGTTTTGGTTTGGCCCTCTTCTGTATATTTTGTGTTTTTAAGTAATTTCAGCTCCAAAAATGTAATGAGTGCAAGCAAGAAAAAGCTGAGAGCAGACAGAGGGAGCTGAGCTGGCAGTCTAGAGAAAGGCTACAGACTAGTGCCGAGTTGTGCCTGTTACAGGATAAACCCAACAGCAACACACAGATAAACAGAGAGCTGTCAAACCCAAACCACTACCGTATAAAGGATACAGGGCTAGGCATTGAGTAATGAGACCACATCTGGCTTCTTCGGATTAGAACTCAGCAGCAGAAGACTTGATTCCAAGAGGCCCCTACTTTTGTGTCTCCTACCTTTTTTCTAAAGACTGTTTCAAATCTTAGCAAAGGCAGTCCTATAAACTGTCCTAATCATTCTCCTTCACAACCAAATGTTACGTCATGATGTTGGACTCTTGTGTGCTCCATGGGTTTATTGGGACACTAAAAGCACTTAGTGCAACCTAAGAAAAAAAAAGAACAGTGTTGGGAAGCTAAGGATTCTGGGAGTTGTAGTAAATGGCTGAACTGATTTAAATAAGAGAATGGAATATGAATAGGAGAGTACCTGAATAGAAAGATGAGGAATAAAAAGTAGCAATAACTATACATTTGTAACCTTATTGAGAATTTGTTTTTTAGATGGGGGGTCAGTGACCCCTTATTTGAAAGCTGGAAATAGACAGAAGAAGAAGGAATTCTTTCTATGAGGGACAGTCATTGGGAGCATGGTCATGGCAGTAAAAATAAAGCACCTGTGCACCATTTACTGTATTTAGGCACATGTTATAGAGCCAGGTGCAATGAATCCAGAAGTAGTAGTTGCACCCAATCTTCTATGTTATGTATGCATGTACATATTTATGTAAAACTTTATTATACAACACTACTAGGATACACAGCACTATACAGTTCTACAATTTAGAAAAGTACACACCGGATGGAAATACATTGTAAGAAATATTAAATAAATATGCAGAGATCAGTGGGGTAAGAGACACAGTAGGAAGGAAGGCCCTGCTTTGTAGAATTTACAATCTGTCTATCCCTAAATAAACTATAGGTCTCTCATTGGCTACTAAGTTCCCAGGTGTGTGTTGGCTAAGGAGTCATCCTGTATTAAATGCATTTTAAGTGCGTTAATTAAACACATACCTCCCAGTGTTTCAAAAACAGAAAGAGGGACGAAAAGTTTTGCTGTGCATTAGTTAATGAAGGGGAATTGCCCTTTAAGCTGCAAGTCACAGTTTCCCCAAGAGACCTGCTTATCTTAAATTTGTACAATTGTTTCATTGCTTATCTTAAATTGTTATAAAAGTGCACCTGCCACGTATCCTGGGCTCTCAAAAGCCAATTAAGTTTTAGAAACATTTTTATCTTTTTCTGGCTGTTCAGTGCAGGAGATCAAAGATAAAATTGGGATATTTCAGTAACAATCTGGGACTGCAGATTGAGCTGTCAAATTTGGGACTGTCCTGCGAAAAACGGGACAGTCGGGAGGTATGAATAAGGGAACCAATAATTTCATTGTTGCCCATTACTCTAATGAGTTTAATTTTATTTGTGAAAAAGGTACAGTTATATTGTTATTATTATATCTCATATAGCATTAAGCGCACTGACTTTACCTTGCCTTTGCTGCTGGTGGACTCTCAATAGGTGTTTGAGTGGCATTCTAGGTGTGTATTTTGAGCTGGAAATGCATTTTTACAATGTGCCATGTTAGCTAGTACTTGACCAGTACTTTGTAACATTGTATAGAATGTAACAATGTGCACCAACACAACTCCAACGGGACAGCTTGCTCTTATCTATCACATCTATGGGTGAATAAGAAACATAGCAGCTCTGACCACAAAGAACGTAAGGATGTTCATGTTTTAGTAGTTACCCAAGCACTATTAGTATGCCTCCATTCAGGGCCGGGCCAAGGTAGTTTGGCACCCTAGGCAAGGGGTTCAATCAGCGCCCCTCCCCCGTTATGTATGACCATTTCCCACCTATTCATTTTTTCTTAAATAAAGAAACCTTATAACACATTAATGAATCAAACTGTACGTGTGCCAGCCAGCAGCACCCAAAAAAATGCTCCCAATCTGTACCTGTGCCAGCCAGTAGCACCCAAAATATTGCTCCCAATCTGTACCTGTGTCAGCAAGCCGAAATATTGCCCCAAATATTTACCTGTGCCACCAGCATTGCCCCTCAAGTCTGTACCTGTGGCATCAGCCATGACCCCCAAGTCTGTACCTCTGCCACCAGCCATTGCCCCCTAAGTCTGTACTTGTGCCACCAGCTGGCCCCCTAAGTCTCTAACTGTGCCACCTGTGCCATGGTACAAGTCTGTACCTGTACCATCAGCCATTGCCCCCCCAAGTCTGTACCTGTGCCACAAGCCTTTGCCAGAGCAGCAGCAAAAATATTGCCCTATATCTGTGCCAGGCAAAGGACAAGTAAGAGGGAGGTGAGGACTAAAGTAGAGCAGAACGCTGCTGCTGGCGACAGGGGTGAAGTTAAAACTTAAAGAAATTAAAAAAAACATTATTTCGCTTCTAAAGTGCGCCCCCCCCCCATGACTGCGCCCTAGGCGGCCGCCCACTCTGCCTACCCCTAGTTCCGGCCCTGCCTCCATTTCAACCTTAGCACATAGAAATGGAAGCGCAGTAGCATGAATGTATACATGTGCAAATGATACGGGTATGGGATCCGTTATCCAGAATGCTCAGGACCTGGGGTTTTTCAGATAAGTGTTTTTTTCTGTAATTTGGATCTCCATAAATAATTATTTAAAAATTAAATAAAACCAATTTTGACTCCAATAAGGATTAATTATATCTGAGTTTGGATCAAGAACAAGGTGCTGTTTTATTATTACAAAGAAAAAGGAAATAATTAAAAAAAAATTTTTAATTATTAGATTAAAATTGAGTCTTTGGGATATGGCCTTTCCATAATTTGGAGCTTTCTGGATAACGGATCCCTTCCCAGCAGTTACAGTGCTGTATATACTCTAGGCAATATGCTAATGTGGTTGCAGTCTAATCAGAACACTTCTAAATGACAAGTATATGTAAATATGTGGACGTCTTTTCTCCATATGAATAACATTGTCATCAAACATCAGTTTTTACTGGTTGTCAGGATGGCAATCCTATTAGTGGGTGATGTAGCTGCTGCCCTATAAAGAGAGTGATCATTCCTGTCTGCACCCCATTAGAGACAGTTGCCTTCTGCAACCTTGTTATGCAAGAATTCCATCAATTTTTATTAATTATTTTGTAGTTGAGCTCACTGTTTTGTGGTTGGGAGTGGGGTGGTTGGGTTGAGAGCCATTCTGCTTACCTGTAGCTGAGTGATTATTATTCCCGAAAACATGCTCATGTTCAACACCACAATAAAAGTTTGTTAAAGACCCTTTAAACCGCGTGTTCAGCTTTGATGAGTACATTGCTGGCAGTCCAGGAGGACCCAGCGCCAGGCGAATAAGCAGTTTGGTGAGAGAGGGCCTGCTGTTCCTTGTTTCTGCATCACTCTGAGGCATTATAAACTTGACTGGGGGACCAATCACACTAAACCAGTAAAACACATACAGATGCCAGATAGCTAACGTATTGCAAGGACAAAAAATAGTTCTCTGCAACAAAGTTGTAATGTAGCTAATCTTCGGGGTACCTTTTTGGGATTTTTAAGACTGACTCTCCATGAAGAGCCTTATGGCCAGGCCCGGACTGGCAATCTGTGGGTTCTGGCAAATGCCAGAGGGGCTGCTATAAGGTCCCATAGAAAGTCAGTATTTAGTGGGCTGGTGGGGGCTGTTTGGGCCTCTATGTGGGCTGATTGGGCCTCTGTATTCCTGAAATGCCAGGACCTATTTTAATTCTCAGTCTGGACCTGCTTATGGCTACTAAAAACCTAATAGGATTGCTTTGGCACCAACATGCCACGTGATAAATGTTAAAAGAAAAACTAAAGCTATAATTGTTGGGGGGCAATGGAGTAACTACAGAGGAAGTAGACCCTGCAGCTGTGGGGGCCCTTCCTCTGTATTGTGGCTCATGGGCAACCCACAGTGCAAGCAAAATTGTCTGCCTGATTTCTTTTGCACCTCTGATGACCTGCAATTTTTTTGTGCTGTGAGTCACCCACAATTTCAGCCAGGGAGCAGTGAGAGCCCAGGGGAAAAAATGTGCCCCCCCCCCCCATAGTTATCTTATCTTAAAATCTGACACCCCCCTGTGATTATACCTTTAGTTCTCATTTAATCACAGAAATTAGAAGGTGATTCTTATTGGCCTAAATATCCACATTCCTGTATGCTTTAATTCTTTGCTGCTGGGTGGTATGTACTTTGTTACAATTGTTTCAGTTGTTCAGTTGATATAAAAATTTTTAAAGTCTATTGCTTTGAGATAGGGATGCACCAAATCCAGGATTTGGCCTTTTTTCAGCAGGATTCGGACGAATCCTTCTTCCCGGCCGAACCGAATCTGAATCCTAATTTGCATATGAAAATTAGGGGCGGGGAGGGCAATTGCATGACTTTTTGTTACAAAACAAGGAAGTATAAAATGTTTTCCTTTTCCCACGCCTAATTTTCATATGCAAATTAGGATTCGGTTCGTTATGCAAATTCGGATTCGGTGCATCCCTACTTTGAGATACCTTTATGCTATGTATTTTTCATTTTGTGCACAGAATCGCTATTATTTTATTCCCTTAGTTACCATCAAGTACAAGGGACTGTTTTAATGCAGAGAAAAAGCAATACTGTTAAAAAGAATAAGAATGTTTGCTTAAATAGGAACTCTATAAAAACTGATATTTCGGAGCTTTCTGCATAATGGATCCTGCACCTGTATAAGCTTACTTATTTAAATCTGTTACCCTGCTTTAGTAAAATGGTTGAGTTATAGAGCCGAATGTGAAAGGGTTTTGTTGTACAAGGTTTGTGACTCATTATTTATTTTCCTGGAACTTTGGGCATCCAAATATTTTGCACTTTTTGGACACAGTTCCTGTTGGGCAACATCAACACTGAAAACCAGAGAACTGCACTTGTTTTGGTTACACAAATAAAACCCCACTGTCTACTTTATAAATCCAAATCATCAGGACGTCTGTTCTATTTCTTTGTATTTGCTTGTAGTGAGTAATGTGAGGACATGGTGAGTAATAAACACATGGGAAAAAGCAGAGAGGAGAAATGGGCAGAAATAGTCCACATTATGGATTGCAGAAAGATATCACTGTCATGTTATTCCTATTTCGATAAAGGGGCTAGTTCACTGTATAATCTAGCATATTATAGACCGAACTGCTTCAGGGAGGGACAGTCATGACTGTTGTATTGGTCAGGCCAAGTTTAGTGAGGTTAGGGGTACAGACAGCAAACTTCTTTTTATGCAGTAATTTCTGGGTCCCCCATGCCAGGCAGAACAATAAATAATTTTTGATGATACACTCGAGCTGATTATTAGAGTGTAGATTTTTTTTGGAGGGGGGGGGGGGATTATGTATGCAGAGCAGTTGAACTTGTTGGCATTGATAAATTTGCTTTTATACAGGACCTGTCAATTGTATTGTCTGGACAACTGCTTGTTATTCAGTTTGTTATGTTTGTATCCTTCCTGCAGTATTTAAGTAATAGTGCATCACCCAACAAGTATTATCTCACCAAAAAAATGCAGGTTTCCCCTTCTGCCAGATAGTGTTCAGGACAAAGGGCCTGCTAATTAAACATGCTGTGCAGCGTTAGATCAGTAATATTCCATGAAATTCACTCAGGCAGATGATTTGTTTAGGTGCTATGTAACATATTGCTCTTTCCTCACTGCTTTCAATTCCGCATGTTCAGGTTCAGATATTTAAATGATTAATTCAGTACCTGGCTCAGAATGAACATTTCAAGTCCTTACATGACTGATGAAAAGCTATGGTTGCATTTTAAAGGGTTGCATTTTTCCTACATTTCTGCTACTAGGTTGTATATGTATTCTACTATGTGCTAAATAGTTTCTTTAAAAAAAACCCCACTGTTGTGAAGATCCCTTTTTCTTACTTTCTCACTACTCTTATCAACTCTGTGTCCCTGGCAGTGTGGTGAATATTGTAAGCTGCTCAAAAGGGTCCCAAACGGATCACCAGTGAGGAATGTGGTTGAATTTTGGGTTACATATGGCCAGTGGTGTAACTACAGGGGGGCCCGGATCGCAGGTTCTGCTTCCTCTATAGTTACATGGAACACCCCCCTCCCCAGCCATTATCTTACTAGCCAGGGAAGGGTGATGCAGACTGCTCCGGCGCTGGGAGGGAGGGGGTGGGGAGTGAGCGGACATGAGGTGGGAGTGGGTGGTGCAGATGGGTGGACGGGTTTGGAAGTACAGTACGCCAGGCCCAACGAAGATTTTTTTGCAGGTCCTGAGTCACACTGTAGATGGCCCTTAATGGGATTCACTGACCCAACCCAATAAACATAAATTATCTATAATCATGATCTAGGAACCAAATCCTCTGCTTCAGTTAAATCTTTTTTAAAAAGGCTGTTTTTTCATACCTGTTGGCTGGGTGTAAGGGAAAAATAAAGCTTAATAAAGAATTAGGCTAGAAACGCTTCACATATATATGTTTTGATGTTCTGTATCAGCTCAAAGCAACCAGAGCTTACAATATACTGCAGTGATCCCCAACCAGTAGCTTGTTAGAAACATGTTGCTCACCAACCCATTGGATGTTGCTCCCAATGTCCTCAAAGCAGGGGCTTTTTTTGAATTCCAGGCTTGGAGGCAAGTTTTAATTGCAAAACAAAAAAAAAAGTACAGTGCCAAGTAGAGCCTCTTGTAGGGTGCCAGTCCACATAGGGGCTTCCAAATAGCCAATTAAAGCCCTTATTTGGCACCTCAAGGGACCTTTTCATACTTGTGTTTCTCACCAACTCTTTTCACATTTGAATATGGTTTACGGGTAAAAAAAGGTTGGCGACCCCTGATATACTGCATGTATAAAATATAAAATACAAGGCTAATTAGTCATTTAGATTTAGATTAGTCATTTAGATTAGTCATTTAGATTTTCATTACAATTCAGCTCAGAAACCAGTGCAATTTGTATCAGAGATTAATAATCAGCCCTATAGCATCAGCTTCTATGACATTCACACTATGTTTTCTGCTTAATTTGTGACAACCCCTAAGATTACATTCTCAACAGCTGCCCAGAGCACTCTGAGCATGTCCGTGTCACTGACACTTCTAAGAATATCCAAGATGGTGACCCCCTGGGCACAACTTTTAAGGCCTGATTAATTACAGTTATAGAGATGCTGAAACTTTAATTTTAGTCCAGTATATAAAATACAGCATACCCCGTTTTTAGGGTTTAGTTTTTCTTTAAGACTTTAAATCCTTATTTTGCTGCCCCAAGCAATGGGAATTAAAAGTAAAATGATAAAAGTCTGATACTACAGGTATGGGATCTACAATGCATTATAAGCAATGATTGTAATCTGGGACTGTCCAGATTAGGGATCTTTCTGTAATTTGGATCATCTAATTTTATTACAAATAAATTTAAACATTAAATAAACTAAACCAAATAGGATTGTATTGTCACCAACATGGATACATGCAGCTGAGTCACCATCAGGTACACGCTACTGTTTTATTATTACAGAGAAATTACAAATAAATACAGTTTGTTCAAATAAGTCTTTATGGACAAAGGCATTCTCTTATTTTGGAGCTTTCTGCATGATGGGCTTCTGGATAATAGAGCTGATACATATATCGATATATATAAATCTAATTTAAGACAAGTCATTTTTTTGCTCCACCGAGGTACATCTGAAGATAAAAAGTCTAAACCTATGAAAAATGCCACCTTGTAACTGGTAACTACTGAACCTCAAATAGTTTTGCAGTTGAAATTTAAACTTTTCAAATTTTAACTTACTTCCAGCCAGCTGCAAGTTGTTTACCACATGATTTATTGAGGGATTATTGTACCGCGTATAAAGGTATTTGAAGTCATTGAGGAATTCAAGACCAAATAAAGTCATAACTGCAGGCTATGTGAGTTTATACAGGCCATAAAATGTATTTTAACATGAGGGGTACATTATTTCTTATTATGAGCAAGTTTGAGTCTTGTGACAGAAGTGACATCACTATGCGGCAATGATATCTGATTACATCACTGCGTAAGAGCGTATTTTACAGGTTTTCCATGGTCTACGTTTGTTTACATATGGTACACAGCTGGAAGAACCTGTAAAATATATGCTAATAAATGCTTAACTTTGTGCACTGAAAATGTTACATGTACAGGTATGGAATCTGTTATCAGAAAACCCATTATCCAGAAAGCTCAGAATTACAGTAAGCTATCACCCTTTGACTTCCAAAAAAGGCAAAATAGTCCTATTGAGATTTTAATATTAAAAGGATTTTTTTAGTAGACTTCAGATATGGAGACTCAAATTACAGAAAGACCTCTTAAGTAGAAAACCCTAGGTCCCGAGCATTCTGGATATCAGGTGCCATGCCTGTGCAGATTTTTTTTAATGATTTCTTTTTACTCTCTAATAATGAAACAGTAGCTTGTACTTTATTCAAACTAAGATATAATTAATAGGGATGCACTGAATCCAGGATTCGGTTTGGTACTTGGGCAGTATTCGGCCATTTTTAGCAGGATTCTGATTCGGCCAAATCCTTGTGCCTGGCCAAACCAAATCCAAAAAATCATGTGACTTTTCATCACAAAACAAAGAAGTAAAAAAATTATTGCTGCGAAATTCATGCGCAGCACGCTTTTACCGCCCCTTTCTAATTTGCATATGCAAATTAGGGTTTGGATTCGGTTCGGTATTTAACCGAATATTTCGCAATGGATTTGGGGGTTCGGCTGAATCCAAAATAATGGATTCAGTGCATCCCTAATAATTAATCCTTATTGGAAGCAGAACCAGCCTATTGGGTTTATTTTTGTTTACAGGATTTTATAGTAGGCTTAAGATATGAAGATCTAAATTACAGAAAGATCCATTATCCAGAAAGCCCCAGGTCCCGAGAATTCTGAATAACAGGTCCCATACCTGTACATGAATACTACAAGCAGTCATTGAGTTTCATAACCTGCAGCTTTGTGTCTTATATAATCATGGAATTTCATGGTGACTTCTAATAGGTATTTTATTATTGAGGTGGGGTACATTATTCCATATAAATGGATCATATAATACAGAACTGAGAAGATCTGAAGGAAGTAGATCTCTAGTGTGATTAGCAATGTGTTGGTTGTGATAAAAATAGCTTTTGCTTCTATGTCCCATACACAACAACTATACAGCACAATAATACCTAAAGGTTTGTTAACATGAAGAACTTGTTAAATAATTTGTCAGTCATTTTTTGACACTAGTAATCCAAGCAGAAAGGTACATTGTATACACTTATAAATAACTGTGCAAATGGAGCAGAGGTAAACTCTGTTTTGACATTTTGTGCAAGTTACTGAAATGCAAAACCTCAGAACCGTGTCTTGACTTTCATGCCTTGTTTTCCTAATTGTGTAGCCCAGTATGAGTGAGATGCAGTTGACTAAATTGCTGATAGATGAGGTTAAGGATATAAATTACCACTAAAACAGTAAGTTGGTTG
Source organism: Xenopus borealis (assembly GCA_024363595.1). Taxonomy (NCBI): domain Eukaryota; kingdom Metazoa; phylum Chordata; class Amphibia; order Anura; family Pipidae; genus Xenopus; species Xenopus borealis. The sequence continues at coordinate 92,295,907 of CM044445.1, read as the reverse complement.
AAAAACATAGGATTTCTATGGAGAATGCAAATACACATGGCAAAAATGGCCCTTATTTAAAATGAAATAGCTAGACCTTTATAAAGAAATAAAGATTTGGACGAGCCTGTGTTCAGTGAAGTGAGTGATGTTTCATTTGATAATTTCTGGAAGACAGAAATTATTATTTTACAGAAAGGCTTTCTGCCTATTACATGGAAGGCTAAAGCAAAGGGAAATGATTATATCATCAGTCACTTTCTCCGATGGGACAGAAGGAGCTGTACAACAATCTTTTACATCTATTATTATATTGGCTTTGAAAGCTACTTCTAACTTTGCCATAAAGTATTTGCATGATGCTTTTACATTACCTGTCTGATCCCCCATGTTCCTGTATGAGGGGGCTGCCATATTTGTGCAGCAGGAGTCCGTTAGTATTAGAAACTGTAACTAACAGACTGAGATGGGACAGTCAAGTTGGCAAAGTCAGGGTGTCAGAGTGTCAGGCTTAGGAACTTCAACTAACAGTTATATACAAAAACAAACCTCTCAGCAAAAAATGATCAACGTGACCTATAAGTAACATTTAATGTACATTCATATGTTAAAAATTTTTTTAGTGTCAGTACCACTTTAAGCAACATTGGGCCAGATTCAATTCAGTGAAAAAACGTTATTTCATAGTTTATCATATGAAAAGTCATGGACGAGGTTCAAATCGAGGAGAAAAAACTTTTCTCCAAATTCAGTTCCAGTCTTTTCCCAGAGACTACAATAGAGTTTTCACGTGGTAAACCATGAGATACGTTTTTCTGAAGTGAATTGCATAACTGAATCTCGTCAATGTCTTCACGTGATAAACCTTTTTCTCACTGAATTGAATCTGGCCCATTGCATGTTTTAGCCAAGCTGAGGACAGTGTTATGTAAGCAGAATGTAGGTGAGAGTTTCCTTGATTATTCTTGTATATTAGATTCCTCGCACAGAGTAAGGCACCACCAGACCCTTCAAACTTCATAAATCAGCAATAGTATCACTCTGGAGAACCAAATCAATCAACCAGTAATCTTTTTATTAGAAAACGCACAACATTTTCCGGATCAAAGATCCTCTTCAGGTGCTTATGTTAACATAATCATCAGAAGAAGGATCTTTGATCCGAAACATTGTGTATTTTTTAATACAAAGATCACTGATATAGTTCTTCAGAGTGATACTATTGCTGATTTATTAAACTCATGTAAAGCTTGAGTACTGATTCAAATGGAATCATCGGTCTCTATAAAACTGACACCACTTTGGAGGCACAATAAAAAAGAAATAAGAAAAAATGCACAGAGCAGGGTTTTCAATTCTAAAGAATGTTTCCTATAAAGCATATTTTACAGAAGTTGTGTATAAAGATGTTTATTTGCCTTGGTTTTCACATTAGCCAGCAGATAAAGGGGTGGTTCACCTTTATGTTAACTTCTAATATGTTATGGAATGGCTAATTCAAATTAACTCTTCATTTGGCATTCAATTTAAAATGTTTACAGTTTTTTAATTATTTGCCATCTTTTGATTCCTTTCAGCTTTCAAATGTGGGTCACTGATCCCATTTAAAAATCAAATATTCTGTAAAGATTTTCATCTTTCTATTCAGGCCCTCTCCTAATCAGAATATCATTCTCTACATTATACGAAACGTTAATTTAAAGGTGAATACCCTTTAAGAACATTGACCTAACTTCATTAGGTCTGGCCCTACGAGATAATCACATTCCTACACCATTGCACCTCCTTTAATTCAACTATCTCCTTTTACAGCAAACTTTATGGTCCACAGTACTCCTATGGATTTCATGTGTAACCTTACAATTATCTAGGTGATGTATGTATATACAGTATATATATATATATATATATAAACTTGCTATTTTGCTGTTTTGCTCATTTATGTTACAAAGCAGAGTGAACGGTATACATTTTCTCTATTAGTATTGGATAGTGGTCCTGAAATTGAACGTCCAAGCCACTGATATTTTTAAAGGAACAATATTTTTTTCCAAAAAAGTTATTTGTTTGTTTAAAATTTTGCTTGCAATAGTAACTTTGACTCCATTCTTCAAAAAGCAGATCTTAGTTTTCCCACTTTCAGTTGCTTAATCTCGCCTTCCCTTCCAGTTCTAAGCATCTGCATTCCAGCTTTCCCCCTCTTCATTAGAATTTTTTTCCCACCGTCTAATCACTGTGGTTGCCATTAGCATGTCATTCTGTTTGTAGCTAGAGCTGTCTGCCAGCGCATTGATGGGGAACAGATAATTTGAGAAGGATTAGAGTACCTAGAGTATATTTAGCTCATAAGAAATGGAAGGCTAAGTAGGCAGGTTACTGGATTGTGCCGCTAGGCTTCTGCTTATGGAATCCTAGTAGGGTTGTCTTGTGTCTGCACCTCATATCTTTTTTCTTGACGAACTCGCACCATATAGATAAATACCATCTTTAATATTTGTTGATGACATGACTAAATGGAAATCTGAATTACCATTCTTAATAGAGTTTGTAGGCTACTGATGAACACTATGGGGCAGATTTACTATTATTCCCTCAAAAAAATTTGAATTCCCTCGATATTCGATTAGCATTCATTTTTTGAATGCTAATCAAATAGTTTTAGGCTACCCTTTTATTCGATCTTCGATCATTCGATGATCGAATAACGATCAAATAATGATCATTCGAATGAATTATTCGATCATTCGAATAATTCGTATGATTCGAACGATCGAAGACTTTGATCGTACGAATCCTATTCGATCAGGACTTAGCCTCAGAAGCCTATGGGAGGGCTCCCATAGTCCTCTATTACAATTCGGTAGGTCCAATCTGCCGAAGAAGGCAATCGAATAACTTTAAAAAAATAAATCCTTCGCTGATCGAATGATCGAATATTCGATCATTCGATCGTTTGCTATTCGATGATTGAATAAGACAAATTTGCATATTCGAACAATCAAATTTTTCCTACGATCGTTGTTCGATCGAATTCAATCGAACTTCGATCTATTCACGTGAATTTAGTAAATTTGACCCTAAGTCAAGTAAACAAAAATTTAAGCTCTGTGAGGCAGATACTACTTACTAATAGATCTAATAACCTAGTAGTAGTACCTTGGAGCTCATCCCAATCTGTGTAGAAAAAGAGACTTGTAGAAGGGGTACAATTTAACAGGAGAATAGAGAGTATTAAATACACTCAGGAATCTTCTTAATGATACCAGTTAACTATATATGGAAACAAACACATCTTCTAATGGATCAGCCAGGTGTCTTTTGATAGTTAGAAGAAAGCAAGGTGCTCCAGAAACCCCAGATGTAGGGAGCGGTACGGCAAGGAAAAGAAGCAGGGCCGACTAGCACTCTAATGGATCCACAGCCGCCCTACCCTTTTCGCACCCATTCAGGGCGCTTAGTCATGGGCCTAAGACTAAGTGACCTGAATGGGTGCTAAAGCGATAGGTGTCTTTTGAGCAGGCTTGAAAATACTCAATCTGTTGAGACCCACATAAAGCTGTAGATGCAATGGTCTCCTCAAAGATCTGCATAGACTCCTGTTGTGATCCAATATTTGGCCCAATGAGCCAGACAGTCATATCAGATTGATACAACACAACACTTGGGTGGCCAAATAGGGAAACAATTTTGTGTGTATGGCTAGCTTTTGAGGCTGAGCTTTCCCTTTGAGATCAATACACAAAGTCTGGAGCCACTTGGTCATTATATCTATTGGCAGTGAATCCCCCAATGTTTTTCTTGTGCAAAAGGCAGTTACTTCTATTTTCTTTTGTCTTCAGTGTTTCTTCCTCCCCCGGTTGAGCAGTGTCTGGTGTAGCTCTGATGACTTTGTCTAAACTACATGATGGGAAGAACGTTCATTAGCAAGAACACTTTGTAAACAGAAAACGCTTCAGATCTGGATTTCAGTTCTCTGGTTTAGCCTGGCCAAATCCCTGTGTATATGAAATGAGACAGAGATGCATCTTTGTGCATGTATAATAAATCTATAATTATATATTGTATAAAATACACAGGAGTCATATATAACCTGTAAAATAGAGTAAATAACCGTAAAACAATACCTTAATAAACAGTGCTTAGTGATGTCTTTTTATTTATATTTAGATATATATATTTATATATATATATATATATATATATATATATATATATCAAGTCAAATTAGGTGCACTCAAAAGTAATTTGCCAACCGCCTGGGTGCAGGTCAAAAAAACAGAATAAGCACTCAGCACCTTCTTGAGAAAGGTCCAGACTGGACCGAAACGTTGACAAATAAACTTCACCTTGGTTGATTTTACTATGAAGTCCTGGATTGCGTCATTCTTTGGAAAAGGATTATATATATATGTTTATAAAAATTATGACATATGACCTAACACATCTGCTCTATCAGAAATATAACATCCCATTACTTTCCAATATGATTATATTAGAAATAATTTCAGAGCTAAATGAGCCATATAAAATAACAGGAAATATCCTTACTCATCTTTTATAGTGCGTATATTTTATTTACATTAAAAGAGGTTAAAATCAATTTATTATCCACAGTTATCTCACAATTACATTAGTTACATATGGGGGCCGATTTACTAAATTCACCTGAAATCATTTAAGTTTGATCGAATTCGATCGAATAACGATCGCAGGATTAATTCGTTCATCGAATAGTGAATGATCGAATGATCAAATAGATTCGAATGATCGAATATTCGATCATCGAGGAATTTAAAATTTTAAAAGTCTTCGACTGCCTACTTCGCCAGATTGAACCTACTGAATTGTAATAGAAGCCTATGGGAACCCTCCCATAGGCTTCTGAGGCTAAGTCCTGAAGTCTTCGATCGTTCGAATCATACAAATTATTGGAATGATCGAATAATTTATTCGACTGATCGAATAATATTTATTCGATCGTCGAATGATCAATGATCGAATAAAAGGATACCCTAAAACTATTGAATTTTAGGTGAATTTAGTAAATCGGCCCCATGGTGTTTAGGAATGAGGGATGTAAAGAACCCACTATATTAGGATTTGGGCGAATCCTTTGTGAAAGATTCAGCCGAATACCAAACCAAATCCGAACCCTAATTTGCATATGTAAATTAGGGGAAAAGGGGAAAAAATTTATTTTTGAATTCCTTGTTCGTGTGATGAAAAGTCATATCATTTTTTTGGAATCCCGAAATGAATCCTGTATTCGGTGCATCCTCATTAGGAATACATATGGATAAAAGTTTCACAAGATTAACTGAAAGATATGCATTATAAGAAATAATTACCCACTAGTTAAACAAGTAGGTTTATTAAAAATAAAATGACCCTTTCCTATACCTAGAAGCAGAGCGTTAAAACATTAAAGATTTAGTAAAGATATCAGTTTTTTAAAGGGGTAGGTATTCCTTGTACTTTAATCAGATATTGCTGTGATCCTCTCTTGTGGCTGCCATTGCAATATTCACAATTTTATACAGTACTCCCATAGTGTACTCCTCCCATGATACAATCTTTACTCATTGCAGTTATTTGTCGTTGTTAGAGGAAACATATATAAGATATGGGTGTCGCAACTTGCAGTACTTTGGCAAACTATGATGATTTTTTAGAAAGAAAGATTAATTATAATTCTTACCTTTATTACATTCTCTTGGCTCCATTATGCTGAAGCCAAATTGACGTTCTGGCCTACAGAGCTGGTGTCAGAAATCTGGAGTAAGTGAAAAGAAAATGGAAATCTTTTTGTGCCAAAGTCTTAACAGGAATGCTAGTTTTACCACACGGGGATTTAAATGGATAGGCGTTAAAGAATGTTAATTAAAGTAGTAATGCTTAAGGAACTAGATATCTGATATCTGATATATATTTGGCCATAATTACATAATCCTATTTGTAATGACTAGACTAAACGTTACCATAGTGTAAATTGACTGTTCAATTTAGTTTTAAAAACGAGTTGTAGTGTAGGTTATGCCAGTTTACCTGTCTTTTCGGAGGCTGCAGAATGTATTAAAAGTAACATATAAAGAATGTTATCAATAATATAAGGTACTACTGTCATTGCTTTAGCAGAACCAGCCACTAAAATGCGTCAGTACTTGGTGCACCAGAGGAATGGACAGATATTGTCAGATATAAGTATTCACAAGAGTGGCCTAAGGCATTGATCTACTCTTTTACCTAACTGAAACAAGTGGATCACAACTAAAGTGTCAAGGCCAATACTTTAATATGAAAATTATAATTTCAATTTGGGTTGCTACATTGATACATTTAATTTTTTATTTAATATTTGATTGAGTTAACCTATTATGGATTTTTAAACTTTTTCATTCATTTTTTTTTCATAATCATTAATATTCAACTTGCAACTATGCAAATCCATTTAAGTTAATCAGTTATGCCTTCCTTCACTAAAGAATTGGCACTCCACCACCAATGCCGAAAGGGAATGTTTGTTTTACAAAATGTCATAAAGTAAAAATTAGATTGGACATAATTGCAGTCAATTTCCAACTTCTTAGCCAAAACCAGTGAATAGTTAGACTGAGCCCTGAAATTCAGCCAATTGACTGCTCACTGATTAAGTTACTACAATTAAATTAAAACACAACCCAATAGTAAAGATATATAGTTCCTGTTTTTTGTGTAATGTTGTATTTATGTAAAATGTGTGGAAATTAACCAACTTCATTATCTGTTTCATTAGTCAGCCACAGCTAACTCCAGGGAGTAGTGTAGTAAATGCTAATATAAAGTCAAAAAGAAAATTAATGTAAACTTGCCATGAAAACTATAAGTAAAGCTATGAAATCCACATGTTGGGAGGAAGCAATATGGAGAGTTGCAGCTTGTATGTAGCAGTCCTTGGACCACTGGACCAGCAGGCCTCACTGAAAGCTGCAAGTTAGCTAAGCTACACATTATTTTGTTTTTTTAACAGACATTGGGCCAGATTCAATTCAGAGAAGAAAATGTTTATCACGTGAAAAATCATGGATGAGATTAAAAAAAACTTTGAAAAACTGATTTCACTGTTCATCACATGAAAACTTCACTGAAGTCTATGGGGAAGAAAAACTGGAACTGAGTTTGGAGAAATGTTTTTTCTCGTTCATGAGTTTTCACATGGTAAAACTTTGTGGGGCATTATGTTGTGGATTTTTGTTGCATTCTGGACAACAGATTTCAGGATAAATCTAAACCTATAACTCTGTAACTATACCTGCATTTGGTGTTGGTGCATTATATTTTTATCCTCTGTGTGCTTAAGTAGTTCACCAAAAGGACTTTGTTTGCCCAGTTCTCCAAAGGCATCTGTGTTGGTGAGTGTCTCTGATCATGACTTCTCCTGTAAAACATCTGAAAGTATTTCAGGCATTGCATTGAGAGGCACGTGTCTTATGTCCCCCAACTGTTTAGCTTGTGACCTCACTGGTTGGGAACAAAGTCTTGTTCCGACAATATTTCTTGCTTTCATAAGAAAAAAAAACCTATTTGCCGAGTGAAGCCAATTGGCAGACATCCTAGGTAAGTGCAAATGCAGAAGAACCTGTTCAAAGTCATACAACACATGTTGAAGATAGAAAATACTGGATTGGAAGAAACTAACTGGATAGCAATCATTGTTTCTTCAAAGCACCTTTTTTACCATGTGCAGAGCCTCAGTGACGGACACTTAGCTCCTTATTGATGCCATCATTCTCCCAGGCTCCTGCTGTGTGACAAGTGTTGAATGATAGTAAAAGATCCAGGTTGTTTCTTTAGAATGAAACACTTTCAGGAAAAGGAAGGGGGTAAATGAAAGGACACCTCCCACCCATAGTGAGACTATTCTTTAGAATTTCAGGTATTTTTTCTACAGGAAAATTACCCTTTACTCAGTGGGACCAGGATGGTAACACTTGGAAGTTGAGGGGATCTCTCATGGTCAAAAACATGGATAAATATCTATAAATATTTATATCTAATTTAACATACTTCAGTAAAAATTATTTATTTATTTAGCATCAGTATGTATTTATTTTATGTGTTCAATTACAGTACATATGGCTGATTCTGTAATAGAGGGATGAGATGTGATGATTGTCAGAGCTAAGCAGCCTGTATGAGTCAGTGCACACTAACTGCAGCTTGCTGTCAGCAAAACAATTGAATTATTGGGGTCAACATTCAAACACTTATTCAAGAGAGCCCTAGCTGGAACTGAACTCAGGACCCCAGTGCTACAAGGCATCAATACTAACATTAAATACTGTGCTTCCCTCCCTTATCTCCCCTGCAGGCCTACTATTACTTTTAGAGTTGCATTAATTGTTCTGCTGAAGGCAAGCTGCAGCAAGTCAGAACCAAACTATACAGCAAACGTTAACACAATGCTGTACATCACTGTGCTCAAAGCACACCCATACTTTAAAACAGCTGTTGTCAATGCACCAATACCTACTAAATAATTAATCTAGATGCCAAAATGAATGAATTTTTTGAAAAATGTAATTACCTATCATATTGACGTCACAATGTATTTTTATACAATCAGCACATTCTACATACCCTTTTACGGAAACATTACTGCGGGCAGCAAGCCAAGCCTGCAGTTTTGTGTATTTTATAGAAAATCCTTTCAGACATGTATATATATACACCTGGGTGCACCTTTTTCCTCCCAGCACCCCTGACATTAGGCCTTTAACCAGTGCTTATTTTGTAGAATCCATGTTACTGGTTACTGCATGGAGCTCACAAAGGAATCACATTTTCTGTCATCATATCTATGGGACTGTAAATCATATATACAGTATATATATCTTGATCACAAAGTACTTGCACTCTTACTGTGATGTCTTGCGGGGTGCACATTTTATATATATATATATATATATATATATATATATATATATATATATATATATATTTGCTTTTTAACTAGGGCACCTCAAATATGGCCATTAGCTCTTCTGCAATCTGTATACCTTAAAGTATATGAGCAGTGCCCTTTCCCCATTGTTTTTGGAAGCTTGAGAGATAGTTCTGTTTGACTGTACAACGCCCTGCCTAGCTTTGTTTCAAATTCCCCAATAATTCTTTTCAAATTCACAAGGATTCCAGCCAAATACTATGTAACCTACTGGAAAGCAGCCTCAGACTGTATTCTGTACTTTTAACCATTGCTCTTTTTATGACTCCTTATAAAACTTTAGTCCATGAATAAAACAATGTGGGCTTGGTTCCACATAGTTAATCAAAGTGATCCCCTTGTTGCTGCTGATCTGCCCCGTCCCCCCAGAAACTCACCTGAACCTTTCACTCTGCTAATGAACAATAAGCCAGATTTCTTCCCTTGCCATTTAAAGAAAAGTTTTCCTGGAAGCATTCAGAGCCCTATGAAGTCCACAGGCCTAAACAGCCCTGTACTTGTCATTCCTCCTTTGTTTCTAATATATTGTAATACTAAATAGGGAAGTTGTCTGTACGCCTTACTAGTTTTCAATGCCAGGTGCCTCCTTGTTACTAGTCCAGTGAAAGACATGCTGTAATCCAATACCAGATTACCACCACACATTGGTCTTTACACAAAATATGAAAGATGATTTACTGTTGTCTTTGTGTTTGTGTAGGAACAAGACTCCCCACCTCACTTGTGGCAAGATGCAATCCACAGCCAGTGAAAGGGAGGCCCAGACGGCCTGGGGACAGGAACCCTGGCAGTAGCTTATTTAGTAGTAGAAGAGCAGTTAAACTGGTCACACATGGAAAGCTTGTTTGACTGGGTTACTTAAAGGGCAGCACTTTTCATTATACATTTAGTAAGGTGTTGCACAAAATATGACATATACGCATTCACATGTAGGCCAGTCATTTGGACGCATAGGGGTGTATGAAATGTAGTTGGCCATGGACTGCAGTTCTGGTCTATTATCCAAATAAATGGATTTTTGATCCAGGTAATCAATATCTGAATGGGTCAAGTGTATACTGATGGGAAAAGTTGATCATAGTTAATCATAAGGCCATGTCAGCATCCCTTGTATTGGTATCTTAGCAGAGCCAGGGTGATACATGTTCAGATTTTTTATGGGTTTCTTTTGGATATCGATTGTATGGATCTAAAACTGGCATTCAGATTAAAATTGTAGCATCAAAGTTGTAAAAATAGCAACAATTGTATGAAATTGTACGAAAGTTATGTCCTGCAAATAATAGTGACGGTAACCCATGCATATTGTCAGATATTATTGTTATCCGACAGAAATTCTCTAAATTGTCTGATCGACTAAATGACACACAGTCCGAGAAACTTTGTTTTGTCCAATCATATTGGCCTGTGTATGGCCATCTTAAGAATGGCAATCTGTGGGTTCTGGCAAATGCCAGAGGGGCTGCAAATAAGGTGACTAAGTATTTAGTGGGCTGTTGGGGGACTGTTTGGGCCTCTGTGTGGGCTGATTGGGCCTCTGTGAACCTGAAATGCCAGGGCCTATTCTGATTCTCAGTCCAGGCCTGGTGGCTATGTTTGGGTGATGGTGCGGTTGCTCCCTAGATACCTGGCAGGGTAGAAAAACAGCAATGTACAGAGAATTATGAACCACACTATACTCTGTATAGTATGTTCTGCAGAAGTAATACCTGTCTATTGGCAATGGGGGAATTATGTTGCCTATGCAAGATTGTGCTCAAGGCAGGTGACAAAACCCATAAATACCCATCCAGGTCAGATTGGAATTGCTGTATCCTTGCTAGTGGAATTGTAGTATTACTGCTCCCCATCAACATTTCATGCAACAGGGTCATTCTTCTGGAATAATATATAGAAGAATATATAGGAATATATAGAATCCAATTATATTCTATCGATTGGCCTTTTTCTGGTGTTTTGTTGCTTGCCTCTGAATGCCCTGTGTACCATGGCCTAAAGTTTATTGAACTTTGACTACAGCATTTTGTTCATTAATTTGCATATGAACTTAATTCACAGGGCACTAATTCAGGAGAAATAAAAGACAGCCGATTGGCTCACCTCTAAAAGTCATAGCAGGAGAACATAGCAGGGATGTGTTTGTAACTGGTTTTTGTGGCAATGCAAAGGTAGCTTTTGGCCAGTAGTAGGGAGGGACTACATGGAAATATCAATTTGGATCCATCCCAGACCACCCAGGAGAATTCATTAACTCTGACAGTGATCTTCCCCATTAGGGTACAGTATCACATACCTGACTATAGTTTCAACCCTTCCATACAGTTATATGTTAACAAAATATTAACAAATATAATATATATATATAAATTTATACATCAATTCCAAAAGTCTTGTTCATAGATAGGTTTGGCAATTTGAGAAAGGCCTCTGAAGGGGATGAAACGTTAGTCGTAAATTGTGTTATCATTAAAGTTCTGTTCGATTTTTAAGCCCTGCGAATGGTGATCATTTTTGCAATTGACGGAGATCGTGCACCCAGGCACATGAACACTATATTCGAGAGTGCTGGCAGTTTGGTGATTTTATATATATATATATATATATATATATATATATATTAGGGATGCACCGAATCCAGGATTCGGTTCGGGATTCGGCCAGAATTCGGCCTTTATCAGCAGGATTCGGATTCGGCCGAATCCTTCTGCCTGGCCGAACCGAATCCGAATCCTTATTTGCATATGCAAATTAGGGCCAGGGAGCTAAATCACGTGACTTTTTGGCACAAAACAAGGAAGTAAAAAATGTTTTCCCCTTCCCACCCATAATTTGCATATGCAAATTAAGGTTCGGATTCGGTTCGGTATTTGGCCAAATCTTTCGGGAAGGATTCGGGGGTTCGGCCGAATCCAAAATAGTGGATTCGGTGCATCCCTAATATATATATATATATATATATATATATATATATATATACAGGTTGTATTTCATTGAGTAAACCAGTGTAACATCTATTTTATAAGGAATTGTATGTAAATTGTATGTTTCATGTATTCATCCTTCTATTGTAAAGCACTGCTGAATACATGGCGATGTATAAATATGTAATAATAACAATATTGGGGCTGGCTGGTGAAGCTGCTCAGAATTGCTCTTGCCTGTTATGTAGTGCTAATGTCCACAGCTGTATGTGCTAGTAAAACATGTTTGATAACGACGTATGAAATTTTACTTGGAATAGTAATAGGGATTGGAATTCTATAAACAGAGTTCCATAATAAAAAAAACATGTATTACTAAGAAAAAGGAAATTGTGTAAAAGTAGAACCAAACAAAAAGAACAAAGCTATCTCACACCTAGATACTGCCAGGTTCTTTTTTTTTTTATCTCTAGACCATACTGGCTAGTCAAAAGTCAGCACGCACTTGGAAACATATTATTCAAACATATATCTAAAATTTTTGTCTTGCTTGTCAACAGTAGTTTTGGATCAGACATTGGGTGGAGCACGTTTGCAGGTTAATGAAGAGGGAGAGAGCTCACTATTGGATGTCTGTTCTTTCTAGTCTTACTCTATGTTCACACTGCAGTTATTATATGCATCCAATATAAAATATACCTTCTTTGATTCAATGACATGCTCAATGGAGCAGAAACAAAAAAAAATCAAAACAAAAGCAAAAACCATTACTGTTCCCCAGACAAGTGAAATAATCAGTCTAGGCCACAAAAGGCAAGAGCTGCTCAGATGTTTGGGATTTGTTTTGCTCAGTCCTGTCTCACTTGCCAACACTGACACTTTCCTCTTCTGGACATCTGTTGACCTCAAGTGCTATTAAAAAACCAACTGTGTTTCCTTACTTTATTGCCTAACAGCATCATTGTCAAAAAAGAAAAAAAGATTATTATCGTCCAGCTGTTTTGTATTGCAACTTACAGTCCTGCCAGTCGTGGAGATTTAGAGAGATGTTGGGAATTGTAGTTCAATGGAAGCCAAATTAATTTTATAAAGTCCAGTTCATAAACCTCCAATTTATAATGATCAGTTCTGGGTGTAGAATACCAATTGTTTTTAGTATAATTATTTTCTTGAGCAACTTAAGGATAATTTAATATATAGTAGATTTTTAGTTCAAAAGTTGAGATAATTCTGCAATATTAGTAATATAGTAAGTTAGGTTGAAAAAGACACATGTCCATCAAGGTCAACTTTTATATCAATTTAAAACCTGCCTACTGGGTCAGACTGGACTGGTGGGACACCAGGAAAAATCCGTTGGGCCCACAGCCCTTGTGGGCCCTGCCGACCCAGATCCACAATTTGAATGCCCACGGGGCTGCTAGCCAGGGCCCCCTTCAGACCACCGGACCCCACAGCTGCAATGGCGCGCCACTGAGTGCATGTGCAATGCCCCGCCGCGTTGCCACTCTGCCGAGAGTGTGTTCTTTTGCGCACACACAATGGGGCACATTTATAAACTTCACGCAGGGCAGATTGGTTCGCAAAGTGAATACATTTGCCCCACACCTGGTTATATTTATAAAGCTGCAAATTTGTTTTTCACATTGCAAATGTCTATAAGAGCTTTTTAAATATGGCAAAAATCGCTAATTGCGAATATTTATGTGAACACTCTGCGCCACAATTTTGATGGCGGAGAAAATATTTGCAAAACAGTTTTGTAAATTGCGAATATAAGTTACGCCGCAGCTCTGGGGTCCAGGGGTCTGAAGGGGGGCCCTGACTAGCAGCCCCGGTCCCCCCAGTCCGACCCTGCCTGCCTAACTGCTAGTTGATCTAGAGGAAGGTAAAAATCCCGTTTGAAGCCTCTCCAATTTTCCTCAGAGGAGGAAAAATTCATTCCTGACTCCAAGATGGCTATTGGAGCTGTCTTCCATAACCCTGTATTCCCTCATTTGCTAATAAAGTCATTCAATGCCATCTTAAAGCTTTCTATATTACTCTAGGGGTGGTGTATTTAATATATTAGGAATGCCTCCAATTGCATCCGCTCTCTCCAAGATATCTTAGCGACAACAGTTCCTTTCCAGAGGCCATAATTCCCACTGCTAATATAGGTATTTCCTTAACCTATTCTTTATTCTACACCATAGTACCTTATTAGAGATATTATACCCACTGTTACTGTAGGCCCAATCCCACCCTACTATACCTTCATACAGCCACAGTTTCTTCTCAGATGCTTTTACCATACTTTTATTAATGGTGCCATTTCCCTCTGTTATATCTGCCATCTAACAACCATAATCCCATTTCAGACACTGTTATCCCCATTGCCAGTATACATACTGTCTTAACCAACTCTCTCTGAATTTTCAGCCCGGTATTTTGAAGGGCTGCCCGGGTCAATACTTCCTGCCCAGTTTTCCAAATAAGGAAAACTGGGTGGGATTAGCTTTATTGACGCAGCGATTGGCCAATCGGCGATCGTGCCATCATAGCCCCACCCCTATGACATCACGGGCCCGCCCACCGACATCACAGACCCGCCCACTGACGTCATGGGCCCGCCTCCTGTCCGGGTTCAGCTACAGGAAAAGGTGGCAACCCTAGTACCAACTACTTCCACAGCCCAGAGGTGAAGATCCAGTGCAGTTATTGAACTTTTGCCTCATTTGTTCCTCCCACTACTTTTGTGCAGCAGGTCCCTCCTGCATGCTGGGCCAGGGCAGTCACTGCTGCTTGAGCCACCCTATCAGCACTTTTGTGTAAATATCAGTTCAAACTGTCAGACTAGGGACTATATTTTAGGGTGGTGGCAGGGGCGCTCCTCCAATGAGGCGAGTTGAGGCACTCGCCTCAGGCGGCAGCGCCCCACCCCCCGGTTACCAGGGGTTGCAAAAATGCTGCTCCTGGTAACTAAGAGTCAAATTTCCTGTTTTCAACCCAGAAATTCAGCTCTTCTAGTGCAGAGCGCTCAGTTGCATGCTCTGCACTAGCGCCGTGGTGGCACACACTGCTATTTGGGGAGATTAGTTGCAGTGCAACAAATTGCTTCTTCTTTGGGCAACTAATCTCTCCGAACTGCCTTCCTGCCGGTTAGAATGTAAATCACTGGCGGGATGGCGCTCGGATCGCTTCGGCTTTCTGAAGTCGGCCAAAGTTTCCTTGTGAGGCTACTTCAGGCAACTTCGGAAAAGGAAGCATTCCAAGTGCCATACAGCCAGTGATTTACATTCTAGCAGGAGGGAAGGTATTTAGGGGAGATTAGTCTTCTGGTCAACTAATCTTCCCCAGTAGCCTCGTGTGCCCTGGCCCTAGGTTTTTCCCCATAACTAGTGATGGGCAAATCTGCTGCATTTTGCTTCGCTGAATAATTTGTGAATTTCTGGAGAAATTTGCAAAGCAGCGAAAAATTTGCGAAACTGGTTTGCCATGCACTTCGATTTTGTCGCGTCTGACTCATTTTTCTTCTCAAAACGTTACCTTTATTGGCTAGCTTCACTCACACAGCTCCTACACTTGCTCCAGCTGCAATGACGCAGTCTATAGATTTCTTTTCAGCTTAAATCCAAACGATGACTCAACTAATAGGATCATTGTAACCCTAAACAGATGAGGTGTCTAAATGTGCACAGATCTCAAAGTCTGTTTTTTGTGATTCTGTTGAGTCACTGAGTTTTATCCGACATATTTATTAGCACTTCTCTGCTTTTATGGCCATCCCTTAGCTATCTGTAAAATGTTGCCAGCACACATTACATATCATGTGGAATTTACATTTCTTTCTTTACTCTTTGAAGTACAAAATGAACAGCAATGTTATGGAATACCTTATTAAAGTTTTATAAATAAATACAAATACTATTGTTTGTTTACTTTTATGTTGATGCTATACATTGTATGGTAGCTACTTAAAGGGAACCTGTCACCCTAAGAAATAATTTCAAATCCTATATTATGATTTTACTCAAACAAAATAAGCATCGCTTCAGATCATGCCATAATAATATAATGCCATAGTAATATTTGATTGGCAGCTGAGATAACTAAACAATTGTAATAGCTATGGATGTTTTAATTTAAACAAAATTGAGTTTCATGTTTGTTGTAAAGGTCTTTTAAAGGAGAACTAAAGCCTTACTAAAGAAGTAGGTAGAAATGTTGTACATTATGTTTTGTGCTTCTGTACCAGCCCAAGGCAACCACAGCCCTTAAGCTGTAAAGATCTGTGTCTCCAAAGACGCCCCAGTAGTTCCCCATCTCCCCATAGAAATGTCACACTATAATACTGATTTTGATTACTGTTTAACATACCTCCCAACATTTGAAAAATCAAAAAGAGGGACAAAACTTGACAAATGTTTTAACCAACGGCCATTTTATTGCCACACCCTCTAATTACCATGTGCATTTTACAAAATTTGGCAAGTTATGAAAGTTTGAACACGTTTCTGGGAGTTTTAGTGCAATGTTTTATGAGTTATAACTAATGAAAGTGAATGGCCTTTTAAGCTGCAAGTCTCAGTTCTCCCAAGATACTTTCTTATCTTAAGTAGTTACAATTGTCTCTTTGCTTATTTTAAATTAGTACAAAAGTATCCAATTGCAGCTGCTGGCTGTTCAGGGCTCTCTGCCAAAAAGGCTCTAATTTTAATTACGTTTCAGGAATGTTTTTATTTTTTTCTTGCGGGCAGGAGATCAATGAGAAAGTCAGGACATTCTATCAAAATCAGGACTGTCCCGCAGAAAACGGGACAGTTGGGAAGTATGAATTAAAACAAATAATTACTACATGGCAGCTCAGAAACCAATGCAACTAGCACCAGTATTTAATAATCAGCCCTGTAGCATCAGCTTGTATGACAGGCCAACCTCATTTTCTGCTGGATAATTTCTGATGACCCCTAAGCTTAGCTTCTCAACAGCTGCTCAGAGCCCACTGAGCATGTGAGTAGGGATGCACCGAATCCAGGATTCGGTTCGGGATTCGGCCAGAATTCGGCCTTTATCAGCAGGATTCGGATTCGGCCGAATCCTTCTGCCTGGCCGAACCGAATCCGAATCCTTATTTGCATATGCAAATTAGGGCCAGGGAGCTAAATCAC
The DNA here is from genome assembly GCA_024363595.1 of Xenopus borealis. Classification (NCBI taxonomy): domain Eukaryota; kingdom Metazoa; phylum Chordata; class Amphibia; order Anura; family Pipidae; genus Xenopus; species Xenopus borealis. The sequence continues at coordinate 92,278,877 of CM044445.1, read as the reverse complement.
GTGACTTTTTGGCACAAAACAAGGAAGTAAAAAATGTTTTCCCCTTCCCACCCATAATTTGCATATGCAAATTAAGGTTCGGATTCGGTTCGGTATTCGGCCAAATCTTTCGGGAAGGATTCGGGGGTTCGGCCGAATCCAAAATAGTGGATTCGGTGCATCCCTACATGTGAGTGTCACAGACACTTTCCAAGATGGTGACCCCTGTGACAAGTTTGAAGTCCTGGATCATTGCTGCTATTGACAAGCTGACACTTTAGGCTGGTGCAATAAGTTCAGTATAAAACATATGGCATTTTTAGTCCTATTTATTTGTAGGAGTTGTCTGGGTGACAGGTCACCTGCAAAACCAGAACGTGTATTATTTTATGTTTCCAAAATCTCACAGTGTATTGCATGAACAAGAGCAAGGAATTATTTCACTGAATGCCAATTACTCCTTGAACTCCTTGGTTGTCCCTTCTACACTGCATCATTTTCAGCTCCATTCACTGGAAAACACATGCAATTATATTTTTGCATAGGCCACACAAACTATTTTAGCTTTTTGTTGTGGAAATGTAACAAAAAGCAGCCTGGCAGTTAGAATATGTTTGCCTAGGATAGTAAAAACTGTGAGATGAAACAGTAATACATTTGCAGAAATTGAGACAAATAAAACAAAATGGAGATATGCATTTTCAGCTCTTAATATTTCCATTTCCATTATTTTCCACAATCCAAATAAAAAAATAAGATTGAGAAGCCATAAATGGAGCTTACAGTTTTCCTAGTTTTTTTTCTCTACTGCTCACACTCCAGCAATGGAAGAGGCACCATTATCAATAGGAGGTCAAACTGTAGTAAATGATTAGCAACTGTGGAACAGAGAATTACATCCTCTCGAGTTCCACCAGCCTTTCCAAGGGCACGAAGGAGAGTGGAATGGCCCAGGTGTTAATCACAGGTAAGGAAGCAGCCCAGTCCTGATGAACTATAAACAGGAAGGTTTTACACACTGCTGCAATAAGCAGAAATAACACTAACGGTCTAATTACTCCATCTGGGCACTTGTATATCCTTCATAAACGGGGCCTGTGGTGTCTTATCTGACATTCATTTACTGGCTTGGAAATGTCGAAATGCATTTCTGTAACTACTGTAATTCAGTATCTGCTTCTGTTAAAAAGAAAAATGGAAAAGCGACTTACATATTCTACAGATAGCATCTATAAAGTTTCTCCTTTCTATTCAATCTGATATAAATTGGCGTTTTGCTTGCAACTAGATATTGTTAGCCTTCTGTTCTTAAAACATAATTCATAATAAGCAATAACCATATAAAGGGAGTGCAGCTTCCCTTAAAATGGATACAGGAGAACAATAACCAAAGACAAGTCTTGTGTTTTCTTTTTTTACTTTTGATTTTATTGTTTACAGTGTAATTTACAGAAGCCTGCTGAGTCATGTAAAGACCATGTTTAGAGCCAGATTTTATGTTCCTGCAAATTAGAAAATTGTTTTAAATACAGGATAAGGAAAATGAGGCTCAGCGCCAGCATCAACCCTTCAAACATTTCTGTGAAACCCTTGGTTATGCGTACTGATTCATTATTCCTATTTGTCACCTACTGTTTTTACAGTTGGAATTGCTTTGCCAGTAAAGAACATAAAAATAAATTGTGCTAATAATAAAGTACAAATACGTGAGGTGAGGATCTAGTAGTGCCAAAGTGCCCTCCCCAGTAAAAATGATTTGCAGTCCATTACATTTTTCTGGCTAGGACAAACAAGGGATCCATTTTCAAAGGAGAGCAGTGCTAAAAAGTTATGTAATTTCTATTGTGGCTAAAAAGTATTTATTCATTTTTTATAATGCCCTATAGTACATTGCACACAAGATGCTCCAGTGATATGCTCTCATCAGCGCATTGCCTTCCTGCTGTCTGAACATCTTGGAGGCACCTTTAGAGGTTGGAAAAAGGCAACAACTGCGCCAATGGTGGGTGTTCGTTGACACGCACGCATTCACACAGTAGCACGGTTGCATGGGTGAAGATGTTGATTTTTATTGTGTGGTTTCTGAGTGCAGATAATGAAGTCAATTACACCAACAAGAGCAATGTAGATAGTGGAAAACTGCTCATTTAGTGGTAGAAACTCATTCCCCAGACATTACCTGGGATGTGACAAACTTGGAGAGGTTCCAGTTTCTTCACGTGCTTTTAGTGCTGTGTTAGTTTACATTTATCTTGTTATTGTTTTTACTTCAGTCACAAAAGCTGTAAAATAGAACTCCATGAAAATCTTTACTTCCTTATAGTCCTAAAGGCAAACATTCCTAAGCCAGTCCTTTGGACATCCCACCAGAGTGTGTTTTTATTGCATTTGTGGAGGCCTATTTATCAGAGGTCAGATTTTAGTGGTTTTAGAGATTCGTGAAACCACAACAAAATTAACTTTTTCTAAAATTATGAATGCCATGAAATTTATTAAAAGATCCAGGAAAAAAAAGTAAGAACGGAAATTAACACTGAATGAAGTTCTAAATCAGGAGTGCCCTTATTTTAATAAAGTGAGGTCTACTTTTAGTGATGTTGTACCATTATAATTTACATCTTTAAAAGCATTGTTAGCATTCTGAAAATATTACTTTAATACATTGAGAAAATGTATATTGTTAGATTTAATAAACAAATCTATTTCTTATGTAACCATAACATAATAAATAAATTAAAAAAAAATCAAACAGGAAAGTGATTCAGACAAACTGTTTGTTGACAGTGTTTTCAGATCTATTGATCACCAGCTAAATATCTACTGGTAGTAGGGATGCACCTAATCCAGGATTCGGTTTGGGATTCGGCTTTTTTCAGCAGGATTCAGATTCGGCCGTATCCTTCTTCCCAGCCAAACCAAATCCGAATCCTAATTTGCATATGAAAATTAGGGGCGGGGAGGGAAATCGCATGACTTTTTGTTATAAGGAAGTAAGAAATGTTTTCCCCTTCCAACGCCTAATTTGCATATGCATATTAGCATTTGGATTCGGTTCGGTATTTGGCCGAATCTTTTGCAAAGGAATCGGGGGTTCGGCTGAATCCAAAATAGTGGATTCAGTGCATCCCTAACTGGTAGATCCGATCGACCTTTTGGACACCCCTGATCTAAAAATATGAATACCTTTCTAATTTCGAGTTTTTCGGATAATTCTGAAAACCTCTAAAAGTTTGGATTGATTTAAAACAGTCGAATAGGATCAGCACAGCTCCCATTGATTTATATAGGACCTCAACAACTTTTACCGGGCAAAGTTCTGAATTTGAAGATTTTTTGGTTTTTACACTTAATTAATCTCAGATTAGAGCTTTGGGAATTTTGGGAAAACCATACATTTTTAGAGATTAGTGGATATTAAACGGGGCTGTTAGTCTGTGTTTCCAAGAATAACCTATTTTGAATTTGCCATTTTAATTACTGGCATGTAGCCAGAATATTAGAATATGAACATTTATAGTCAAACTATTTTTTAATTCTACTTGTCTAACATAAATATAAAAGTGAGAACAATCAGTTGAGTTTCGTGTTAAATAGGCACATAAACACAAATGATACAAATAGGTATATGAATGTTTTCTTGATTCATTCTCATCCCGAGCACAGTTAAAAAATTGTCTCAAGAACTCCCCCCAAAGCTTTCATTAAACAAAAAAATGATGCAATATGTAGTCCCATCATCTGCCCAGCATAGAGGAATATGACATCCAGAGGTGTAACTACAAAGGAAGCAGATCCTATGGCCGCAGCGGGACCCAGGAGGTATAGGGGGCCCTATGAGGACCTAATTGATGAGCAATTTCAACATATATTGGTAAAACAGTAAAACCTCTGAATATTTTGGGGCCTCTAAAATTAATTTGCTATGGGGCCAGTAACATCTATTTTTATGCCATTGATGACCGCAGACAAGGATAGAGAATTGTGAGGAATTGGATTGCCAGGTTTCAGTGCATTCTAAATGGAAGGGTTTCTATGTAATAAATGCCAGAACAGAATTGCAAACTTTTTTACAAATTGCCGTCCTTCCCATATTTTTTACTTTCTTCCCTATTACTAACATTGACATCATTTTACCAACGAGGCCAGTATGGCAACCCTAATCCCACATCATTCCATACTTGTATTTATGTACAACAAAATAAGTCAAGCTCAATAGTAGTAACCTGTGGACTTCTCCATAACTTCTCCATACCTACTTTCCTTTTTTTCTTTCTTAAATTTTCTGTTTGTTATTCAAATATTATTCTACTGTGAGTGCTTCCACTGTTTATCCTTTAGAATGATGGATATGGCCACTGTGTTCAGGTTTAAAAAGTAAGGTCTTATAAAAACTCTTCAAAAGGGACTCAAACTAACCTGGCAAACTTTCTGAATAGTTCAGAGAAGGGACATTTACAAGCTGACCCATTACTTTTCTTCTATTGTACAACAGCTGCAATTATACTACAAGTTTATTCTATAAAACAACAAAAATCCTAAAATTCCCCTTTGCTTGCTCTTTATCTGCCAACTATGAATATGTATTTTCAAAAAGACAAATCTGTTTTCATTATGAAGTTGTTACGGTCTTGCTTAGATGAATACTATCCATGTGCAGCTTTGCTACTCACCAGCACAAACAAGAGTTTCTTCACTTTCGTTGACAGGGCACAAGAAAAAGACCATTGTATAGGGCATTTCATGTTAGCTAGGTTATTCAAGGTTAGATCCAGAATGGACCATTCAAGGAGATTAATGTAAAAAAAAATACTAATACATAGAAAATAATAATATGCCACAGATATTGTAGAAGCGGTATATTTATCAAAGAAAAGGGAAAAATGGGGCTCACTTTTTATATAAATATGAATATTCTCCAAACATTATATACAAGTAGGGTTTCCCTCTAACAAACTGGTGAACTCTGTTTTCACTCTTTGATAAATATGCTCCTTTTATAGCTAAAACATCCCCTGTTACCGGATGTGCTAAATACAATCTATGTAGTTCTGTTGTATCCATGGCATTTTAATTTCAAAGGATCCATCTTTTTATTTCTTTAGTAGGAATAATACACACAATTTTCTGGGCACTGTTCTGCCTGGTTTAAATCTCTTAAATTTACATGCATACTGCCTTGTTTGTATTGTCTATTTCCACCAGTGTTCTTCCCATTATGTTGTCTGTATACCCTTGAGGGGTGTAGGATTTCGAAGGGGCGTTTGCAAAGCTGTGTGTGTTTTTCTTATATGGACATAATACAGCTGTAATTGTTTATTACCTTGGCCTATGAGGGACGTATCTTTGTTTACGATGCACCTTAAGGCTACTATTTTTCCAAAGAAATTGATTTATGCCTTCCTCCCTCATGTTGTCATGTTTCCTTGTGTTCCCTTGTGCTTGGCATCTATCAACTATTTGAGTAATAGTAATTTTTTTTTTACAGGTCCTGCCCCAGCACACCGATTAGTGCTACAATTTGTCACATGTGATGGAAGAGGTACTATAACTAAGGGTAGTTCACACGTGTACAGAGGAATGTAAAGGGAAACTCGCCCTAAACAACTTTCAGATTCGAGTTCAAAAGCAAATTCACCGTTCACATAAAATAAACAGTACAAAAAGTTATAGTGCAAATATACCATATGTTTAAACAACAAATTGAGTGTTATAAAAATCACCCATAAATACACACACACACACACACATAGTAGAATCCAACAACTAGGGGCAGATTTAATATTGGTCGAATTTCGAATTACAACATTTTTTTTGAATTTTCAAATTTAATTAAAATTCGATCAAACTTCTTCATGTGAATTTTGTAAATCTGCCCTCTTGTATCAGAAAAAGCTTCCAAGTAAACATTATAACAAGACCTTAATTTCTGATAGAAAGTACACCTGTAATGTACTAGTTAGACATGAAGTGAGGCTGCTGGTACAAACCTGGCTCTTCCATAAAATGGGAGAGCCCACATAGTCCCAGTTTTTCCCAATGCCCTTTTGGGGCCATGGAACTTTCTGTTGTAGTTCTAGCTGAGATCCAACTAACTTCAGAGACCAGAATTCCAATATGCAGTATAGGCAAGGAGCAAGGCCAGGATTTCCGTTTGCAGGCAATATAGGCAATTGGTTAAGGACAAGTGGCAAGAACTGTTGTCAAGCAGGAGAGATCAGGAACCAAAAATATATAATGGAAACAGGGCTTGAGCAGGATCACACAACCAGAAGCCAGTTTGGGCAAGGGGATAATGTGAGAACAGGTTTAATTAGAAGGGTTTGGCACCAAAACCAGAAGAAGAAAGTGAGGGAGTGGAAGGAGACACAAAACCCTAAACAAAGATGGCCCGAATGGCAGTAGTTATGTCACCGTGCATGTGCAATATGCGCAGCCACATCCGCACCTGCCGTCCTGAGTGCCTAGATCAGTGATTCTCAACCTTCCTAATGCTGCGACCCTTTAATACAGTTCCTCATGTTGTGGTGACCCCCCAAACATTAAAATATTAAAATATTTTCGTTGCCAGCCCAGAGCGGATTGTTAGGAATGTACAAGAGACATTGTGGCTGCATAAAGGTTTATTTTCCGTGCATAGTGCGGAAAAAATGTTTTTTTGCCACACCCCAATTACCATGTTAATTTTACAAATTTTAAATGGGGAGGGAGAGCTGTATGGCAGTCCCTACTAAGGGGATATAGAAAGTTGTAGTGCAACTTGCTTCCCTACAGAGGTTACTGAACTACAACTCTCAGCACCAACACCCGGAGAGCTACAACCTTGCCCCAGGGCTAGTGGGGAGAGAGATGAACCTGCTCCTGGAACCCCTTAGGCGACCCCTGTGAAAGGGTTGTTCGACCCCCACGTTGAGAACTGCTGGCCTAGATGTACCAGTGTGCCTTACAGCATCTGAATACAAAAATAAAACATCATATCACCTGATGTCTATATATACAAGTATGGGACCTGTAATTGAGGATGCTGGGGACCTGGGGTTTTCCGGATAACAGCTCTTTGCATAGTTTGAAAAGTCATACCTTAAATCTTCTACCAAATCTTGTAAACATTAAATAAACCCAACAGGCTGGTTTTACCTCCAATAAGGAATAGTTATGTTTTAGTTGGGATCAAGTACAAGGTGCTGTTTTATTGTTACAGAGAAAAAGGAAATTATTTTTCAAAATTTGGATTATTTGGATAAAATTGAGTCTATGAGAGATGGCTTTTCCAAAATGCAGAGCTTCTGGATAACTGACTTCTGGATAATGGATCCCATACCTGTATCACTTTTATGGGTTCTAGTATACTCTTTGTATAGCAGCTCTCAAGTGTTTGCACTTAGCCTTTACCCACTTAGTAATCAGGTATTATACATGGAAAGGACAAGGCCATGGACAAACAAACAGCCCAAGAAGATCATTGGGCTCTTGGAACCTCTGACCTCCCACCACTAGAGGAGTTTGAGGATTTATTATTGCCTGAGGAATCTTGTTTTGGATGGTTAAAATGTGCAATTTCTTGGATTTTGCAAGGACTCACACAGAATAATCAGACTGGTTAATGTTAAACTGTTGAGTTATTTATAAAACAAGACATTGTGTCAGAAGTAGAACCAGTGTTTAAAAGAGATAAATGAACTGTTTCTTCAAGCAAAGATACAGAGCTGGGCAAGTCAGCTGAGAGGATAAATTACAGAAGCCTCCACAACTAACATTTTTGGCTTGGAAACCACAGCCTTGTTTAACACAACAATGATCAGGAAAAAAGATCATTTTGATAAAGTGATTAAAAAGACAACTGTTGTCTGTATAAACAGTCTAAGGCTTAAAGGGACATCATCATCGAGACCTTAAAGGAACATTTCAGTATAAAAATAAAAACTGGATAAATAGATAGGCTGTGCAAGATAAAAAATGTTTTCAATATAGTTAGTCATGGAAAAATGCAAACTATAAAGGCTGCAGTGACTGGATGTCTAATATAATAGCCAGAATCCAACTTCCTGCTTTTCAGCTCTTTAACTTTGAGTTAGTCAGCGACTTGAAGGGGGGCCACATGGGACATAACTGTTCAGTGAGTTTGCAATTGATCCTCAGCGTTCAGCTCAGATTCAAAGCAACAGTTATGGCCCATGTGGCCCTCCCTCAAGTCACTGATTGGTTACTGCCTGGTCACCAGGGTAACCAGTCAGTGGAAAACAACAGCTGAAAAGCAGGAAGTAGTGTTCTGGCTATTATGTTAGACATCCAGTAAATCCTTTATACATTACATTTTTGGCTAACTAACTATATTAGAAACATTTTTAATTTTGTACTGCCTATCTATTTACCCAGTTTTTATTTTTATACTGAAAAATTCCTTTAACATGTAAACCATGGGGTGGAAGTGAGAAAGGCTCAGTTCAAGTTCAGAAGTCTGGTGGGGTAAATTATGTCATTTTGTCTAGTACTGGGTTCAAATATAATATGCCTTTTTTGTCCTAGGATCAAATTATGCACCAATGTGGATGCAAAGCGCATTTGGTAAATTGCGACCAAGTTTTGTTGGGTGCAATGTTCACATGATTTGATTTAGGATGGCATCTCTTCTGATGTGCAATATTATTAATGACATTATTGCTTGGTACAAGTCTATAGCACCTATTGATGCAAGTGGACCCTATAACTTCTGCCATGTCCAGGCTGATTGTGATTCCCTGGCATAAATGCATGTGGTTGTGCTGTGTTCATCCCTGCAAGTACTCAAAAGTGCAAATACCTTTTATGATGGCATTAATGTACATTTTAAAGTTGTATTCGTAAATGAGCACTAGAAATTTGGGTTTCCCTAGAAAATAAAGAGTAGCACTCCCTGGTGTGGCTTTCTCAATCCCTACAGATATGACATGGGATCTATACCAAAAAATTAAATGATGCCAACTTACTCTCAAAAGATTGCACTACTTCATTTTTTTGGGCTTCAGATCCCCTTTAAAGGAGAAGTAAAGGCTGCCAAGTTTATTGCCAATAGATTAACCACAATAGTGCAAACTACAATGCTATACATTCTGCAGAATGCTTTGCCATACCAGAGTAAACAGCTCTAGACACTGTCTCTGTTTGTTTAGGATAGCAGCTGCCATATTAGCTTGTGTGATATCAGTTCCAGCCTGAGTCTCTCCCTGCGCAATCACAGCTGTGGGCTCAGATTACAGAAGAGAGGGGGGAAAGATAGAGAGGAGCAAAGTGAGCATGCTTAAGACCTAGCCCTGGAGGTTTAATCTGAAGGCAGGAAGTCTGATATAGAAGCCCATGAGTACACATAGAAGGAAAGAAATTCTGTGTTTCTTTTGACAGAGGACTTAGAACAGCATTACTTTGAGGGTTTACTGGTGTATTTATATAGACCTTTCTGATAAAGCTTACTTCATTTTAGCCTTTCCTTTTCCTTTAACACTTACTCATTGGAGTGTATGGTTGTTGTTTTCGCAGTGAAACTCTGCAAAAAATTTTGCTCACCACTACAAGATGTTTCTAGAGTCCTAGCATTATGAATTGTCTAAAAGAAGTCATGTATTCTGAATTTTGTAAAAGAAGTCATGTATTCTGAATTGTCTAAAAGAAGTCATGTATTCTGAATTGTCTAAAAGAAGTCATGTATTCTGAATTGTCTAAAAGAAGTCTTGTATTCTGAATTGTCTAAAAGAAGTCTTGTATTCTGAATTGTCTAAAAGAAGTCTTGTATTCTGAATTGTCTAAAAGAAGTCTTGTATTCTGAATTGTCTAAAAGAAGTCTTGTATTCGGAGTTGTTTAAAAAAAGTCTTGTATTCTGAATTGTCTAAAATAAGCCATATATTCTGTTGGGGTTGGCTAATTGTATAAGTTAGGAATTAAACATGGTAATGTATATATAAAATCATACTAAAGGACTAAGAACAACATTATGAGGATGTTTATTGTGGCACAATGCATTGCTTTGTTTTCTATCCATTAAGCAGAACATATTGGAAGCAATCAATTTTTATAAGCCACCAACTGGTTGTTTAGTTAGTTTGTGTTAATTTTTGATTCTTATCTTAATTGATCAGTTGTTTGCATTTGTTTTTTTTTTTGGCTCTTTCCTTTAGATGGTGGAATTTCTACTTTCCTCAGAATGTTTATTTTACATTAGGATCTCTCCTGCTTGTGGCAGAGGTTAATGATTTCACAGCAGCAAACAAGCTCTCCAAAGTGGAAACAATTTGGGTAATTTGGTATCAGATCTTTCTCTACCCTAATTTCTGTTAAAAAAAAATACCAGCTCACCTTTTTGCGCAAGTAATAAACGTTTTCATGTTTTTTTTATATTTAAAAAATTTTTTTTTTGGTTAAATAGTGTTAGAAACAAATAGGGGAATGTAATATAAGTCGGTAGCGCAAAATCTATTCGCAATATGAAAAGTTAATCCTTTGTGCGAACAAATTTTGCTTTGCCCGAATGTAATATACCTTTTGCGAAACCCGGAAACTGTTTAATGACCACTTCCGCCAGTGGAAGGTCATTTGCGAATTTTATACTTTACGCTAATGCGCTGTCAATGAAATAAAACTTCTTACTGAAAAAGTTGCTTTGTTTGCTCCAAAAGATTACGACACCTTCAAGCGCTTCTTAAGAGTGCGCAATTACAATTCACAATGCGTAATAAAGATTCGCAATGCAATAAGGAACAATATTACATTGCAACATGTGGATTTTTAATCTTATTGGAAAACTATTAAGAATAAAAAATGAAGACCAGTTGAAAAGGTGCTCAGAACTGGCCCTTTTTAAATACAGTACTGCTACTTGGGGAAGCAGCCATATTTATTTGATAAGATACGTGTATTTGTTTACCTTGCCTTGAAGCTTTAGTTGCATTTTGTTTGATGATTTTTTTGCACATCTAAACAAAGGCAAACTGATGAATTTAACTCCAGAACTAGTAACAATAAATGAGTGTCAGAGTGGGTATTCCCTCCAATGTGGGACTAATTAACAAAAAAAAAACAGTTTCAGTTACAGTGTAACAGAGTCTTTCACTTACATAATGCTCCAATACTGCTTGTGTAATGTTTGTGGCATGTTTTATAGTCATATGTTTAGTCAAACACTGAATATTGTACTTACTGTGCTGCCATCTTGTGAGCATAAATGTTGACATTTGTACATTTATTTCTAATACATTATAGAGCTTGAGCAAACAAACTTGAACCTATAACAGCTTAACCAACTATTATCTTGATTCTTTCGCATCTTCCTTCTTTTGAATGAAAGTAGCAAATATTCTCGGTTGAAAACAGCATTGTTAAACTCCATTAAACCTACATTCATCCCAGACCCCACTCCTTTTTTGGTAAACCCTGCTCTCTTTTGAGTTTATCGTATGAAAACAAGAGGTTGAAAGATGTGTTCAAACACCTGCTCTGTATTTTATCATAAAATGTGGGTTTCCGTGCTATTTGATTTTTGGTATAGGCAGATCTTTGCCTTACTAATAACCAGTTGTCAATGTTGCTCTCATACACAACCCTTACAACTTGTATGTAGCACCCGTGCACCACCCCAGCTTGCCTTGATGAGTTGCCTGAAAATCCAGCCCTGTATTGTACCCTTAGGTATATGCATCATAATGTTAATATAACTGGGTCAGTTGTACTTCAGCACTGCTTTAATATTACTGTATTCAGGTTGTTGCTTTGTATTGTACTTACTTATTGTACTATAACTTTGGGGACACAAGCTCACTACAAAAAGCAGCCCTTCTGCCTTTCCTGTCCATATTGTTTATTTTGAGTTGGGCAGGTCCCCATAGTGTCGGGGTCTGAACCCTCTATAGATACGTGGGCCCTTTTTTTTTAAGAATTAAAACAACTGAACTAGTAAGCTGTGCCCCAACATGACAGTTCCTCCCATTCAGCAGCTTCAGTGAACAAATGTCAGTCTTCCTTTATTAAAAAAAAATAAATGTAGGGGCTGGTCATATTTTTTGTTGCTTATTTTAAGCCTTATGTTAAAGGCAAACTAAAGGTTTCTAACACAAAATAATAACAACTCCAGTCAAAGAGGAGCAAATTCATTCAGTTCTGTATACAAAGACTCATATTCCTCAAACTAACACGTACGTAACCAAATTATAAAACCTATTAAACACCTCCTTAATTTACATCTGTCATGTCAGAATGTTCTTCAGTCATTTTCTATCCTCTTCTCTCCCCTTTTGATGAGCTTTAATTTAAATTTATTTTTCTCCTGTGCAGATGCAGATCTTGCACAGTCTCTCTAGTCATTGTTTCTCTAGAGATCCATTTTCTCAAGAATACTTTTTCCTACCCTGAGCTATTATAATATCAGACTGGACCAGCCTTTAAGACGTATACATTAGGGAACACCTCTGTGGTTCTATACCACCTTTTTTAATTTTAGAAATCTACAGTGCAGTGCAGCTCATTATTACAGAGTTCTATACAGACATCCTTTTTTAACACTGAAGCTGATATTATTTCACAGATATTTGAAGTCACACAGAATTTTTTTATTCAGGTTTATAAAAACATGCCTACTGATCATTTCCCTCTAGTACAGTTCCTTTATCTCTGGATATTCTTGATATAACTCCATTTCAAGTAAATACAAAAAGAAAGTCAATGTTCTCCTCCCAGACAGGATCCCTGAAAGGTTCTTTTACCTTTGGTTGCGCTCTATGGAATATCTCTATCTGGTCAAATCAAATAGCTTGGAAAATTTATGACTAAAAAAAACTTTCCAGATAAGATGACAAGTCATAAAAGGTTTTCTTACATTTTCTTCCAAATGAAATATATGTGTTAACACTGCAGGTTGGGGCCCAAGATACGTAGGGCCATTACACAAGTGGTAGCTGTTAACCTTCTCCTGGATGAGAAAATGCACCCATTCCCTATAAATACACCAAATGTACAGATGTTGCAGGTTACTAAGTTCTATCTACTGTATGCTTGACATTAATTATTTAAAAATATTACTAGGAATGGTATATTCAGTTTCCTTATATGTTCAGTATATTCAGTTAAATTCCTGTAGGGTGATATAATAAAGTTTACTACAGGACTATATTACTTATTACTATTAATTATAGCAGCCAATCAGCAGCTAGCAGTTATTGTTCACATGTTTGATGAACAGCTGCACTTATAGCATTCCCCAATTAAAATTTGTGATCACATAATAAAAATATTCATAGACGATAGATCCAAATCTGAATCCAAAAAATCGTGTGACTTCTCATCACGCAAACAATGAAGTCATCATTTTTTTTTCTCTTTTCCCCTCATTTGCATAATTTCCAGATGCAAATTAGGGTTCGGATTCTGTTCGGTATTTGGCTGTATCTTTCATAAAGGACTGAATCCTAAAATAGTATATTTGGTGCATCCTTAATAGATAGATAGACAATAGATGATATATATTGTAGACAGCTAGAGATCGAGACCAGAACTAGCCAGATCTTTTAGATTTAAGCAGCCAAAGGGTTAATTGTATTGCACAAAAGTGTGCTGATTTTCAAAGAAGTCGTATTCACCTATGACACAAAGAATCTTAGAATGAAAAAGTGAATGTTCTCTTTTCCTGGAAAATACTCCTTTTTTTTGTATAGTGAGTCAAGTTTGTCCAAGAAGCAGAATTAAGGCAGTGTCTTTCAAATCCCTTTAGAGCAAATACAGCTGCAACTGTGTTCAGCCGTGGCTCCTTTCTGAATAGTGCTAGCGGGGAACTGATGGCTGCTCTGATTCATGCTCTGCATGTGGTAACCCTTAGAGCAGCGCCATCCACATAGTGGTATAAGGCCCATACGCAACCTCCAAACAGATCTCTATTCACAACAATGAGAACAGTGAGCAAGGAGGGCTGGGGACAAGGGTAAAACAGAGAGGGCTAAAGACATCAAAACTAGCATTGATATCTCTCTTTCTATTTATCTATCAGAGGATCTGCTGAGGAAGGTCTTGGGCTAGGATTTAATGTCCAAACTGTGCCATGGTTCCCCTATTTGCAGTTATGTTTATTTTATTTCATTAAGGCTTTTAAAGTACCAAACTCTTCTATAAATCTGAGAATAATAACCAAAATTATTTAAAAACAGAAGCTTTTCCAGTGGTTTTTCTATCAACTAGATACTACTAACAAGAATTTATTGGGCTTTGAATTTATTGCGATTGCAAATTTGCTGTTCCTTGTCAAAGACGGTGTTCTCAATCAGCAAACCCAACAAACCCATTTACAGCTGCAAAACATCAGACCAAAAAAAATGCATTGCTAACAAATCCGTTGTAATATTTTACTGTTTATTAGTATGCCTGTTTTTGAGGAATTGTTACAAGGGTTTCTGTGTGTCAGGCTGGGTATTAAGTCATGGTTTCTGCAAGCAATTAATTTGCTCCTATCTTCACTTTCACTGGAAGCAGGCAAGTCACACTTTAACTGCTCTGACTGTTGGGAGCTTTGGCATTTTGTATGCTGGTGGCCATGACTGTTTGTGTTTTTTTAGACTCGTGGATTTATGAAGCAGTTTAAGGTTTGATCAGGGTTCCCTATGGACCTATCCAGCCAGCCAGCTGCATGAATGGGGGAAAATACTCTATTTATATGCAATGTTTTTATTTTACTTGCTCGAGGAGACATTAATATATGAGGGTGTTGTTGCCTATTGTGTGCAAGGAGCATTCCTCTTTTGTGTATTGGTGTTTATACATGTTAGCAGAACCTACCATATATCTGTAGCGGCATTCTCCATAGTCTTGTGGAAAAAAAGCTTAATTTTATGGCTTCAAATAGATTGCACTGTCCTAGATGCATTTAAGGCTTCATCCACACAAGCAGATTCGGGGAGATTAGTCGCCCCAGCGACAAATCACCTGTTCTTCGGGGCGACGATCTCCCTGAACTGCCTTCTCAATGCCCTCCGCTGGTTCACGAAAATTCACACACGGCGCTTCATTTTCTGAAGTTGCCCGAAGTTGTCTCACGAGGAAACTTCGGGCGACTTCAGAAAAGGAAGTGCCGCATGTCAATTGCCTCAGGCGATTTTTGTTAGAGCCAGTGGAGGGCAGGGAGAAGACAGTTATGGGAAATTGTTGCTGCGAAGAAGAGGGCTGGGGCAACTAATCTCCCCGAATCTGCTCGTGTGGATGAAGCCTAAGAAAAGGATTTTGATACATTTTGTTTGTACACTGACCACTTTGTTAGTGTATACTCTAAGGGCTGTGACACACTAGGCTATTAGGGGAGATTGAGTCGCCTGGCGACTAATCACCTCGATTTTGCGGCGACCAATCTCCCCAAAAGCCTTCCCTCACTCTGCGTCGGCTTAAAATGAAAGATCGCCAGCGCTAATTACATGCGGTGATTTGTTTTCCGAAGTCACCTGAAGTTTCCTTGCAAGGCAACTTTCGGGTGACTTCAGAAAACGAATTGCCACGTGTAATTAGCGCTGTCGATTTTTCATTTCAAGCCAGCGCAGAGTGAGGGAAGGCTTTTGGGGAGATTGATCGCTGCAAAACCGAGGCGATTAGTAGCCAGGCGACTCAATCTCCCCAAATAGCCTAGTGTGTCACAGCCCTAAAATGTAAACATCTAAATCTCTGAGAACAGTATCTATGAACCCCCTTAATTTTGGTAACAAGGATTGTTTTTATGCAACAATTTTAAAACTGCTTATGCGTCAGTGCCCCATAGAATACTTTGAACCACCATTTCGTGATGGTCTGTGTGCTGCCTCAGAGATCACCTGACTAGAAATACCACAGCTCTAACAGTAAAAAGTGTGGAAGCAAAAGACTGAACTTTGTCCGTTAATCGGCTCATGTAACCTAACATGTATGGTTTGCTTGTGTGAACCGTGAATCCTAGGATCCCAGGGAGGCGGTCCTTAGCTCTTAAAAGTACAATTATCTATTTATGATTACCCAGTGGCACATACAACTAAAAAAGCATATTTTTATGAAAATCGTTTTTTTACATGTAGCAGGGTTTTACATATGAATAGTTGGATTCAATATATTTTCACCTACATTGTTTGGGGGGGGTATAGCTTTTCTTTAAACTGCTGTAAAGTATATTTTCTGTAACCCAGATCCCAGCTTTAGTTCAACACATTAACATCTAATAGCATCTACACATGTTGTTATCCAAACTAGGACAACAACATTTGTTTACCATCAAACAGAAGGAAGTGACTTTCACTCCCTGCAAGTAATAAAACGGATTTCATGAAAAACAGACTGGGCAATGTCTTCACCCTTTAACATGGGCTGCTTGATTAAGGAATCCTTTAATCCCCGACATTCTATTCTTGAGCAGACATTTGGAAAATTCCATCTAGAATTATAATCACTTCATCTGACACTTTTTCCATATGTTCAATCATATTCTTCTCTCACAATGTTAAATGATGCGGTATTAAATTCTCATTGAATGGCTGGCCAAAACCAGTGCTCTGTAATTTCCTTGGTAATGTGGGATGTTTCATAAAGGAATAAATGCATTAAGGACCAAGTGTACTAAGTATAATAAAGTATAATAAAGTATAGGCTTGTTGGCACTACAGTCATTATTTGGCTGGATGCAGGAAAACGGTAATCAGTTAGGAAGCCTTGGCCTAGTGCTCAAGTGAATAACAAAACTAACTTTAGGGGGGAAAGAGTACTAAAATGAGAAAACCATCCAGCCAGTCAAAGCTATTTAAAGCCCACATAATGCTTTGATGATTTTTTTTTCATTTGGAAGAGGTATGGGGCCATAAAAAAGAAGCTCTAAGGAACAACAAAAATCTTTACTCACTGGAGTGTGTTATCACCTTTTCATATATTTAAGCGTGTGTATGTTTTGGCTAAGCAGTGAGTACTAATTTAAATGTTAAGTTTGAAGGAATAGTGAACCACGATCACCATCAGTCATTATTATCTGATTGTAGCCAGGGTCATTTGGGAGTTTGGTATGCATCACAAGTTAATGTCAATTGCAACTAGGTTACACCCGATGACTTTTATAGCATACTATTTCTAGTAATAATCTTCAAAGGACAATCACATTTAAAAGGACCACTATGCTCTTCAGCGTTCCCGCTGAGTTATGCACATTTATTAAGAGAATTTATATGCTGGTCAGCAACAGGACACAGTACTTTGTGTCATGGGAGAATTTCATTTTTGTGTCCAACCTACCAGTTACATTCCCAATCCTATCACCACCAGTTTTCCCCTAGCTGCCTGGCCACAACACTGATAGCTTGGATATAAAAGTTGGCAACCTTATGCTCACAACACCAAAGATATCTGGCCACGTCCCATGTTGGCTTCTTGATAGATGATTAGCGTGCAACAGATGGGAGTGTTAGGTAATGATGAAGCTACATTCTTATAGGCTAAGGACAGGAGAGGAATTATATATTAATCTCTAAAAAGGTGCATAAACACTACCTGAACTTCCAATATATATATAT
>CM044445.1:92203498-92261369 GCA_024363595.1 Xenopus borealis | reverse complement strand
CCCTTTAAACAAAACAGGGATTGTTTGTCCATATATTGCAATATATTTAAGCTGGCAAACGGTATGGCCAGTCCAACACTCAACTTGTATCTGCTTCATTATACATTTTACAAGGGACTAAGTTTACTTTCGTGCTGCTTTCAAAGTAAAACTCCCAAACAAACTTGGTTGCCCTTTTATTGGCCACCAGTGGGATCACCTGACTATAGCTGGAATATACTGTATATATTCCTCAAGATTGACCAGCTCTCCAATTCTTTAAATTCTTGTGATGTTTCAATAAAAATTGTTGATTTAAAAAATTACACATAATTACACATAACATTTGACCAAGCATCCGCAATTGGATTTGAAGTGTAAGAGTGTGGGTACTTTTAGAACTTTTATATATATAAATATATACTTTAAATAAA
This sequence comes from Xenopus borealis, assembly GCA_024363595.1. Lineage (NCBI taxonomy): Eukaryota > Metazoa > Chordata > Amphibia > Anura > Pipidae > Xenopus > Xenopus borealis. The sequence continues at coordinate 92,260,956 of CM044445.1, read as the reverse complement.
AAATAAAAAAAAAAATATATATATATATATATACAGTTATTGGATCCCTTATACAGAAAGCTCAGAATTACGGAATGGCCATCTCCCATAGACTCTATTATAATGAAATAACCCAAACGTTTAAAAATGATTTCCTTTTTCTTTGTAATAATAAAACAGTAGCTTGTACTTGATCCCAGCTAAGATATAAGTAATCTTTATTGGAAGCAAAACCAGCCTATCGGGTTTATTTAATGTTTACATGATTTTCTAGTAGACTTAAGGAATGAAGGTCCAAATTACAGAAAGATCTGCTATATGGCAAACCCCAGGTCCCAAGCATTCTGGATAATAGGTCCAGTACCTGTATAAAGATTTTTTTTAACACAGACTTACCTGATTTCTAAGATTAAAAGGAAACCATGGTAGTCTAATGGGCAGATTTATCAAGGGTCGAATATCGAGGGCTTTTATCCCTTGAATTTGACCCTTTTACGATTTTTCAAAGTAAAATCCGACAAAATCGAACACCGAATTTGTTGGATTTTACCACTATTCCATTTAAAAAAAAAAAGTAAAATTTTGTTCGATTGTTTGAAAAAATCGTACAAATTGAATGATCGAAACGTTCAATCGTACGATTTGTATTCAAACATAAAAGATAAAAAAAAGCCTATGGGGCCTTCCCATAGGCTTCTGTTACAATTCGGTAGCTTTAATCTGGCGAAGTAGGCCATCGAATAAAAATTTAAAGGGGAAGTACTTCAACCATTGAATAGCCGAATGATCGAATAGATTTTTATTTGATCTATTCGATACAATCAAATTTTGAAAATTCGATGGTGGAAGTGAGCTAATTTGCATATTCAAAAATTCTAAAATTTTCAATTCGATCGAATTTCGAATCATTCACACAAATTTTGTAAATCTGCCCCTATGTGTAGGTTCACAGATTGATCCAACCCCTTCCTCACCTTCTACTGTACTGTACTGATATGATGGATTCTGGGACTTGAAGTTCCTCTGGTTTAAACTGAATTTGTGTAGCACCCACTATGGAAAGCAGAGGGACTTCAAGTCCTCTAATCCCATAAAAGGTGTTGTATGTCAGCCAAATGGGGTGGGGGTGGGAAGAGGTTCTTATGCATTATATAGCCCTGTGGAATCAGGTACGTTTGTGCAAAAAACTGTAGTTTAGATGTTAGTTAGTTTGTGTTTATATGCCTTTTCTGCAAAAGCCCAACTGAATGAGCTCAGGTCAAAAAGGGATTAATTTTCCCTTTAAAGTATTACTAACACGTTAATTTCATTAATAGTACTCCTGTCAGTGTCATTAATAGTGACTCCTGTCAGAAGACCCAGGATATACTGTATATATATATATATATATATATATATATATATATATATTATATATAAAGGCCCCAATGGGTGCCGAAACGTTGGTGATGCATTGTGAATAAACACTTTGTTATTTCACTGAAAATTGAGAGTGCGGGTCCATCTATAATTGTATATATATATATATATATATATTGTTTTTTATTTTTTTTTAAACCTTTACATTTTCCTGGAATTCTGGATCCCTCTGGATTCCCCAGTTTGAATTTGAATTCCCCAATTTTGTGAATCTACTTCGTACGTTCGCTACAGCAGTTTGGCTCAGCAGCACAAGTACATCTGTTGCCTGGTTTAAACTCTGACCCCAGACAAGCTAGGTTTTCTTTTATTTTCCATTGTTTTATAATTGAGCCTACATCATTGGTCATGTTCACTGGCCTCCGTTTGGTACTGGCTTCCAAAGGGTTCGCTTCCTGCACATAGTGCTGCACAGATGCATTTATTAAACCATATGTCATAAATAAAAAAATAAGGATTAATAGACCATGTCTGATTAGCTGGAATCTCCAGGGAAATTATTGTTACCAGTTCACTTGCAGTTTACTTTATGACTACTCCACCCTTTTACATATGTTTAATTGCACTGATTGTAGAAGAAACAATAAAGAAATATTCATGGACATAATTATTCTTTGTTCTTTCCCTAAACAATTTAAGCAAATATGCTCCTCTATGATTGGATATTGTTATACAATCAGGCTGTATTCCCTGATGGGTGTTTTGGTACCCCTATGGGGGATTCCCTTAGGCTTTTATTGCAATTCGGAAGTAGGCAGTCGGATAAAAATTTAAAGGGTAAGTTCTTCAACTGGCGAATAGTCGAACGATCGAGTATATATATATTTGATCTATTCGATGAGACCGAATATTCTATATTCGATAGTCGAAAATACTTAATTTGCATATTCAAATAGTCGCACCATCGAATAGAGACTATTCGAGTGAATATTTGAATCCTTCACACAAATTTAGTAAATCTGCCCCTTAGTGTAGTTGGGTCAATGTTTATATGGACAGTATTTGGGCCTTTTGTTACAATAACCATTACCCGTTTGTGGGTAATGGTAATTATTATAAAACATTGATATCATACAAAATGACCTAGAGGTTCAGGGTTACTTTTGATCTTGACGTTTGCTTCTTACTTTCCATTTAGAAGTTTCTAGATATTTCACTGTACTTTCCAAATTACCCCATGAACTGGCATGGCCACAACAGTTGATGGCTGAAGAACCATGGGCCAGAGGTTAAGCAACCAGGTCAAAAGTCACAATAGAGTAAAATACTATATGTTGAGGCAGTGCATTTGACTTTTTCATTTAGCAAGAGTATACGGTGAAGAAAATGCAATGTAGTATGTGATTTGTCCTTTATCAGTGACAGCAGTTTGAAGGTAGCTGTGAAGAACTTGCTTCAGACTTGCTTCATTCATACAGTGACATCTAGTGGACAGCAGAACAGACAGTACAGACTCATATGGAAGCTGCCGCATGTATATTGTTCCAAGAAGTTCTTGATTTCTCTCTTCTCTTTTTATTCTCCGCTTGCCATTGTAATGCACATCTTTGTTAATGCATTATAAATACTGCCTGACACAAAGTGTGGGTAAGCCTAATAAGGGAACATTTGTAGATAGGAAAACAGCAAGGCGAGATGAGACAAGTGGTTTCAACCGCTATCAAATTCTTGTTTCCATGTACCATATATTAGTCACTGTTTGATCTCCAGAAACACTCTGTGTGAATACTATACAATAGTTTGTCACTGGAGGCTTGAGGAAATCATTGGCGAGCCAAGGCTTTCTGCCTTTTTTGGAATGCGGTAAGCCATACAAAGCTGCATATTGTTTTAGAAAACCACAGATCTATGTTATAAATGCTGGTGGTCTGGAACCAGAATAAATGGAAATGCTGAATATGGAAAAAAACACCATGCAGTATAAAATATATTTTAAGACTGGGCCAACATGGTTCTATTACTGAGAGTCAAGTTGCTGAAGTTGTTGTAATGGCAGCTCTTTGGTGAAACCCAAGTTATTAGTCTATAATATTCAACCCATCTGTTTATTTGAAGTGAACCGCATGTTGCTTTCGCTGAGATAAAAAGCACTAGTGGTTCATATGAGTAATTTACATTTTAGTAGAGTTTATTTTCCATTGCCTTTCTTTAAGCCAGACAATAAAGTATGTGGGGTATAACTTATTGTATATATACAGTATTCTAAAAAGAAGCTGCAATGTTACCTTAACATGTACATTTTCCATAGATGGTGTGCTGGTATCATAAGTTTATGACGAGGCTGCATATTTTCCAATTTTCCAAAGTACCAAATATATAAATAAATATATATATATATATATATATTCTCACCGATTGTAGGAAAAATTATTTCTAAAGTATCAACCTACCATTAAGAGAGAGAGAAATACATGCAAGATGATAGCCAATGCATAAGCCCTGGCATTAAGGTGCTTTCCCATGAGACACCTATTTTTTTCTGCCTATGAAAGATATTTAGTGTTATGAGAAATGAGTAAAACCACCTCTGAATCAAGGAAATTAATTATTTTTACTTATAGGTGCAGTGTTTAGATCTCATGCCTCTTTTGGGACTTCCACCTCAAGGAAAAGCAAAAAAAATTAAATCCCATTTTTACTTTCTTTAAAGGGCAAGGAAAGTGTAAAATAGAATAAGGCTATAAATGCTGTATTTTGTATAATAAACATAAACATGAACTTACTGCACCACAAGCCTAATCAAACAAATGATTTATGCTTTCAAAGTTGGCCACAGGGGGCTGTCATCTTGTAACTTTGTTATACATCTTTGCAAGACTAGACTACATACAAATGCTCAGTGTGGTCTGGGCTTCTTAGGGATCGTCATAAATGATAAAAAAACAAAGCTGCTTGAGTTCTGCATGGCTGGTAAGTAAGGCAGGGGCTCCCCCTGCTGTTTATAAGTATGATTGTTTCCCTGCCAGAAGTTAGGGACCGTCTGACAATTCCTATCCACAGCGCTAAATGAAGGGAGAATTTCACTGCATACAGTCAGGTTTATTGTAAAAAAGTTAGACATTTTTTAATTAAAGTATATTGGAGATAGATTTCTTTTTCATTAAAGAAAGTAAAATTGGGATTTTATTTCTTTGCCTTTCCTTGCCCTTTAATGAAAAAGAAACCTATCTCCAATATACTTTAATTAAAAAATGTCTAACTTTTTTACAATAAACCTGACTGTATGCAGTGAAATTCTCCCTTCATTTACTTCTGTGGATAGGAATTGTCAGATGGTTCCTGAGGGAAACAATCATACTTATGAACAGCAGAGGGAGCCCGTGCCTTACTTCCCAGCCATGCAGATCTCAAGCAGCTTTGTTTGTTTCCCTGTTTTGATAATTTACGATGATCCCTAAGCAGCCCAGATCACACTGAGCATGTGCAGGGTCAGGATCTTGCAAAGATGTATAACAAAGTTACAAGATGACAGCCCCCTGTGGCCAACTTTGAAAGCATAAATCATTTGTCTGATTAGGCTTGTGGTGCAGTAAGTTCATGTTTAGGTTTAGTATACAAAATACAGCATTTATAGCCTTATTCTATTCTTTCCTTGTCCTTTAAGAACTCGGCATAAAATCATATCCATGTAATTTATTTTACGTTTCTAATCAGAGAAACAATATTAAAACCAAGGATGCTTGAATGATCACAGCTTTGCAAGGTGTAGAGCAAACATGCAACAATTGAGAAAGATTTATTAATGTTCTTTATGGCTGAAAATGTATTCCCACAATATCCCATAAGTCACCATCATTCTGTCGCCACCTTATGACAGCACCCTTGGTGTGAGGACGGCCTTTCAAACATATTGATTTGACCCAGAAAATGTGGCGCCAGTTAGCACTGCTTTTAATCTTGTTTCATGGAGAATGGGTCAAGGTATCAGATTTATATCCTCCACTTGGAAACTCTGAGCAGTGAACTCCAAGCCTTATAGTTCTGCGCATTTCATTTAACAGCACTTCAGGATCTGTGCCAGGAGGTAAACCTTTCTGATGATGTCAGAACTTCAATTAATTTAAACTAATTTTAGAAGCCCAAGTAGATAGGATCAAGCAGAAAAAAAAATCAAATAAAAGCGGCGGGGGCTGCAATAAGCATAAGAGAGCATGGAATTAAAACAAGCTTTCAAAAACGTAGACAGTGTGCAGAAGCACCTATCATGCTGATATCTCGAAAGATAAACAGAAATACAGAGCTGGTATGTGTAGCTGCTGAATCATCAGGAAGACATGCACTTTTATGATTAGCCACCTTTTCCAAAGTCTTCTGCATGGTGTTAATGTAGAGAATGGACACTGTTCTCATATGTTTTGTAGATGAAAGAGCTTCTTTATGGGAATGCTGATCATTTTGAATTTAGCAGATATAATTACATCCTGTAATGTCCCTTTATTTTACTCTATACATATTTTAGCTCTTAGCAGGCTGAGCTCATTTAGCTATGACCATTTGTACCACTAGGGCACTGGTACATACAACTCCTCTCTTCTGCTGGACCCTTGCAGATAAAAGGAGGATGGATCTGCTAAATTATAACTTCTCTACGTACACTTTCACAAAGTATTTTGGGCTCCGTGGGTTCTTAAACAGGACTGAAAAGCGATGATTGAAAAACAAAGGAACATGCCAAATCAAATTCAGAACAATATGTGTATTACACCACAGTTGTATGCCCAAGCATTAGGGATGCACCGAATTCATGATTCAGTTCGGGATTCGGCCAGGATTCTTTTTTTTTCAGCAGTATTCGGATTCGGACGAATCCTCCTGCCTGGCCGAACCGAATCCAAATTTGCATATGCAAATTAGGGCCAGGGAGTAGTGATGGGCGAATTTATTCGCCAGGGCCGAATTCGTGGATTTCTCCTTTTGAACTATGCCACATTGCAGTCTCCTTGCTGGACTACAAAAATGTTCTTACTAGCTCATGCTTTCCCTTTCAAAACTATATTGTATATATGATGTACATCGGCCTGTAACAATTTTATACCCATATGAAGGTATAGGCAACCGGTCACGTATCTGACAACTTCTAAAATCCTTATATTTCAACATATGCTGGATATCATAGTGAAGTTTTAAGTCATATGTAGTGATGGGCGAATCTACCCCGTTTCGCTTTGCGAAACTAATTTGCGTCGTTTTCGTCGCGTCAAAAACGACGTGCGACTTTTTTTTCAGCAAATTTTTTTTTTTGGTGAATTTTCGCTGGCGTTTCGCAAATTTATTCGCCAGCGGGAATTCGCCCCTGGTGAATAAATTCGCCCATCACAAGTCATATGACAAAGTGAGACAACCAAGCACTAATTATTACTAATGACATGACTACACATTGTTTATAAGCATATATTTTACAAATGATGCCTTTTTTAATTATTATTTTATTATTAACATTTAATAATTGCAGGCCCTATTTATGATATCACTTTTCTTTTATCATCAGAAGTACTCTGCATAATAGTTTGCTTTTGTCATTGTGGTTTTCTAGAAATGAACGTGCTAAAAAAGATCTGAGACCAAAATGGGTAGGTACTACTTGTGCAACAGATCAGATATGTTTGCAATTTAAGTCTACTTGTAAAGGCAATAAAAAACAGCTGGAAAGCCATCAGTGCTCCCCATTAAAGGTTATGGGAATGGGCTGTACCACTGCAGAGGAGGCAAAATTCAGACATACTGTATGGCGTCTTGTGACATGTCAAATAGTTACTGTGAATAAAAGGAAAGTATATGGAAGGTTTTTTTCAACATATTAATACTAATCACTAATTAAAAAGGGGAGGTTCGCCCTTATTTTATTTTAGTATATTTTAGTTTGGACCAGGTCTGAGCAACATCTGTAGATGTCTACAACCTTAGTATAGAAAGCAGTCGTTTGTGGGGCACCGTTTCAAAGCCTAGGCAAAATCCAAATAGATTACATCCACTGCCCCAGTGGGCAAAAATTTTGAAACAAATTTGATCGAATTTGCTATTACTTCGATTCGAATTCTATCGAACAATGATCTATTCGATAGATCGACTGACCTATTTGATAAAAAAATTCGAATTCATTTTGGTTCGTCTTTTTGCTTTTGAATTTCAAATTTTTTGTTAGTCAAAATTCAACCCTTGATAAATTTTCTCCTTACAGTAGTATGTAATTCAGTATGGTGGACACTGTGTTTCGCTTAGGGTCAGTCCACGCAAGTAGATTCGGGGAGATTAGTCACCCCAGCAACAAATCGCCTCTTCTTTGGGGTGATTAATATCTCTGAACCACTTCCCCCTTGTCTTGCGCCGGCTAAAATAAGAATCGTCTGCAGCAATTCACATGCGGCGCTTCATTTTACGAAATCGCCCGAAGTTTCCTTGTGAGGCAACTTCAGTTGATTTCAGAAAACTAAGTGCCAACTGTGGCTTGCCGCAGCCGATTCTCGTTTAAACTGGCGCAAGACAGGGGGAAGTGGTTCGGGGAGATTAGTCGCCCCAAAGAAGAGGCGATTTGTTGCTGGGGTGACTAATCTCCCAAATCTCCTCCGTGGACTGACCCTAAAAGTAGTCGGCAGGGTTGATGGGTGAAAAAGGGGAACAGCTAAACTGATCAAAGGAGTAGTGGGCAAAAAAATGCAGCCCCTTTGGTTAAAGATTCTCTACGGTTATATTTTGATAAAATGTAATAAGTTAATCATTGGGGGGGTTTAAACACTCCCCAGTGATTACACTCAATATCCTAAAACTCTGAGCCGGTGCTCCACTTAGCCCAAGCTTAACTGTCCTTTAAAAGGAATTGATAGGACACATATTGAATATGATATGCCACTTAAAACTTATATAAGTACTTTTCCCTTCTCATTGCTATGATGGGTTGGTTTTGATTAAGAAAAAAAACTACCCAACATTTCCCAGAAATATTATTATAAACACTAGCAAATAATTCTTCCTAGGTATTTTAAAATCTGCTTAGGTAAAGACACATTATCAGAGGTTGGAAATAATCCTACAGTGTAGAGTAATATCGGAGAACACTTTGATTTCACATAATAGAAGAAAACACAATGGGCTCCATTCACTACTCCGTGAGCCAAACCCACAGAACCTGGTTAAAAGGGTCGCTTTATGCCATTTAGCAATTCAAATCTCTTAGGCCTGTGCGTATCTCTGTCATGTAACCGCGTTGCCAGTTTCAAAGAAGCCTAAGTGCCATTTTTATGCATTTAGAATGAATGACCGAAAGGCAAGTGGACTCATTTAATTGAATGTAATTCTCATTCTTTGGTTAGATGCCAGAACTTAGAAAATTGTGATCTTATATTGGTTCTATTTTTCAAATTCAAATCAGACATTTATGGCCAAGAGGGTACTGGCAGGAAGCAATTTTGAGTACTTTCACGAAAAAAACAACTATTTAGGCTCAGGACCAAGTTGCTGCTTACCTTGAATAGAATGACTGCCAGTGCACCTTGAGGAAATGCCACAGTGTTAAGCATTGCCAGAGCTCAGAGAATAAACACAAGTACAATGTCCGCTGTTTGAAAGCCTAGACAAAACCTTGGAATAGTGACAGTGTCACTACTCTTTATATAATAGTCAGCATTACACCTTTAGGGCAATGGCACAGTTGACATTTTTTTCTGTTTTTGTCACCAAAGTATTTTTCACTTCATGGGACAGGGAAAAAAATGTTAGATTATCACCCCCCCCCCTTCAGAGTTAATGGGAATTTCTACTATGTACTGAATCCTGTTTTGTAACAGGATTAGACACATACCAATTATATTTAATGGGGTGATTTCTAGTGTTTTGTCTCACTCCCATTGAAAAGAAAAGGCTGGGGCTACTATTGCCATTATTCTTTAAGTGACTTTGCACTGTTTGTGTTCTAAAACAGGAGTCAAAGGGTTGTGCTTCACACTGAATGTAGTACAGGTATGGGATCTGTTGTCCAGAAACACATTATCCAGAAAATTTCAGAAGGCCATCTCTCATAGACTCCATTCAAATAATTAAATTATTTTAAATGATTGGCCTTTTTTTTAATACTAAACAGTACCTTGTAGTAGACAGGATTTGTGTAAAGGCCACCAAGGCCCGGGCCTAGGGCGGCATGCTACCCAACCACACCCACATTGGTTCAGAAACACTGAGGATTACACAGATACAATAGTTTTATAAATTTAATGTGTGCTAGTACCCATTTCTTCAGTCCCAATAAAAATTTGCATGAATCAAGGGAGAAGGAGGGGGGGGGGGGCAAATGGCAGCGGGGTCTTAGGGGTGCCCACTATGTAAAAAAAAGTAGAGTGAACCAATTTGATAATCCTGAACCCGACCCACAGCCCAGACCTGCATTCTTACCCGATTGGATCCGCAGGAAGTGCTGCCATCGTAAACCGGAAGTGACATTATTAGAAGTAGGCGTGATCAAAAAAGGAGTAAAACTCACTACTGAGAAGCCCCATGACCCGCTAATCCACAGAACCTGCGTCTATACTCTTACCTAAAATTTCTACACGCAACCCACTGGTTACATACATTTTTGCGGGTAACCCATGGGTACCCGACCCGCTGCAGGATTCTACAGATGAAGCCACTTTGGATTGTGTGTTTGACACAGAATAACTTAACTCCCATTTAACTCACTTAACACAGAATATTGTGTCACAGCATCCCATCCAATTAAAGCGTTCACCATTGAAAACAATGGTGCTTTGGTATGCTAATGAAAAGGTAACTTTAGATAACACCGTTTCTTCAATTAACCCTGAGTCACGACACATTTAACACCCCAAATCCAAGTGGCTGCATCTGTACCTTGTAGTTGTTCCCAACTAAAGTATAATTCATCCTTATTGAAGGCAAAACAATACTACTGGGTTTATTTAATGTTTAAATGACATTTTAGTAGAGAAAGGGATCCAAATTATGGAAAGGTACCTTATCCAGAAAACCCCAGGTCTCAAGCATTCTGGATAACAGATCCCATATCTGTACTGTCGAGTTATGGTGATCCAGCGTACAGAGTGGGCTGTAGGTGGACAGCAAGAGAGAGTATCTTAGAATAGCCTATTGTTTGCACTTGCGCACTCTGCACTAGCGCCGTGGACCCCCCTTACCCCTTTATGGCAATAAAAAATTGAGCACTGTGGGGAAGGGGCGGATGGCATCTTGAAGGCCATCTCAGGCGGCGATATCTTCAAGATCGCCCCTGGGGACGTCCGATCTGATGTTTGTGTCTATGGCCAGCTTTAGTTGCGCCTGGTGGCTGTTCTGGGCTCTCTGTCAAAAGCCAATTAAGTTAGAAACGTTGTATCTTTTTCTGGCTGTTCAGTGCAGAGAAAGTCAGGGCTTTTCTGTAACAAATGCGGGACTGCGGGTTGAGCTGTCAAAAGCGGGACTGGCCTGCTGAAAATGGGATATTTAGGAGGTATGCCTATTCCTAGCAATAAATAATCAGCAACTAAACAAGTGTGAGAAGCTGAGAACCATCACAATTTTAGACTGTAGTGGGAATAATTTGAATGTTAAAAAAACTATTTAAAAAAAAAAACACATTTCACCCCTAACAGGACACTTACTTATAGGCTATTCCTAGCCATGCAGACTTGCAGAGCAGTGTTTTCTCTAGGTCATGTTAGCCAGGAGCATTACCCAGCTGTTTTCTCCTGCTCTGCCCCCCATAAATAAATAAAATATTATTATTGTAAAGCGGGGGGGGGTTGAAGGGGCTGTTGTTGGGGAGGCAGTATATATTTATTTTTCTTCCTCGTGCAGCCAATTTTTTCTTCCTGGGTGGAACGCTGTAGTGTGTATCTTTGCATTTCCCTAGCGGTAAGGTGATGTCCATGAAAAAATGATTGCAATAGCTTTAATGAGTATTTAATGTAGTGTTGGCCTTCATGACCTCTCTTAGGGCCCGTACACACGGGCGTTTTGGACCTGCGCTCCCCTGCGTTGCGTTTGGCTGCGTTCAGCCGCAGGGGAGCGCAGGTCTAGACGCACCTCATTTTGTTCAATGAGGTTGTACCCACGAGACGCGTGTAAGCGCTGAACGCAGATTCAGACGCAACTTGCTGCATTTTTCCTGCGTTTGGCGCCTACATGCGTTCGCGTGAGTACAGCCCCATTGAAAATAATTGAGTGCGTCTATACCTGCGCTCCCCTGCGGCTGAACGCAGCAAAACGGAACGCAGGGGAGCGCAGGTAAAAACGCCCGTGTGTAAGGGCCCTAAGGCACTCATTTCCCCCCTGTTCTAATAGCCAAAATCAGTTAGTGAATTGTTGCAGGCTGATAAGTTGCTATTAGCATAGGGCACTTGCTAACGAAGAAATAAAGATATTTAATCACATACTAAAGCCTGAAGCTTGTTCTGTCATAAGTCGTTCAACGTAAACCATTTACCGTGTGTCCTGGGGCAACAGGAGGTGTTCCTACAGTTCAGTAACTTTAGTATCTTAAAATGTCATCAGTCTTTATATGTGCTAATTGGTTGTACAAATCTCATGCACAGCACACAGAAATTCTCACAAAGCCATAAAAGTGTTTAAACAGTACAGGCCTCGCAAGCATCACCTAGTTTTGTGCTAATTATCGTGCTGACTCATTTTTGCCTTTCGGGTTCGCAGCTATCAGCCGATTTTGGAAACCTGTCTTCATCTACACACGGGTGTTAAAAAGATCTAAGTAGACCGGCTAACCATGTGAGAGGGTCACAGTCAGTGCACATCTGTTTATGCACAGATTCAATGATTACAGCAGGAACCACATACATTCATTTGGCGCAAGCTAGAGTCCGACTTTAAAGTAAAACTCTGATTCTTTTTTTATGGTGCCTTAAAATACTCATTAAATCACGGTGTAAAAAAAAAAAGTTTTTTTATTTTCTCGCTTGTTTGGAATTGCTCAGTCTCTGTTTTTGTTATGGTTTGTGGTTTTCAAATGCTCATAGTAACTGTATTGTAGCTTTAATCACAGCCTTACATGGCTCTGTTTAATATCAAGGTAAAGCAGGAGACTGTAATGAAGGTATATATACTTTTATATAATTTAAGCATACCTTTTCCAAGTTACAGTATATAATTTGTCATTTGAGATACATAGGAAGTGTAATTATATATATATATATATATACACTGATCACAAGTCATAAATAAATCAGTGGAATAATCAGTCAGCAAGTCACTAATACATCAGCGGTTCCTGGTTATAAAACATGAATGATGAGTAAAATCTTTGTACCTGCTAATAACAGATAAATAATGTATAATCTTAAATATTATACAGTAATATATTATCAGTTATAAAGGAGGGTCTTCCTGATCTCCAATAATCAAGGTTGAAGTGGCCTACCAAAGCAACAGAGGATCTCCCAGATGACTCAAAAGCTCGATTGGTCCTCTCCTATGAGCTCATTGTTATTTCCACCTTAGGAATAATAATAATAAAAAAAAGAATATATATATACATATATATATATATATATATATATATATATATATATATATATATATATAAACCCCAATTTGGTTACTTTTTCTTTAAATAGCAATTAACCCATGACAATCCAGGGGCCCTGAGTCCCTTTTGCATATGAAAAGTACTGGGACTTAGAGCACAGAGCTTCCACCTAGGGAACACTGAAAAGCACACCTCAGGGGGGTTCCATTAGGAAAATAAATCACACACAGCTTGCAAATGAAACAAATATAAACTTTATATAAAACAGTAGTAAAAGAACTTGAGCAATCTAATACACATGCACTCCTGCACTGGGGACAGGTGGGACCCACCTAACTCACTATTAGGTACCTGACTGTTTCTCCAACAAAGTCCTTTTAATTATCAAAGCCCCAATCCTCTGGAATGGGGTTAATAACCATACATAGTTCAGTTAAAATGGAATGTCCCTTTCCTAGAGCTCTTATAACACAGGTAGAGCTACCTTTCCCAAAAGTACCTCTTCCTTTGGAACTTAGCAGCCTCTCCCACGAATCAGGTAAATTCACAAGACCTGTCTTCAAATTGGTTCCCCACAATTTTATCCTTGTCAGTATTCTTCCTTGGGTGGCTCAGTCACCGGGGGGGTTCTCAGATGCAGTCACACTGGAGATTACAGGCAGCTCTGCAGCAGGATCAATCTCGCCAGTGGCACCTTTCTCCTTCTGAGTCTCTAGCAGTTTGGCAGGGAACAGGATGGGCTCTCTTTGTACTTCCACAGATTCAACAGCTTGGACAGTTTCACATGACTTGGTTCTGGCTGGATCTTTCACCAAAAATTTGATAATGATCGATGTACACCACAAATTACCAACAGTAATGAGTGGAAAAAAACAGAAAAATAAAATAATATGTAGTGTAGTATCTTAAATAATATTCCCACCCATCTTGTTGAGAGGAGCTTAATCAGTGTGCCCCTTATAATAGGTAAAACAGGTGAAGTGATTAGGATTATCACACGTGCAATAATTAACTCTGTGGGATTTAGGGTATTTCCAAATACCCACACTAAAATAATAGCTTTGATTCTAGCTGTCGATTGTACTCAAGAGAGCACAAAAGATTATGGCATTAAAAGGATAAAGGTACTTGACCCCCACTTTCGGTCTTCTAATGTCCTTATGTGGGCAATAAAACGTGAAATGTGCAGGAAAATTGAACAATTTTTAATAAATAATTTAAAACTCACAAATGTTCTTTATAAAACGGCATCTAAAATCAAAGGCAGTCCTGTGTAGTTACGCTGTGTTTCTTCCTTAGTGTGTCTCAGGATGTATTGCACATACGTCCACTTCTGAAGCTTCACTCCTGCACCTCTTAATCCACTACTAAAATGTTTCGCCAAAGAACTGCAACTTACTCACTGCTTTCAAACAGGATCTTTCACCAGACAACCCCTGTTAAACTCTGTTAGCGACCCTGTACAAAAGGTTCCAAAGTCAGACACACCCTCTGTCCCAAAGGATGCACTGGGGTGCCCAGCCAATCGGATGGCTCTCCAGCCTGTAACTGAGCTGGATGATGTCACAGGCAGAAAAATAGGGGAAGGATGTCTCTGGTCCCCTACATACAAAAACATACAACATTTATGCAAGTGGATCCAGTTGCCAGGTTCTTGGAGGGCCCTAGGAAACCCAGTCCCGTATTGATGATAATAGTAATTAAAATGAAGATCATAACTGTCCCTTTTCAGTTTTCCTCTCCCCTCCTGTCTGATACTTGTGAAATGTCAAGCTGTATCAGGATAACTGACTTTTCACATTTACATTTCGTGATTCAGAATAAATGAACCTTTTCAAACAAGACTGCTGCAGCCAAAACTGAGCTCAGTCCAGACTTTCCAACAAATGAAATGGAGCTCTTGCATTATCCATCACGCCTTCAGCAGTTTTCTGTTTGTGCCTGTGTATTCATCGTGGATAATGGAGGCCTTGCTTCTACATGTAGAAAACTCTGCAAAGGTTAAATACAGATCATATCTCAGAGGCATAAAATCATGTGGATGCTGATTGGTGTAATTATTCAATGCCTTCTCTATTTGACAGGTAAACAAGAAACCTTGGAACGCTTCCCATTTGATAGAACTGTTTAACAATCTGTAAAACATTTGAGCATCTGTATTAGCACTTTAGATGAAATAGATTACGTGCCTGCTACACAAAAGTAGATCATGGCTGTCCCTCCTAAATGCACCTCCAGGCACAAGTGGGAACTTGTTTTGCCAAGTAACAATGATTCTGAGGCCTTGCAATTATTGCCCTTTGGTACAGTTACAAAAAGAAAATCAGCAGAAGGTGGCCACCATTTTTCAAGCTGAGTCATTAGTCGAATCCTCTCCAACCTCCGCATCAGGCATTATTACAAGTACTGTTACCCTCCATATTAAACTTGGCTGGTGGCTTTTAGCTTATTTTTTTTTTTCAGTTCCTCTATTAGAGTTACATCTGTAAACTTATATCAGACTTTGAAAATGTGCATCATTCTCTCACCACTTGCTTTCCTCCCTGTGGAAATTCCCATTTTTGGTAATTACAATACCTTTCATCACTACTTTAGCTCAATTAGTTAAATTCTTATGTTTGGCAAATCGAGAATGTAAAAAGTTCAATGAGCAAATGCAGATTTCAACACTTCTAATAAAAAACAGGGAATGCAAAGAACATATGAGGTATCGTAGTGATTTCAGGGGTTTTACAACTTATGGCAAGGAGAAAGGGAAAAAATAGGTCAACGCGACCCATATAACTGTTCAACAAGAATTCTTAATACCATCTAAGGATGTCTTTGTTTTGCTTACAGCAGTCTAATCTATTCAGATTTGACCCCGTATGATCAGGCCTCCTATGTAATGTACTGTACACATACAGCTAAATATTCCTGAGCTCTTGGGTGCTTTTTTGTAAGGGATCTCTATATGGGAAGTTATGGAGTCTTGGAAGCAAAAGTAGGGGCCCAAAGAGGACAATAAAATGGAACAGGATGGAGAAGGTCTAGGTCCCCAAGGACAGGGACAGGACTACCGAGAATAGGATGGAACAGGTGCAGAATAGGGCAGACTAGCTCAGGAGCAAGCAAGTAAAGAACAGAGCAAAAGTGGTTACAAAATAGAAGGAAACATTTCAAGGCTAGGATACTAAGACAAGGTAGGATACTCAAAGCAAATTTCCATGGACGGCAAAGAAGAAGTGGTAATAATAATTAGGGTCATAGTACCCAGGAGTAGAAAAAGCTAGGAACTCACCAGTGATTAAGAAATTGATTTATATAGAAAGGATTCAGCTGTGCTTGTGTGGCCCTAATTAGCTCAGATTTGATACCTCAGGTGATGCAGATATGTTTCAATTCACCATGATCCTCTCA
Source organism: Xenopus borealis (assembly GCA_024363595.1). Lineage (NCBI taxonomy): Eukaryota > Metazoa > Chordata > Amphibia > Anura > Pipidae > Xenopus > Xenopus borealis. Next base: position 92,244,677 of record CM044445.1, on the reverse strand, counting down.
GTGGTATTTATGGCCCTGTTGTAAGGCAGCTATACGACTACAGGATATTATGCAGAATTTTCAATGCCAGAATCTCTAGTAATTGATATCTGATTTTCACACACACATTTTTGTAGCAGTTCGCTTGAAATAATTTAGGTGGAACGGTAAGAAAGTTATTAATGGTTTTTGCTTTTTCTTCCAGTTTTTAATAAGTGATCGGGACAGAGACCCTCAGTGCAATCCTCACTGCACTAGGCCACAGCATAAACCAGTGTGTGCTTCAGATGGTCGGACCTATGAATCTATGTGTGATTATCAACGAGCCAAGTGCAAGGACTCTACCCTAAGTGTGACCCAACGTGGAAGGTGCAAAGGCAAGAAAATACTCATATATTTATATGCATAGGTCATGTAGATTTAACATTTGCATAACTATTTCTCCATCTCACTTTCTTTTTTATATCTATGTTAAAAGCGCATCCCGGTTTTTGGTCTACCACTCCATTAGATGTGGGAACATTTTTGGAGGAGTTTGCTTCCTTTCAGCCACAAGAGCTTTAGTGAGGTTGGGTACGAGTGTTCAAATTCATATGGCAGGTGTTTATTTGGGTTTATGATCAGGGCTAAGTCACGTTTTTAAATTTCCATCTTAGCAAACGCATTTTGTACACGCCTTGATTTTTGCAAAAGTGCATTATCGTACTAAAACAGTCAAGGGCAACTGTTTGCTGAATGTTCTTTCGTGTGGTTTTACATGGGACATGTTTTATTATATATCCGTCAGCTGTGGGTTTGGCCTAAAGAAGCAATTTCACTGTTTAGAAAGTGTTTGAGGCAAATAGTTCACGTTTTGTTCCTATAATACCTTACATGACATAACATCATAGCACCATAGCACCTAATCAGATGTTTGCTTTGACACAACTATCTACATTGTAGTAAATAGTATGTGCTGATTGGTTGCTATGGATTACTAGAATTGATGTAATGCCTTTAAACTGTTTTTTTTTGTGAATATATGTAAATCAGTGCCTCCATATATCAGTGTTACTGCATAGCATAAGTGAATGTACATATGAAGCTATACCCTCATACTTTACCATCAGTCAGGGGCTCTATTGCCAATGGGATGTGTTGAGAAACTTGCCTCAAGCAGCAGTGCACCTCTGGTTACAAGGGGCAGCAAAAAATAGAACTCCTGGCAACTTTAAGAGCAGAAATTTGGCTCTTCTAGTGCAGAGAGCACAATGACACTCTCTCTCTCTAGCATCCTGGACCCCCCCTGGACCTCCACTGGTGGCATTGTGGACCCCTCTGGCCCCAAAAAGGTGAGCACGGCCTGTGGAGGGGGGTCGGCATCGGAGCCAGGATCAGCCCTGCCATCATTGTATGCACCAGTTAATCCATAACTTCCTCCCACAACATTACTAAAAAAATATAAAATAAAAGTGCAGAGTGACAATAAAGTTTATAAAGACAGGCTTTATAATGGACTTAGAACATGGACATCATAAGTGTGTTTGCTCTGTAGATGCTGGTCAGAGCAAGTGTCGTCTGGAAAGGACTCAAGCTCTTGAACAGGCAAAGAAACCCCAGGAAGCTGTGTTTATTCCTGAATGCAACGAAGATGGATCATTTACACAAGTAAGAATTGCTTACTTACTCTGCCTATGTAAGTTACAGGTTGGTAATGAGGCATCTGTATTTCATAGATGAAGCCTCTAGTTACCCTTTTAGATGAACTTACCTTCCAATCACAGACATCTCCCAAGTGGACTCAGTTTCCAGGTTATTGGGCTGCATCAGGTGTTACTGGGCATATTTGGATTAAGTGTGGGGCTTGTCCGTAATAATCACACTCTTTAAAATTCAGCTTTTCTATATTTAGAGGGACTGCCATGAAAGAAAAAAAAAAACATGTGAAGGAGATTTATCAAAGTCTAAATTGGGATTCCTGGCAATTTTTTGGTGTTCTCCCAGCATCTGGATTTTTATCACCTTCACTATCCTTTTCATGACATTTTGGAATTTTGTTCATTTATCAAAGCATTTGTTAACTCACCTTTCACCCATTGCCTTTTTTGTATTAGAAACTGTTCTCCAGCTATAAGCAATCATTCTTCTCTAAGACAGTAACCTCACAAAAATTCTGTTGCGGAACACTTAAATCTGAACACTTGGTTGTCCTGACATTACATGTTTATATATTTCAGGTTTTCCCACATTTATTTAGGATTTTTGTTTTTAGGCAAGTATAAAATGTTCTTTTTTTGTGAAAATACTCAAAAATGTCCTTTTCGCCAAGTATATTTATTCTATGAATAGAATTTTTCCACCATAGATTATAATGTCTCTGGCCATCTGAAAAATACTTTGGTTAATGGGGTAAAAAAAAAATCACCACTGGGGAACAAAACCGAAGAAATATAAAAACATGAAAAAAATTAAACCTGTGGGAAAAAGACCTTTGTAGTCGAAATGAAGCAGAGAAATAATCTTTGATAAATATGCTTTTTTGGAATGATTCATTATTAGTTCTAAGTATTGTTAGATTATTAGATAATTAGAAAAGCAGAGAATTAGATAATAGCACATAAGCTCAGAAGAATATAATGGTGTTCTATAGACAATTTGCTGCATGTCCCAGTTTGGCATTAATTCCTGGTAATACATCGCAAGGCTGACTACAATTTTTGATAAAGCTATCAGATTAATTTTTCAGTAATTTTCCATTGTATTGTTTCTGTATTCCTTTATACGTTGGACACCCATTGGAATGAGCTTAAGTAGTGGCATAACTACCGGGGAAGCAGAGGGGAAATTGGCCCAGGCCCCCCCCCCCCACAGATCACGCCTGCTGCAGCCGCAAAAAAATTGCGAACGGAGGGTGGGATAGGGGCTCAGCTGCACGGCCCACACCAGGGCCCGCCCCCACCTTGTTCCGTTACCAGAATCATTCCCAAATACTAAGAATACAAAGGCTGAAACAAATAAATAAATAAAGCACTGCTTACTGCTTTAAAATGAAACATGATAGAAAGAAGAAATAACATGCTGTAGTAGCAAGATGGATCCTTTAGGCTTCACCTTTATCACAGTATAGTTTAAACCTGGTTCTGGGATATTAACAGAGACAGTAGAGATTAGAACCCTACCAACCCTTTCTAAGAACCCAACTTAATCATTGCTTGCCTGGACTACACCAAAAGAATGTACACACACCAATGATATTGGGTGAGAGTCGGCCATAGCTTTATTAAACACAATACAGTTGGATAATTTTACACAACCGTAAAAAAAACATTCTGGATGCCAGTCACTGAGTAGGCAATGGCATGTTACCATGAGGTTATTTTCCAATAATAGCAGGGACAAAACCACCGTGGATGTGACAATTGCATGTACATTGATGTGATGTGAAAACTAGGGATGTAATACTGAATGCTAATTTGCATATGCAGATCAGAGACAGGAAGGGAATGAGAGAAATGTCTTACTTCTTTGGCACAAGGATTCGACTAAATCCAAATCCTGTTGAAAAAGGCTTAATCTTGGTCGAATACTGGACCAAATCCTGGATTTGGTGCATCCCTAATGAAAATGGCTGAACAAGGATTAATAAAATTTGTTTTTACAACAAAGCCCCAAAATCAATTTAAGCCAGAGCAGAAAGTGGTGACATTGGACCAAGTGGCACAGGTACTATTCTGGCAGGTTAAGCAAGAGGGGAAAGGGGACTGAATTGTAGAAAAGATAGAGATAAAGGAGAGAACTGGGATTGTCACCCAATTGTTTGAAGGTCGATATAAACCACCCTGTTACCTACCTGTTATTGTGCAGAACAGAGGAAAGGGGAGAGTGGGATGGAGAGTACAAGGCTAAAAGAACAATAACCGCCCCACAGCCACTAACACTATCATTATACAATTCAACACTTTCATATCAGTAGGGTCCTCATTTTCACATCTGTGATTTTCTTTTTCATTCTTTAACACAATGCAGACACACTGCATTTATTTTTGGGTGAGACATTAATGCTAAATGTGATCTGGGGCTATTTGAAAAGTTGCTAGAAAACATTTTTCTTTCCCGCTTTCACTCCCCAGTGGTGGCGGATTTGGCAGTGTCTTTATTGTCAAAGTAGATGAATGATTTTTTTGTGCCGGACATATTGTTCTGAGTGCTTCCATCAATCATGTTTTTGGCATCATTATGGAGCAGGGAAACTGTGAAACTGTATTTCTATAGTTTCTATAGAGCTTCTTGCTAGCTTAAATCAAGGCAAAGAAATTTCTGAAAGAACAATTAACCCAGAGTCCAAGAAGTTTGACATCTGGTTAAAATATTCATAGAAGGAAGTCCTTTTGTTGACTCAAATGTTATATAAAAACGTATTTTGCGCAATAAGTGGAAATTAGATAAATGTAACTATTTTGGTTTATATACGCGTTCTTTTGCTGACCAAAGGATGTCTGTCTTATAACTGTGGTTTGATAACCTGGCTTGGCTTCATCCAGTGCTTGCTTTGTGTCGTGTTGAATATAGAAAGGAAGATAGATGCAAGTTTGCTGTTCCATTTGAAATTGTAAATCCATCTGTGAACTGCTGGGACCGGTAATTACTTTTCTTCTAGGTAGTCCCAGTGTAAATCATGGAAAGGATTTCTTACAGTCACCTTAGATCTTGGCTCCATTTCTGTTGTATGAAAAATGCATATTTCAAATAAGCTGTCAACAGGGATTCCATGATTTAATAGAAACATTAAATAAAGAGTAGATCTATCCGCTGGCAAATCCTCCAGTTTCTCCTTTATTTATATTAAATATATATATATATATATATATATATATATATTTTAAATTATATTTATTTATGGAAATTTTCTCCCACTTAACAGATGATGAGATATATAGGTATTTTAGAGGACTCCTTACATCTTTATATCACAAATACTGATTGATCTAAGTTTGGAACTGTTTCATCAGTTATCTTGGGGATGCATTTCTGCCCTTTCTGCCGATCCAATCAGGGACTGTTGGGGACACAAATTCATATACTGTATGCAATAAAAGGCACTGTTTGCTCAGGTGCAGAGACCCATAGCAAGCAATAAGCAGTTTGCTTTTGAACAGGTGACCAGTGACTATTTTTTGCTCGTGGACAATAGACCTTTACCAAGTTGCACATTTTATTATATAACCCCATAAAAGTTTTATTGTTGCATGACTTCATTATCTGTAGCTAAATAGCATATTACAATAGGAACCCCATTTTACATTTTTCAGGGGACCAGGAAAAAAAATGGAGTAAAATCCGGAAAATACACTATGCTTTATGTGTTGGTGGTACCAAAAAAGTGGGAAAAGTTAAAATTGTAAAATAGAGGTTTCACTGTATTATAATAGGAGGATTATTCCAAACTATAAAGTTTACATTTAGTCTAAAATGTACTTTGCCCAAAGCTTTCAGAAGAATTTCCATGACAATGAAAGAAGGGAGTCATTATCCTCAATGTCACAACACTGTACTTGAGGGGATATCAAGGACAATCACTTCAGAACATTTTTTTAAAATAATAATAAAACAGTACCTTGTATTGGATCCCAACTAAGATATAATTGATCTACTTGATTTTTAGTATGCTTTGTTGTATAATTAAAAAAATAAACTAAAGAGATGCATAAAATTGGGCAATAATAATGTCATAACTAAATGTTTAAATACAATTATCAAATCCCAATGATTTTGCCCCTACTGTAAAGTTTTAGTTTTTTGCAGAGGCTAAAAAATGCAGAATTGAGGTTTTACCTGCTTAAGGTAAAATACAATATTTTACTTTATGACAATAGGATAAATAGAACGTCTACTGCTGCTGAGTTAAGCCACTTGGATATACATTCAATTTAAACACGGCCAATAATGATTTCCATACACAATGTATATACATGGCATCTGAAGCTGGAAAACTGATTCCAAAGCCACACATTTTTATACTAAATTCTATTATGAAACAATTGTTTATTTCCACTATGCCAAAATGTATGAAACAAATTATAGGCTAATCAGTCAATTCTGAGACATAAGTGGAGCTCAAAGACTTGATTTAGATTTGTATATTACATTTTCATTCCTTAATTCTGAATGTATTATTACTCATTCCATATGTACAATAGTTTCCAAAATCTTAACCAAAGAGACTTTTCCCTTAAAGCCACTTTACTCTAAAATGAAACGCATTGGAAAGATACCACAAAGCTTGTAAGCATTCCAAAGCCCAAATCATCACAATTCTCAGCTAATCCAGCCATTACATACAGGGGTCTCCAAGCAGCTTGTATTCACAGTTGCCCCAAAAGAAGCACTATGTGATAAATGTCCAAGGGGACATCCATGTTCCAACTAAATTCCATCCCTTATATGGTGTCTGCTAATGTTTGCTTGTGTGCCGCTTGCAGCAAGGTACATATCATTAGGTGAAAAACATCTGCACTTTGTGCCTGTTTTTTGGACTTGCCTACCATACAAAATTGAGCCTTTTTATTATAAAATGCCAATATGAAATTGATGAATCTCATATCCCTCTTGTGAATATTAATGTTATCAACATTTTTATAGTTGCTAGGTAAAGAGATGAAAAAAGTCTTCTGATTCTATTTATAATCCTGCAAAGAATTATAGTTGATTTGTGGTCCATTTTTCAGCATTGTGTATACATATATTTATATAGCATACATGATTAATAACACAAATAGTGCATGAAACACATTAAGCTCACTTATATACTCCTAATTGTTCTTTAGCAAGGGCAGGTTGAATGTATTGGAGTACATGCCTATTTCTCCATTCACCTTAGTCCAAACATTGGTCTGAGGCACCACAGTTGCATTCCTTAATCTTCTTGTGCTGCATGTATTAATTATTATTAATCTGTATTTATATAGCACCCACAAATTCTGCAGAGTTTTTAAAGAGATTATATAGGTAAAAAATCTATCAAGAGCATCAAGAATGCTTTGGACCTTAGATCTTTCAGTAATTTGGATCACCATACTCAAGTCTAAAAATCATGTAAACATGAAATAAACCCAATAGGATTGTTTTCCACCATTTAGCAGGGGTGCTGCCTTAGGTGGCAGCGCCCCACTAGTTACCTCCTCCAACCTTATGGACCCCCCCTCCAGTGGCGTAACTACCAGGGGTGCAGAGGGTGAAATTGCACCAGGGCCCCTACCCCCTTGGGGCCCATTGGAGCCACAAAAATGGTTATGGCAGGCAGTTATCTACGGGGATATTTTACAGCACACATGCCATCAACACTCCAGCATGCGATTTACAGAGGTAAGGGCCTGACCGGGGGCCCAGGTGCTCATCCTGTACCGGGGCCCACCAAGGAGTAGTTACGCCACTGCCCCCCTCGATTCATGCATCTTAGTTACCATTAAGTACAAGATACTGTTTTATTATTATAGTGAAAAAGGAAATCATATTCAAAAATTTGAGTTATATGCTAAAAATTGACTCTATAGGAGTGTACCTTTTCATAATTCAGAGCTTTCTGGATAAAGGGTTTCCCTGTAAGGGAATCTACCAGAGAACAGGTGAGCTCATTATTTTTGACAATACACCTATGAAGTCAAAAGTACTTTAGGAAAAACAAAGGTAGAGACTAGAAGGCGAGGTAGATGGCCACAAGTTGTAGACAGTTAGGAGAGGGTAGGTGAAAGGAATCAGGAATAGGATAACAGGTATGGGACCTGTTATCCAGAATGCTCGGGACCTGGGGTTTTCTGTTAAGGGGTTTTTCTTTATTGTGTATCACCATACCTTAAGTCTACTAAAAAATTATTTCAATATTAGTTAAACCCAATAGAATTGTCTTTCCTGTAATGATTAATGATATCTTAGTTTGGATCAAGTACAAGGGACAGTTTTATTATTACGGAGAAAAATTAAATGTTTTTTCAATTTGAATTATTTGATTACAATGGAGTCTATGGGAAATGACCTTCTTGTAATTTGCTTTCTGAATAACAGGTTTCCAGATAATGTAACATGTATTGTACCAGGAGCAAAGCATCCTCTTACATTTCCGTCATAGCTTATTCACAATTGGTTGTGTTTAATTGTCTCCCCATGTTTCAGCTTTTAATCCTTCCAGACAGCTTTTCATTCTAAATTATCCTTCCTCTACTCTTTCTCTCCAGTCTTTCAGCATTTAGTTCCCATTGCAATACTCACTGTATACCCTCCCTCTCTGTCATGCTTGTGTCCCCTCCGATCGCATTCTTTCAAGCCTAGCTTCTCTCCTGTTTCACTTTATCCTTTTATCATTGCCTGCTTATTTTCATTGCCCGGTAAAGCTTTCAGTAATAAGCTGGCTCTTTATTAAAACAAAATAAAAAAATATCCAGGAACCAGAAAAGAGAATAGGCCCAAAAAATAGACTGGCTGGTTTTGAAAATTTTTGGTATTAATAATATATTTTATTAAGAATTTTTTTTAAATGAAAGTTATAGGTATAACTAATTTGGATCTCTATACCTTAACTCTGCTAAAACATAAGCCCAACAGGATTGCTTTGTGTCACTAAGTTACCATAAAGTACATGCTACTGTTTTATTAATTTATAAAGATTTGAATTACCCGCTTAAAATATACTCTGTGAGTGACGGCATTCCCATCAATCAGAGCTTTCTGAATAATGGGTTGCATAATGAATTATCTGCACATTTGTATTTCTACAAAAAGGTAGGAGCTAATGAAATATATTCTATGGGTTGGTGCCTTCAAATCCAAACTTCTTCATGAATTTTTCAACATAATATGCAGGTTTAATTATAGCCTGCAAAGCTCACCCCTTTTTCCAGGTTGGTCCGGGGTCCTAAGCCCCAGACCCCTCGCTTAAACAAAACCAATCAGTATGTATTTAAAAATAGCAGGTCACTCACCCCTCCCGATCTCTGGCCCAGGTGCTACACCCCAAACCCGCAGCTTTGGGAGACCTCCGTAGTCAATTCAGAACCCTTGTGGTGTGCACTCAACGAACCAGGCAGTTGCGGTGAAATTAAAAGCGGCTTTATTTACCAGAAGTCCATCTTCCTAACGCGGTTCGTGTGATCCCACACTTATTCATAGGAATGGGTGGAAATTACAAACATCAGTTTAAAAAGTATTGGTAGTTCACGTCACCATTGACGTGTTTCCTCCCACTCGTAACCCTATCAGGTAAAATTCTGCTTTGACATCCATTTACATATGTTGTTAACAATTCATAACTTAAACTCCAAATAAATCAATTCTAATACAGCATGTATTTAACAAGATTACAGTGACTGTATTTACCTTACAATATTCAATTTCTTAAATTCAATTCATTAGAAAAATCAGGAGTTTCAACAGTTAAAAAGTAAAAAAATTGAAAAGGGTTAAAAAACCATTCATTTATACGTCATACAAATTTAATGTCATTCGACCTACTCAACCGTGTTAGAAATATAATCCATCTGAAGATCGGAAACTACAATTAGAGAATTAGAGAACCATCGTTATTAATTCCTTCCTATCCGCATATTGATTGTAGTTTCCGATCTTTAGATGGATTATATTTCAAACACGGTTGAGTAGGTAGTATGACAGTGAATTTGTATGAAGTATAAATGAAAGGTTTTTTACTCCTGATTTTTAAACTCCCGATATTTCTAATGAATTGAATTTAAGAAATTGAATGTTTTAAGGTAAATACAGTAAACTTGTTAAATACATGTTTTATTAGAATTGATTTATTTGGAGTTTAAGTTATGAATTGTTAACAACATATGTAAATGGATGTCAAAGTAGAATTTTACCCAATATGGTTGCAAGTGGGAGGAAACACGTCAATGGTGACGTGAACGGCCAAAACTTTTTAAACTGAAATGTTTGTAATTTGCAGCCATTCCTTTGAGTACGTGTGGGATCACACGAAAATCTGGTAAATAAAGCTGCTTTAAATTTCACCGCAACTGCCTGGTTCGTTGAGTGCACACCACAAGGGTTCTGAATTGACTAAAAAGGTATGAGCTGCCATGTTTGTTGCCTCTGACTAAGCAGTCTTCATAAATAACAATAGCAAATGCAAACAGCAAAATAACAGAGGTCATACAAAATTGTAAATACTTTTCCATTAACAAGAATAAACATAAAGTCTCAAATCAATTAGTAAGGTCCTGTTTCTAGTAAAAAAAACATGTTGATTCAGGAAAGCTCTATATTTATTTTATTTATTTATTTTTTTCTCTAGGTTTATTTCATATGTAAAGCTAAGATATTTCTTGGCCTAGTTCCTTGTGTGGAACCTATCATGTTCCATTCAACAGCAGAGGATTAAAACCACAGACAGGGAACTTGTAAGCCTCTTGTTGCTAGGCAGATGTACTAGTGCTACATATTTAAATGTAGACACCCAGAAATGTTTGAAAGTAAAAAAAAAAGGGAATAGGATTAGGATTTTTTTCTCTAGCTAGTGATATTTATCAAGTTCAGAGGTTTATAATGGAAAAGCCCAATACCCCAGCAGCAAAGGTTTATTTCTTATGTTTCTTTTAGTATTTTTTTTATATTCTGGCAGAATTGTGGGTTGGGTGCATAATATTTGAATTGCTAAATTTTACCCTAAAAATATATATCTAAGCATTATAAATGAAAATAATCAGCTAAAATGATAGTATCCATTTCTGTCAACTATTTAGCTAAACTGCATTCCCAGGCTGGGGGTTTTAATATAGCACTGGCAGATATTGCATTGTACATCAATCAATGTTATCTACACTGATATTGTCTTTCTTTCTTGATTAATAAAGATGAATAAAGTATATTAAGCCAGCTATTGGATAGCAGTTGCCTAGAGGACAGTGAGCAGGCAATTTGTATATTTTTTGGTGTTGCTATGGCTCACAGTTAAATATTTGCTCTTTGAAATCTTCCTGCTTAGACATCTCATTTAACTAAAGTATTTTTTTTTACTTTTGCTTCTACTCACAGAGAGTACATCAAGGAGTTTGAATACATAGTGTATTAGAACATTAATATTCTGAACAGCTGTTTTAATAATGGTCAAGACGAGAAATATAGTTAGATCCCAAATGAAAATATGTTGCTTTACCAACATTGTCCAGCTTTGTGATATCTTTTATTATTATTTATAGTTTTGTATTATTTGCCTCTTTTGAGCTCTCAAATTGGAGTCACTGACCCCATCTAAAAACAAATGCCCTGTAAGGCTACAAATATATAGTTATTGATACTTTTTATTACTTATTATTCTATTCTATAATTTTTTTATATATATATTATTATATATTTATTTAAGCAAATATTGCCCTTTTATGTCCTTTGCCTTGAATTCCCATTTGGTGATGGTGTGTGTGCTGCCTCAGAGATCACCTGACCAGAAATATTTCAACTGTAACTGTAACAGGAAGAAGTGTGGGAGCAAATGACACAACTCTGTCTGTTAATTGGCTCATGTGACTACAGTAACATTGTAAGAGTCGCTTACCCTGGTGGTTTAGTGGCATGCAGGGGCGCCCGCCACATGTGTCTGCTCCCTTCCAGCCACAGTCACCCTATGGCGCTTTCCAGGTTTATGAGGTTCCAAATTAAAAAAAAGATCAGTTATATAGAAAAACCCAAGGTCTTGAGAATTCTGGATAACAAGTCCCATACCTGTATTATGTGGATTGTGTGATATTTCATAAAAGAAAAATGGAACTGACACCTAACATAATTGTAGAATCGCCCTGTTATTCTGTGCTTGTGCCACATTATATAAAAATGTTGCAGACACCATGTTACGTTTTAATTTGTTTCACATGGCTTTGGGTGATTATTAAAATATTATTTCATATTAAAATACGAGCATTACGGAAAACTCTTCTTCAAGATTTGTGATGGGAGAATCTGTCCCGTTTCATTTCGTCTTAAAATTTGCAAACTGTGAAAAAATCCGCAAAGGATTTTAAATTTTAACATGCAACCATTTGTGCATGCCAATTTTGTCTGTGACAAAAAGTGGAAATTAGCTACAAATCCATGCCTGGAGAATTCATTCCCCCTTTAACTATTCAAGATAGCTATGTGTCAAACCAGTACAGTATTGTTTTGTTCGGCAACAATAGTTTACATTGGAACATGCCTTGGAACTGAATAGAATCAGTTTGTTATTATTTTATTAAGAGCTGAGAGAATAAGATTTATTGCAAAGGATGTCAAAGTGTTGCTCTCCGGTTGACTTTGATCTTCAACACTTCATTCTTAGAGACATGGTCACAGGCTGGCTTTTGCTATTATATTCATAGCATCTTCTGGAAGGTTTTCAGCCAGACTTTGGGATGCATGTGTTTTTTTAACTCCCTAAAATCACATATCCTGTAGACTTTAGATATTTAAAATACCAAACAGCATTTTAGTGAACTATATAGCCACTTCCAGATGTTTGCTAAGCTAATAAAATGACTTAACCAACTGAATATTCTCTGTTTTGATGATAAATCATTGAACACTGCAGGTTTGTAAAACTGCAATCCCATAAGAACAGCTCTGTTATAAATGATTTCTGCCTTACTTATTGTGGTAACTAGTGATATCAGTCACATTTGATTTTGCAATTGCCAGAAACTAGAAGATGAGTTTCACTTTCAATGCAGCATTTTCTGTCAAAGAGGTGTTCATCATCCAACCCTCAAGCAGTCTGAGGAATGCTAGCCTGGATATCCATTATCTAGATTCCAGGCTTTTTGAGTCAAGTTCCTCTGTATTTTGTCATATTGTTATTTCAGCAATGCCTGTAATTTGTGAGGTAGCCTCAGTACTTAGATGTGGATAAGTAACATCCATTTTACAGAATTATAATATATCTTAAATACAGCTGGCCTCTTAGCAACAACGCCTTAGATAATGAAATATTTCTAGGTAGAGTTACGTTCAATTGTACAGTCATACTGGTTAGTATACTTATATCACTTCCACAATAAAAAGAAATGGAAAATAAAAAAATACTTTTAAACGTGAGTTTTTCTTTCTTTCTTCTGTTCACAATTGCCGTGTTCAGATTTTCATACCTAGTTTAAGAGGTTAATAAAAATGCCAAATACGCTTGTAAGATGGAGTTGAAAAGAAGGCAGCCATTTCCTCGGCTAGCATTCATTAATCACTGAACTCTTTCTCCAATTAACTGAACTTCTATCATCTGGGAAATTGGACATCAAAGTAAAAAGCATCAATTATCTCATGGATTACGCAACATTTAAGCATGCAGAGATGCATGTATCTATGAATTAATTTATTTTCAGCTGCACTCTGCCTAAAACATGTTGGATAAGAATGCAAGAATAAGGGGGTTTTACAGTAAGCACTCCAAATCAAAGCCATGCACAAGGCAAGCTCAATGAAAAACAGGCACAAGAAAAAAGAATCCTCCCTAATAAGTGTCTGGTCAAATTTAGATACAGGAGACTTACAAAGAAAATCAGTGCAAGAGCTGAGTATAGCAGTCCTGAACATGCTGCTATTCAAGAGGTGTTGTGGCTAAGAGATAGTATGCTTAGATATTTTTCTAGGTGATAAAATGTCAAGCAGAATTTAGAAGGAGATAAAAAGGCAAATGGTAGAGAAAAACTTGGTGAAGTAAAATGTTAAAAAGGGAGAAAAGGCAGAGGACATATATAGTGTGAAAAGATAAGATTTCAAAGAATTCAAAGAGGGACCATTAAGAAAGCGGGAAGAATGAACAATCTTTAAAGTACAAAGTGGCTTTGTTTGTGTACAGTCCTGATTCCACAGTAATGTAGTCAACCTAAAGATTGGTTGTTTGCAGTTGAGTTTGCAAAAGTCAATTATCTTGGAGCATTAGGAAAGAAGTCCGCTAGCATGATTCTTACAAACCTGTACCTAAATCTGCATCAAAACAAGTAGCATTTTGTCTCAGATTACAGTTTGACAATAGATTGGGAGAGGAAGGACCCTAATGACTTGGGCCTAATTAAATGAATCTAAAAGGCTAAAATAATCTTTTCCAAAAATAGTTGCTGTGTATTTATTGGCCTTTTTGCAAATGTTGTATATTTTCATTGGCCAACATTCCATTGCTTTGGGATTTATAAGTAAACTGCATTTTCTGTATAGCTATATGTTGTATGTTGCCACTCCATACAGACCTTCTAGAATATAAGGACAGATTGGGGTAATTAGAGCAAGGGTGGTTATTTGGTACAGAGAGGATCAACATAGAGATCTTGTAGCTCTGCATGACCTTCAAGCAGCTATAGGGATGCTACTTTTTCAGAAGATACCGAAAAGGAAAAACTATGGATCAACTTAGCTGGAACTACCCATGGAATTAATATTACAAGTTGAAATCTTTTTCTTGTGGGATGTTGGATTAATTAACCACAAATCAGACCAATAGATGGAGCTAAACTGGATATTGCTGAGTTGTCATAATGGGCCTTGGGTAGGATGTGACCATCTGGTATGCAATATGTACATTCACAATTGAAACCTACCTGTCTTGGCCCCAAGGCCACCATCAGAAATCACAGGGCTCCATGCAGCAACATTTTCTGGTCCCCACCCATCCCCAGATTCTGCCCCCCCAAAAAAACATTAGTGGTCAGGGCCCCCCCCCTATAAGTTAAAAAAATTAATTAGTGGTCAGGCCCCCCTATAAGTTAAAAAAAAATAATTAGTGGTCAGGGCCCCCCTATATGTTAAAAAAAACATTAGTGGTTAGGCCCTCCCCTTTAAGTAAAAAAAAGGGGTCAGGCCCCCCTCTAAGTTAAAAAAAACATTAATTAGTGGTCAGGCTCCCCTATAAGTTAAAAAAATAATTAGTGGTCAGGGCCCCCCTATAAGTTAAAAAAATAATTAGTGGTCAGGACCCCCCCTATAAGTTAAAAAACATGAATTAGTGGTCAGGGCCCCCCTATAAGTTTAAAACATGAATTAGTGGTCAGGGCCCCCCCATACGTCAAAAAAATATTGGTGGTCAGGGCCCCTCAATAAATTTAAAAAACATTGATGACAGAGCGCCCATACAAAAACATTGGTGGTCAGGGGCCCTATAGAATAAAAAAATCATTGGGAGGCAGGAGTTCAATAAACAAAAAAAACAAAAACATTGGAGCTCAGTGGAACTTACCTT
This sequence comes from Xenopus borealis, assembly GCA_024363595.1. Lineage (NCBI taxonomy): Eukaryota > Metazoa > Chordata > Amphibia > Anura > Pipidae > Xenopus > Xenopus borealis. Next base: position 92,229,517 of record CM044445.1, on the reverse strand, counting down.
AGTTTCTTCTTCAGCTTCTTCTGTTTCCTGTGTCCCATTTTTTCCTGTTTGTTTTCCACTCAAAGTCACCCCCTGCTCTCAGTGAGCTCCAGAACTGGGTAGGGTGGGCAGAGCTATAGTGCTTAGCAGTCCAGGTAGATCTACACAGGGATTGGATAGGCTTATCCAATCATCATGCTGCACTACGGGGAACTACCAATAGCTAAGAAGCTGGGGATGGGAAAGACGTGTAGAAGAAGCTCAGCCCTCCCCACATGATTCTACAGCTTCCTGACAGCAGTGGGGGCCCAGCTATGGAGTGAATACAGCGGCTGGGCCGCTCTAATAACCAAGAATTACTGGGTTGGGACAACTGTGCCCCTAATGCCCCCCTGATAGCAGCCCTGCTTGGCCCCATTGAGTACCTATATCAGAGATACCAGACAACATAGGACAACACAGTAAATAAAACATATATTTACACTATATATATTTATATATATATATATATATAGAGAGAGAGAGAGAGCAAGAGAGAGAGACTGTCTATCTGTTTGTGTCTGGCCTGGTCTGGGGATGGTTGGAACATTATCATATGAATGGGGCAGAGGAGGAGAAGAACCAGCTTGTTTGCATCTAAAAGCCATAAAGCAGTAGGTAGTAAACTTAGACAGAGCTTGCAAAATCTACCCCCCTGGAATAACTGGTCAGAACACATCAAGAGACTATCACTCTTGTGATATACAGAGGTGAATGTCGTATTGTTTTTACTTGAATTGTTAGCATTATTTTACTATTATTATTGTGGAATACTATGCACAGATAAATTGTGAAAGTTTGCCATGCAGCTAAGCTGCAAACAAAGGTAGTTTGTTTGGTCTCCACCACATTAGGGAGGCATGATATGTATTACATGTATAACAGCACTGTACAGTAGAAGTATAATATATATAAGTATGCAAGGGGAAGACAAATCACAAAATAAATGTGATAGGACATAGGACAAACAGCTTAAGTGCTATGTGGTAAGAGACATAGTAGGAAGGAGGTCCCTGCCCCATAGAGCTTACAGTGGATGGGAGGCTAATATACAGGAACAAATTGGAGATGAAAAAGTGCACAAGGTAAGGCATAGTCAGTAGGCACAGGATTTGGCTAATATTCTAGTGCTCCAAAAGGTAGGCTCATATTTTTTTCTTGAAGAGACTGAGATAGGGTTCCTTATGGAGGAATTTAGGGATGGAATTCCATAGGTAAGGAGCAGCAAGATAGAAGAGTTTGAGACCAGAGGTGGCAGTGGATGGTGTGAAGAGACGGTGGCTCTGAGAAGAGCGGAGAAGATGACCAGGAACGAATAGCAAGACAAGAGAAGAAATGCTGTGAGGAACAGAGTAGTGAAGGGCTTTGATATGGAAATACATAAGAAAGTAATATGCTTTCATATATAAGAGTAAAAGAGTAAACTGTTTAGATAATGATGTCATACATATTATTTAATAAAAACATATTCCATACATATCCCAGAAAACAACAGAAAGCCAGATGTATGTATTTTGATGTGATGGACAAAATGAAGAATAGACATTCAAGAAATTGTTAGTTTTGGCTTCTTCTCCTCAAGTGATTGCTTAGCAAATGGTCCAGACCCAAGACAAACATTTACTGCTGAGACTGTAATTGCTCAGAGATCACATCTCTAATGTAAAAGAATCAGAACCCCCCAAAAGCAGTCTAAAAGTGCTTGGAAATTCTTTGCCACCTTTGGGAGATCTTAGGCCTAGCTGTCAAACCAGTGGAATGCACAACAGAAAGAAGAAAAAGTTAAATAAAGAGGTTATATGTTGATCTGGACTATCTTCAAATAGATACATGTTTATTGGACAGTGTTATATTTTATAAATGTTTTGCTTTTCCTCAAACAATATAAATAAGGACAATAAAATATGCAGACTGCAGGGTTATTAAAGTTTATGTCATAAGAGGACATATGTCATGAACATACTTTTCTTTCTTTTCACCCTAGTAGTGTCTTTCCATGACCATTGGCTTCTTCTATGGGGGTTGCTATGTGAGGTTGTGTCCAGCAAAGAATGAAGGCTTACACAAGGCAAACTGCTAGGTGTAAAGTATCACATACATAAAAGCCAGTGGAACAAAAAGGGAAATAACTTCTTAATATTCTCCCATATGTAACTCTGTTATTGAACAATGAAAACAAAATCCTAACCATTTACCATTAGAAGGCCCTAAAACTGAAGATTCATCCTTCCAGGGTGGTGAATAATTTTGTCAGCACCAGAGTACTCCTAATATAGTATTTTATCTGCTCACATACTGTAGACTGTAGAATATACTATATGGACATTTGAGAACCCAAATACAAGTGCTGCAAGTTTTAGTTCTTCTATAGGGATCACATTTTGCAAGATAACATGATCCTGCTCATGAAAAAATCCACCTCTGCAGCCATCTCTGAAGGGAAAGCAAAATATGTTTCACTGTTTTTTACTATACAGGTTCATGCTACTATGGATATTATACTAAGCCACTTTGTTTGGTAATCATATTGGTGCTTTCCAGCCTGCAGTGTTAGGCTGGGGACAGACAGGGAGATTTGGGGAGATTCTGTCGCCTGGCGTTTAATAGCAGGCGAGAATCTCCCCGAATTTCCTTCTCCCTGTCTGCCGCTAGTAAAAGGGACAAAGCGCCAGCGCCTGTGCACACGCTGCGCGGCGATTCCGATTCCCGAAGTTTCCTCACGAGGTATCTTCGGGTGATTCCGGAAATCGCCGCGCAGCGTGTGCACAGGCGCTGGCGCTTTGTCACTTATACTAAAGGCAGACAGGGAGAAGGAAATTCGGGGAGATTGTCGCCTGCTAAAAACGCCAGGCGACAGAATCTCCCCGAATCTCCCTGTCTGTCCCTACCCTTAAGGAGTTCCAGACAGACTGGTATCTGTTGTCCTCTGCACTGATGTGATCAGAATCCTTTTACTGTCTGAAGCTTCATAGTCAGACTGCCCTTTGGTATCTTATTGCTTAATTGCCTGGACTGCCCCCACCTCAGTGGTTTAACTTGGAAGCATCGGTCCCCCTGCTCATAAAATCTACTGAGGGGGCCCAGCGTGAACAGTCCTTCCTCCCTGACCCCCCCCCCATCCTGACCCACTCATTCCACACCTCCTGGGCCTGGAGCGCACCAATATTTTAAAGGTACAAGACAGGTTGGGGAAGGGGAACTATAATACAGCAGATTTCAAGGTCTTGGCCCTCCCGAGACTGCTGGGTCTGCTGTTTATGTAGTTTTGCTAGTTCCCCTCTTGCTTACATCATAGGTGATATGTATAGTTTCTTTGATGTAGTAGACAAATGAGCATCTTAACAAGGCAATGCAGTAGTAAAAATTGAAATCTCCCCTGAAGGGGCATGTCCCCGAATTATTGCCAGACAGTTATGCAGAGCTTTACATGAACTTATAATAAACAAAGGTTACAGAATAAAGATAGTGTTAGAGGGCCCTGCTCACAAGAACTTACAATATGATAAAATAAACCCAAAGAGGGTCCCTCCATGCCTCTTAAGAGCTGAACCAGCTGTTTAGTTTGACATGACGTATGCTAGCCATACAAAGAGAGATCTGCACATTTGTTGAGGTTGCCCCATCTTTAAGATCTTGGCCCCATTTGACCACCCAGGCGATCGGCCAAAATTGGCTATTCCCTGGGTTAGTGTTTAAACCATAGCATGAGCTTATTCAGAATCATCAGCAGAACACTGCATCAGCAGCTGTCATTTGGACTCCACTATACAGGCAGTAAGGTGTCAACTCAATCTTGAGTGACCAAATCATTATCTAATGTTGCTCCACAGTTTGGGTTTTTGATGAAAGAAGGAAAACAGCAAATGACAATGAATTCTCTTACTACCCATGCACAAAAAAACTATAATTTGAAAATGAATGCGAATCATTTCTTTCCAGTACTTTTTAAAACATTACAGGTATGGTATACATTATCCGGAAACCTGTTATCCAGAAAGCTAAGTAATTCAAACGTAACACAAAAAAAAACAGTACCTTGACTTAGATAATTATTGGAGCCCATTGGGTTTATTTCATGTTTATATGATTTTATAGTAGACTTAAGGTATGAAGACCCAAATTACAGAAAGATCTGTTATCCGAAAACCCCCAGGTCCCTGCCATCTTCTGGAGCTTCTGCATATGCGTGCCGGCGTCACGTCACACTTGCTCAGCTGGCGCTGCGTCCGGCCAGGTTGCCTAGGGCGCCTGGCTGGAGTTGCCCAACTCTGGGCACAGATGCAGTCTACTAGAGATTTGTTATAATACATATCTGTAAAGTTACTCCTCTATAAACAAGTAATTTCTAAACATACAGACGTGTTCATTAAGAGAGGTCCCAGGGCAGAAAGCAATTACAGTCACTGTTTACAAACTTAAACAGTTTGATTTCAAACATTTTCCAAGCCTAGAGAAAATAAAATAAAAGCTTTGTTCTCATTCAACAGGTGCAATGTCATACGTTCACAGGATACTGCTGGTGCGTCACCCCTGATGGCAAACCTGTAAGCGGCTCTTCAGTGCAGAACAAAACACCTGTATGTTCAGGTAATATAGAAACTTAATATATTTAATTCCATGGGCTAGCAGAAATGGTAAATGATTCTTCACCTTTCTCATGCGTCTGTGTTTAAGATAAAATGCACTGCACATGGGAAGAAGGGTGGCAGTCTACATTACAGGAAAATGGATAAATGGGAGTGTTTGAATGTTACCATTGTAATGGGGCCCCCACTTCTTGCAGTTCAGTTCTGTAGAGTGACAGCAGCATTAGTTACAGAGTTCAGGTACTAACAATGGGCAAATTAGCACCAGCTTGGTAATCCAAATTAATCAGACATTTGGTTTTACTTACTTGCAGTGGATTGATCAACGGTATTTGGGGATTGGTTGCTATGGGTTTCTGCACTAGCACAGCGTTATCAAACGAGCCCCACTGTCTTCATTTAATCCAGTGATCCCCAACCAATAGCTCGTGAGTAACATGTTCCTCTCCAACCACTTGGATGTTGCTCTCGGTGTCCTCAAAGCAGGTGCTTATTTTTGAATTTCAGGTTTGGAAGTAAGTTTTATATGCATGAAAACTAAGTATAGTGCCAAGCAGAGCCTCCTGTAGGCTGCTAGTCCACATATCGGCTACCGAATAGTCAATCACAGCACTTATTTACCACCCTTAGAGACCTTTTAATGCTAGTGTTGCTCCCCAACTCTTTTTACATTTGAATGTGGCTCACAAGTAAAAAAGGTTGGGGATCCCTGATTTAACCCATGCTCTGTTTACTGGTGAGCCTCGTAAAACAGTAGTATTTTCTCCTGCTGATGGAAAACTGCAAGATTATTATAAGAGGGCACTCCTTGTGAGGTTAGTTATCTTTGTTAGAAGAAATGTAACCAAACAAAAAGATCCAACAGAGTAGTGATGAGGTGGGCCAAATGAAACCAGAACTGCTGTTCTCCGATATTGAACCAATATTTCGGAATACATTGTTGATTTAATGGACATATAAGAAGTGTTTTTCATGTCTCCATTCAAATGCAATGATTTTTGTATATTTTCAGTGCAATAGGTGTAACGTAAAACACTTCTGCTCAAATGTTGCATGCTCATGTGAATTATATAATGCAGTTTTGTTGCCCAAATCCAATAAATAACAACTCTTGGTCCCATCTTCCCCTTCCTGTGTAAGTTGGCCTGTCTGCAAGACAGCACCCTGGCCTTGGGTGCCAGAACTCCTTAGCTCTCCACATGATACACAGAATTAAGTTAGTTGTGGAGGGCTATTGGACTAATTTTAGCCCAGCTGACATATTATTACTGGTTACTCTCATATCAAAGCTTTGCACAGCTATTCAAAGGGACCTAAAGAAGCATTACACATGTGAATAACGCTCAAAACAGTGTGATTAAGGCAATGCTGTGTGTATAGCAGGAGGGATGATAGAAGCTTTGATCTCTTTTATATCATCCAATAAGCGTTTTTCTCATTCCATGTTTACTCGTTCTTCTCAATAAAGTCACTTGCCAGCCAAAGTCAAATTGAAAACCGACTCAAGAAACAATAACAAATCCTCACCCATTATTTATCCATTTGACTTACTTCAGATGTGGAAAAGACCCTACCTCTTATCCAAAATGTCACTCTTGTAGGAGCTTTGGGAAACCAGCCAGCCATACAAAAAGCATATGGAGTCCTCTGCTTATACAAGGAAATGTCACAACAGGAAAGATGGGCAGCTGTTTTCTCTTTTCTTCCCTACAGCCAGAGTTATTCAATTACTGGAGTGGACATTTCATAAACTCTCTTACTATTAGAAAGTTTCCCATTCTGACAGTGTTTCTCTCTGTTCTGGCCTCCAAGGTCAACCTGCAAGAACATGAGATGTAAGGTTACCATCTTGTACATGACGTCTTGCCTTGTTTTGTTGCCAAAATTATACACTTTTCTTAGGACAATCACATAGGTTTTAAAAAAAATAAACACTGGTAAATTCTTGAACGTGGAGAAATATACAGTACTTTAGCCTGTCTAGTCTCTTTTCTTCCAGAGAACTTAACAACAATTCTAAACATCATGCCCAGACCATAGAAGGATATTTCCAGACATTGAAGTCTCTTATCCAGTCTTACCCAATGTAGTTTTTAATTAAAGCACTGTAACACCAGTATGTGCTGTGCTACAGATTGAGAAGTCTGTTGAAAAGACAGAAAATAATAACGCTCAATGTTTACTGGTTGACTGGAAAAAATGTATATTATATTGACGCCTCTGCAACTTTGGCAAGACTATTTTCAGGCCTTATAAATTGTCAGTTCCAACTCCGCCAGAAGCAGATGAAGTACATAAATGTATACATTCACAGTTAAAGGACCAGTAACATCAAAATGTTTTTTTTAGAAATGTATTAGTATAACTTAAATAAAACTTTAAAATCGCAAAGCCTTTATTTAGAAATAATTCTGCTATCACCTAACTATAAAGCAGTAGATGACTTGATTCATTTTTTCAGATTTATTTTGGTTTTGTTAAAATTTGTGTATACAGTTTCAAGTTAGGAGCCAATTTAGTATTCTGCCAAAAAATTGCGATGGATTTGTTATAGCTGAGTTGGAATGGCCATGTGTTCTCTGAGCTTTTTGGTGTTATTACTTGGGAAGGTAGCATTAACAGCCTTAATTCCAAAAGTAGCATTATCCCTTATTTTCTCTGTATGGGTGGGCAGTTAAAAATTACTCCAGTTGACCTTTTTCTGATCAAAATTCATTGCACACTTTTAAAAGGGTTGTTCACCTTCTGCAAAGTTTTACCTACATGGTAGAAAGATTAAGGCCTGGGAGACATGTCTATGGGTACTCCAGTAGACAAGGCTCAGTGTAGGCACTTAAGGTGCACACATAATAAAGAAAATGGTATATTTTTGCAGGTGATATAGAAATTAATCCTTACCAAAGATGTGCCCGTGCCGTGTGCTGTATGTCTGGAACACTATTCTATCATTGATTGCATCATTTTCTTGGCTTCGTTCATTGTGTGTATGTCCTGTTTCTTGGTTTAGAACTTTAGTGATTTCAGCAGTGCCACTGCAGAAAACTAGTTAATGGACCAGCTGACAATTTATCTTAGTTAGTTGGATCATGGTGGGAGCACTGCAGTGCAGCATGAGTTCCACCTACTGGTTGTCACTATGTATTACAGCTAGGTGTAATAAGCACATTTCTGCCCCATGAGCAAGAGGGATAGTAGTCTTTGATAAATGGGTATGTACTGCGTTATACAAATTTTTTAGCTAATATTTTTTTAGCTATTTTATTATTATTATTATTATTACAGCCTTACAGAATACCTCTAACAAGGAAAGTGATTTGGCAGTTCCCAGTCCAATGCATCCAGCCTTCTGCTGTGTACAGAAAACAAGAATTTTGTATTGCAGTTAGCAGCTGGCTTGTACATTGCAATATACTTAATATAGTTATATTAGTGTTATTGTTTTTTGCCTACACTACATGTGTTTTATTCTCTCAAAAGTAGATAAGACAGGACCCGATGACATTGCAGCTGGCTGAGTCCTCAAACAGAAACTTCAATCATCTTTGGGATGCTGATCATTCTAGTACAAATAGTCTAGCTGAGCCCCCATTTGAGGAACCAGCTGACCTACAGTGTATTTGGGTAGCTGGTGGCTAAAGCGCCCTTTCGTGTATAATAAAAAATAATACTGCCGTTCCATTGAGTTCTAAAATTCCGGCTTTGCAGGTGCAAAATAGTAAACCTAAAGGAAGGACATAAGATTTCTGAGCATCATATATAATTATAACCTTGTATCTGTTTCTTTTTCCTTCTTTTTCTTTTGTCTTGTGTGCTCTGGTATTTCTTTGTAAGCTCCAAATAAATCTGAACGGAGTTGATTCTTCCCTGCTCTGCCAACACAAGCACAATCACTTACAGATAAAGGTTCAGTTAAACCACACACCCATACTGAAACATCCATGTGAATAGCTAGACACTGAAAAAATAACCATCCCTTCACTATCTCCATCTTACAGAAACAGCAACTACTGCAAACTAGTCACAGTGCAAATCATCAGTAAGGCTGCAAACTAATGTAACAAACATTTGCAGGGGAGTCCTTAGATATAAAGCTGAATGTAAACATTTTGACATCCCTATATATTGTTTAATTTTGTATGTAGAAATTTCATTGGCCTGTCACTCAACAACCATAGGCTCCTTTGAGAAACTTTGAGTGAGGATCTGAAAATAGCTATCTGATGCCTGCAAAGCAGGGGATGGCCATAAAATGCTTCTATCTTTGAATTTTTACTATTCACAATGTTATTAAGAAATGACTACTAGAAGGATCTGTGGAAGTCAAAACAAGAACTGGAAGAACAAGAAACTTTCAGAGAGAACTGCCAGTATCTGACCATAAAGGCAAAAGAAAACCCTCATGTGACTGCAAAGAACATGCAAGGAGGATTGACTGACAGGCGTGCAGTTGCACTGTTTCACTTCACAGTATTGCTTGCACAAACGGAAGATCAGGAGGAAACCTCACCTGCAACCTCATCATAAACATCAGATATGCAATATGTATCAATGTCTGATGAAGATTATACTCTTTTGGCAGAATAACCAAAGGTTTGTTTGGAGAAAAAACTGAGCAGCATTTCATGAAGAAATATCTTGCAACATGGATGGTAAATCCATTTGGCTCAGTGGTTGTGTAGCAGCCCATGGCACAGGAATAATTGTACATGTAGAGGAAACAATGGGTTCCACTTAATATCTTCAAGTTCTTGATGCTAATGTGAAACAGTAAGCCAAGAAGCTGGAGCTGAAAAGGTGATGAATCTTTCAACAAGACAATGAGTCTAAACTTACCTCAAAAAACCACCATGAGCTACAGTACTTAGAAAAGGTAGTTGAAGGTTTTGGAATAGCCCTCAAGGTCCCCATTAAAAATCTGCGGGTATATTTTAAACATGCTTTCGAAGTGATGTGCAAAAAAAATCTCTACAACAAGAACTGAATGACTCACAAAAGGTGTTTATAAGCTGTGACCTGTGCCAAAGAGGCTTTTATTAAATACTGACTTACTGGGGGGTCCAAAATTTGTACATGAAACAATTACTCTTTCCTTTCTTCCTGTATTTTAAAGTTTGTGAAATAAATATAACTGTGAATTAACATTTGCAAGAAATGCTAGTATTTTTTCTTCACGGATTTTGCAATGTGCCACTCTGAACTCATCGGGCATTGGGTTTCAACATCATCATCCCAATCCCAATATCACTACTCTACAAAGCAGGATGGTGTACCAGTGTTATTGTTGTGACTGTCAGTCATTGTCTATAAGGGCAGCAGAAGGTAAAATGGGGGCAGAAGGCTCAGTTTGATGGGCATAAAACAAAGAAAGTTAGATGGCACTCAAAATAGCATATGTGCTATATCCTTTGTGTTTTATTGAGATCTTCACACAAGGTTTTGGGGGTTTCTCTGTTCTTTGTTTTATGCCAATTAATGCCACTCTTAGTAGCAGAGTTTCCAGACTGAGCACCACATTGAATCTTACACAGAACTTTGGACTTTTAGTATCAATCAGATGGGATAGAGATAGCAGAAGGGACTATGGGATGGCAGAGCACATGGTGAGTGATGCATGAAGAGGCTTGGCTTTGCTTTCTCAATCGGACCACCTTGATAATCACCTACAACCTCACTTCAATACCACTGTAGGTAACTGTATAAAAAAATACCTTGACAGCCACACATTTAGTTTTAAAGCAATGGAATTAAACAATTGCTCTGCCACCTAGACAGGAATGCTTCTGGCTGAGTATAAACAACTCTGTATGGTTAATTGTTTTCACGAAGCAGCTATCTTGCCAAAGTACTTGGTTGCTGGGCACATCCAGGTGCATGGGGATACCAAGATCAGTTTACACGGGCAATAGGGCTCAATGTGAGCTAAGATTCATTTTGGCTGGCACCACTACATTGTTACAAGCGTTACTGGAAGCCCTGCACACACTGGACTTGTCCCTGCATTATTCTGTTTAGTATCACAGTTACTGAAATACCTCCATAACACAATAACACTGTGCTCTTTATAAAATAAATGTTTGTTTCCCCACTTTGGTCACGAATAAGAGAATGTAAAGAATTAGTTCCCTAAAATCAATAATCCTTATGCCAGTAAATCACTGGCATATCACTACCCAAAAAGGCAAGCTCTGGAGAAGAACATCTCCATCCATTTACAATAAGACAAGCAGAATCTTGGCCACATACAGTATGCATTAGACATGTTTTTTCTTAAGTGAAGTGTCCAGAGTTCTTTCATTGTCTTGTTTCATCAGGTGACTTTCTAGAAATGTCAAAAGCAATATGCAAAGTCTGTTATGCTCCTAAAATAGCCTGGAAGGCAGTTAAAGATGTAAACAGTTTCCATAAAGTCCATTCAAACTCAATCCATAATGTCACTAACACAGCAAAAAAATATTACTTGCCATTAAATTTCCATTAAAAGATGATTATTCATATCCACCCAGAGCTTCTTAAACCACATTTTATGCATAAGTTCATGTAGGATGATTAGGGACTCTTTAACAACTTCTGCATGCCTGTGGAAGAAGTTCACTATCATGTAAACAGCTATACAAGAACAAGACAGTAAGTCAAAAGAATTGAAAGGACTTTAAATATATGCTATATAAATAACATTATAACAATAATGTGAAGTTATTTATTGGTGGTTATCAATACTGGTCCCAGCAAAAGAACCTTTCTCAAGACACACACATATATATATATATATATATATATATATATATAATAATTACATCATTTAATATTGATTGAGGGCTACCATGCAGGGATCTGAGGGGGTTGAAAGACTTAAATAATAGTAGATAATGAAGGAATAAAAAGTTCATATTTGGTTTGACATCCATATCCTACATTTATTTTACTTTACTGTTGGCTGTTGTTTCCTGAATTCATGTGTTTTCTTGTTTTTTCTTGCTCAAAAGCTGATCTAGAGAGTAGGTGCATACAGTTCCTGATTTGTAACTAGCTTATTTTTTCTTGGATGCCAAGCTGGAGGTGGATATAATCCTTTGCATAATAGCTTGCTGTCATGAACAAATATCTTAACACAGGATCATGTCAATGTTACCAGCCCAAACATATCTGCTAGAATGACTAATCAGCTGGCTATTATACCTATTTTCATGGCAAGACACCCTGGAAGCTTTCTTTGCTAGGAGTTACCTAGGATTGGAATTTACCATCAATTTGTTGTGGTACCATTTTGCCTTTGGTCACCATTGGTAACAAATTCCTTTACTACCAGGGATGGAGGCCTGTAATTCAGTATTTTGTTGATTAATTGCAGTGGCCAGTATGGTGTTAAATTGAGCTGCTTAACACTGGGAACATTTCACATCTCCCCCTTTTTTTTCTTTGAAGGTTCTGTAACTGAGAAGCCCTCAAGTCAGGGCAATTCCGGCAGGAGAGGTGAGTGCAGTTCTGTGATTTGATATAAAATTATTGAGCAATACTGATGTTTCCAAAAAGAAATTGTCTGGTGTCTCATAGGATGCTGAAATAAATTACAGAACAGAGATCAAAAGCAAAAATATATCCATAACAATGGAGCAAATCATTTCAAGTATCCTCAATATAACTGTAAGCCATGTGTTGTGGATGCCATAATAAAGCCTGTCCCATCTTTATGAGTAGTTTTCATAGCACTATTTGTATAGAGTCAGACAATCTTAGAAGGAAACATGATCTAGATTAAGTCCTGATGCCACATACAGTTTCATAATTATCAAATGGGGCAGGTAGAACATAATAAATTGTTCATTTTATATATCGCCAATGAACAGTATTAGACAATTGCAATTATACATTTAGCATTCCTGGTGAGAGCTATATGGAACACAAAATATGTCATACACTTAGATGTTTGTTTAGGTACTATTAGTAAGTCTTAGGATAATAGTACTGCTCTGGTACATGATTTTTTATCATTCCTTTGTCCCTGACAAGAGTGAGAATAGTGAAAGCAAGAAGAGCATAAGCCAAGAGAAAAAATAGGTATGAACTGGCAAACAGGGTTGAAAATGAGAGACCCAAAAAGTAATTTATGAAATACAAGGTAAAAGACTTTAAAGAAAGAATTAATGGAAACAGTAACCAGGGTAGCAAAAAGGAGACACCAGGTGGAATAGAACAGGAGGTCAAAAGAGAAAAATAAGCAAAAGGTCACAGAAAGATTAGTATATTGTTTGCATGCTGATGGTTCATGGTTCCCAACTTTATTATGCAAATTACTCCTGACATCAGACCATTATGAACATTCCGACTTAAGCAGTGATGAATAAAGTCTGCATTATCACATGGGGTGAGTAGATTATCTTACATTTGTGGCTGTTACTGGATCATCCATCAGTACAAAAATACTTAACACAATATGGAGAAGTGCCTTTAACAACTTGGAAAGGCTCTTAGCTAGGTTCAGTGTTGGTTTCCATTTTTTGTATTGTGCTATATTTCATTTTTAAATTGTTATATGTAATAATTTTAATTTACATTTTTTTGTCTACAGCTCATTATTCATATAAAAATGTTAAAGGGGCACTATCATCAATAATTAATGTTTTTATTTGTGCAGAGAAATGCTGAATATTGTTGAGTAACAGGCTTTAGGCATGTACAAAAGATATATTTTATGTCATTTTTTTCTGTATGAATGTAAAATGTGTTAAATATGAATTTCCTTTAATCATTGCCACCCATGTCTCTTTCCTTACAAAACACAGCAGTTCAACAGCAAGATATTAAAACATACAACAAAAACAACAAACAGCCAAGTAAAGATATGATTTCTACAATTTTTATGCTCTAGAATGAATCTGGGAAAATAAATGAATTTGTCTGTAGCAAATGTATTGTTTTGTTTCTAAAAATAGCAATATTCTTTCCACGGGGTTTGTAATGCTTGGTAATCATGCATTGGCCCATAAGTGCCAGGACTGAATCAGACACTCTGTCAGTGTCCCATTAGATATGTATGATGACTTTAGGAGAGAGTTATTTGTGGAAGAATACATGGATTTCATTTCATATGGAGGACCAAAAAGGCAGTGTATATGGGTATTATGAGAAAGTAGTTAAACTTGAGAGAGACTAGCAGATGATCAGGTACATATGGAGATGTAGTAGGGTGTGGTAGACAGTGGCATAACTACCAGGGGAGCAGGTGCTACAATTGGACCAGGGTTCACACCCCCTCAGCGCCCCCCAGCAGCTCACGCACGGCTGTTTCCGTTCAGAAAATCTCATACGGCAGGGGGTGGGGGGCCTGCACCTTGGCCTGTCCCCCACTAGTTACGTTACTGGTGGTAGAACAGCGGGCTTTGAATCTTAAGAGAATTATTTTAAATTATTATATACTTGACAGTGAGTATAATAATAATAAACAGCTAATAAGCATTTCTCTCTTAGGTGAGAACAGAAGGTTTGTAGCTGCAGAGTTTAAGGTAGGCTAAAGGTCCAAGTTGGAAGTGTGGAAGGGTTTGACACATTAGTAAAGGGATATGGGCATGACTATATGTTTAAGTAGTTCAGAGAGAGAGAAAGGGATGGGTCTCTGCAATGTTGGAAAGGGAAAAAGGCTCAGGTTTTGACAGTGGCATCAATATGATTATAGGAAGACAAGGAAAGAGAAAAAGTCAAAGATAGAGAGCTCAAGAAAGCATGCTGAATCATCAGGGGATACTCAGTATGCCATAAGTCTTAATTGTAAAAGAGGGAGTAAGACCAGGTTTAAGTAAAAAAGATTTTCAGGTTAATTTTTGTCAGGTTTCATTTGAGCAAATTTGAAGAAAAGTGCAACTACATTTATAAAATGCTTTAAAGGGATCAAAGCTGACACTAAACCCTGTACAACTCTATTCACAGCTCTGGCTGAATTTGTTCCATTTTGCCACCCATACGTGTAGTTATTTTGTATATAGCTTACAGGAAGAGGACAGTATGCACCAACCTGGGGAAAGAAAGGTGGAGCAACGTATAATGAAAATACAGAACATTAATGGTTATATGTAACAAAATCCAAAATATATGAAGGTAGTTGAGGTACCAATGTATGTAATAGAAGATGAGATATGCAGAGCTATTGCATGCTAGGGTCCATTGATTTACACAAAAAGTAGTTAATGGTCCCCTCATGGACTAGACAGAGTATCCCTTAAAGGTTTTGTCCTATTAGTAAATAAGGCATCACTCACTTACACTCATGGATTAACTTTCCTTGTTTAAGTTCATGTAGTTGAAACGCATTGTGATCATTCAAAAGGGAAAATGGCACAAAATTGTAACTTTGGCTTATGATGCTCACATCATTTTCATTGTAAAAAGACAATTTGTTTTTCCTAACACAAGGTGTAAATTCAGGAGAATTCTTACAATGCAGTCAACTAAACTTGAACCTTAGTTTGTCTACCATTGTTTAGTGGGGTCAGTGAATACATATTTTTGATACTGCCTGCAGAGATTTTATGAGTCTGAACAAGTAAAGCAAACACTGTTGATAGAGGGCCCCAGAAAATCTAAAAAAATGACCCTGGTGCTTGCGAATTGTGAGGTCTGGAAGAAGAATGGTTGTAATCTTTTGTAGCAGATCCCTGCAAGCAGGGGGTTGGAATAGCAGCCCAGAAATTGATGACACATTTTACTTATGTAGAATATCTCCACAACTGGTCTTAAACTGGTAGCATTCAAGGTGTATATAGAAATAATAACTCTTTCTTTATGATCTGGCTAATCCCACAGAGTTTATTTTTAGAATACCTTCTTAGCTTGTATACTTTTTTTTGGAGGGCCTGCCAGGTATCAGTGCCAAATGTAAGACCTCATCATTTACTTCATAGTTGAAATAGTGTGAAAATGCTGGTGGTGTTCCTGCTATGGGGAAAGAATGACAGCTTGTGATTAATCATGCTAAATCCATGCACTGGACACACTTAATAACAACAGTGTCATACAGAGACCCTAACCTGCTGGTGATTTGTAGAAAGCCAGATTATGTATTATATAAAAAAAAGTTAAATGGGAGAAAATGGGATCCTGGTAAATTACACTAAATTGGGACTTTGTGATTTATCACTTGAATATTAGCTGGCTTACATATGAGGCAGCAAGCCCAAGAAAGCTCAGTGTAAGCACCTTCTCCATATCTTGTTACCTTGAATTTTTCTTTCATTTGGAACTAATTGTACAATGTGCTTATGGAAATTTAAGTAAGAATAATTAACCTGCAAAATGGAAAGGTTTCTTTATACGATTTATTAAATATATTGAATCAATGTATTCTTTCTAAGCACTGGTTGATACACACTTGATGGCCCCTCTGGAACAGTTAGTGTAATGTGAATATTTTGGTTGTCATTTTATCCACTTGAGCACGCCAAGGCTAAAATGTACACAGATTATAGTAAAATTGCTTCACAGGAATATATATACTATATGTGCAAGGATTTGTGGGTGCGATAGCAATTTCAGGATATAAATTTCTTACTGCACTTTTCTGACTGCAGCATAAATTTCTAACTGATGTTTTATGGCAGCCTGACGCAAGCAGGTTTATTTCTATATCACCTCTAACCAGCAGCAATGCACAAACCTTTATGCGTTACATATGTAAACTTACTGCTGATACAGTTTACAGTGTTGTGATACTGTAGTAATAGCTACTTTCTAAATAAGCCCCCCATCTGATCAACAACGAGGGAGATTACTTATGGGTCTGTTTTGGTTGACCTACTAGAAATAAAATAAAAATACATAACATTATTGTTGTTCTTTGAATTAGCAGCCTGTTTCTTTGTGCCTATGTGCATTTTATATACTATATTTTTAAAAAATCAACAGGGGAAGAATGAGGTTTTAAGCAAATAATCCAACATCCCTTATAAGGGAGTCTGTATATTTCAATAAATTCAAGATGGCCAACTTCATGAAAGTCCCCTCTGGTCTGACCAGTCCTACACTAATGTTTGCCAAATACATAGATGTTACATTGTCCTTTGCTTGCCCACTCTTGTTGTTTGTTGTGCATTAAAATAATTTATTCAAATAACACAGGGTTGTGACCAAGAGTAATGCCAGTAAACACCGTACATTAGGACATTGACATCACACTATTCAAGATGCACAGTGAAAGTTCTTTGTGTCGTCTCATAATTCACTTTATTGTACACTCTAAACAATTATCTCTTCTGAAGTTGACTCACCAAAACTCCTGTCTTTCTCACTCGTCTTTGGCTTGCATTTAGCTAGTGCACTTTTATTTTACTCCTCAAAGGTCCCATGCAAGAGTAAGCATAGCCAATGAGCATTGTATTTCTGGCAGCAGTTTCCTCTGCCATGCAGTGAATTTGTCAATCAGGACTCAAAAAGGCAAACATAAGAGGCTTTCAGTAGGGCCGTTAGGGGTCGAGAGGCCTTCCCGTCGTCTCCATAGGCTTTTAATCATAGAGCAGAGAGAAGAATTGCTGTGACAATTAGCACATTCAGTGTATTTCCCTTTTAGCTCTATGTGAGTCTTGTTCTTGTTCTTACATAGATGCACCTGCAAAGTGGGCTTAAAAAAAAAAAAAAAAGAAGAAGAGATCTTGTATTTCTCACAAAGCCTCCGCTCTATCACTTCTCTATTGCTGGCTAATGTCACATCTGTGCAATCTGCAAGCTTTGAAGTATATAATTGCAGCACAATACACTATTGAGAAAGCCACTGTTACTGAAGTTTCTCATTTATTTTATTCTCAGAAATAATCTAAACTCATTAAAGCATCTACAGTTACGTGAATGAAATATAAAAAAAAACATATTTTTGCATTTACCTAAAATGATACTATTAGGGTTATTCACAGTAGCAAAAGAACCTTGTGACAAAATAGTGAAAAATTTATAGAGGATCTGAATATAGATTTCCAGTCTTCAGAAAGGTCTGCATGAAAATCCCCCACATTTTATTCCATTTGTTTTTGTTTGTTAAGCACAGCTCAACAGGGAATTTGTACAGATGACTTAAATTTCTTGCGAAATATAATAGCCATGACAATTAATACTTTTGTAGATCATATTTCTCAGCTGAATACAGCTTTGCCTACATTTGACAACAATGTATTCATGAGGGGCTGGCAAGAAGGATTGTAGTCACCCCCATTCCAAAATACTTATGTCCCCCTACTTGTATGTCATGGCAGCAGAAGCAGGATGCAATGGGATCCTGTACTTAACCCCTGATCTATAGCAGGGGGTTAGTGCATGGCAGGTCCACCAATGGTGTTCTCTGTACCTCGCACCAGATTTTGTTATCCAGTGCAGATTTCAGCAACACTGGGGACCTGGGTTCTTGCACCCCTTAGCACTCTTGCACTTCTGCATAGGTCTCCGGAACCTATGTAAAAATCACATTTTCCCAAGGTTTCACAAGCTGGCTATTCTAAACTGAAATCCCCATCATACTCAGAACAGCTGGAAGACTTCAGGTTTGAAATCCCTGAGCCGAGCTGATGTGCCTGTAAGTTTATTAAATCATATTTTATGTAGAAATGACACTTATGGAAAAGTTTGACATGTTGCGGGTGATGGTTTTGAACTTCACCGACTGCTTTGTGAATATATATGTATAGATTCCATGGCTTTATATGTGTATGGTTATGCTTAGGAAAACAATCAGAACTGCCAGCATCTTGGAAATATGGAAAATAAAAGTATGATTGTACAAGTCAAATAATGTAAAGCTTATTCTGTTCAAGAGAACAAAGATACAAAGAATGGCTTTGTCGTGCCAGGAATTCTGATCCCCACTATCCATATTTAATATAAAACAATAAGCAAACGTCTCTCTGGGGTTTGAATAGCAGGGCAATAGCAGTGAAGCTAATATACAAAATGAGCACACCATATGTATTAATGAAAACCGTCTCGAGGAAAGTCATAACATTTTTATACATTTTGTGTAGGTTCTCGGCTCCAGAACGTATCATGTTTTGCCTGGATACAGATGTAGTACATTTAAAGAGAAATTATTATAATGTATTAAATCCTAAGATTCATTTGAGGTGCAAACAGGCATATGGGGCACATGTGAATTGGGTATTGAAAGTGTGTGTTGGAAGGGATATTTTGGTCATTTTTATTGGAAAAATTTGTTTTCCACATGAGCTTTCATCCTCTCTGCAAAAGGCAAATGTTTCACCATTGCGCTTCACAGGACACTTGTAGCTTATGACCAGAAGTTTACCCTGTTTTTGACATAATACCATCCATCGGACCTGTGCCATGTGACTGCTAAATAGACAACCAAATCTGTAAATTTTTGTATCAGGATGTAATACAAACTGAATTCAATCTCAAAATTGCACTATTAATGTTCCCTCTAATATATTTTTGGCGTATTCACCAAAGTGCACATGGGTGGGTGTATGAAACAAATGTAGTGCAAATTATCTGTGCCTACCACAACATATTCTGTTCACAGGCCCCAAAACTTGTTTGCACATGCAGAAGGCCTAAGAGAACACTGCTTTCATGTGTCCAGTGAATTCAGGTAGCTTGGCTTTCTGGGTTTGGTTTGGTTAAACACTAATGATTTGTCCAAATCTTGCAAAATAAAAAAAGAAAATGAAGAGTCAACCAAAAATTTTCTATCTGTGACCAGGGATATACAGTAACAGTAGAGATAGCCCATATACCACTAGGAGACAGAAGGAGAGAGTGAGAGACTTTCCTGATACACATTTTCAGTATATTTGTGCCAAAAAGATCTTCTTAGGGGGAGTAGAGATTTTGTTTTAAGAGCAAATGTTTAGTTACAGTTTTGTATTGCTTTTGTTGACTTTATGGCTGTTTGAGTGGATCTGTATATATAAGATATATTCTGTAGTTCAGTATGTGTGTTTTTACTAAAAAGTCCACTAATAATATTTTTAATTCATTTGCCTATGGTGCCGATAACACATTGGGGGGAATTCACAAAAGTGTCGGGAATGGAAAAAATGTCTTTAAAATGTCTTTAAAATGTTGTAGCAACAGACTACAAATTCACAGAGCATTTCCCCACCAATTTTCCGACATATACGACACTTTTGAAATAGTGTAGTGAAAAGTGGGCATGTTTTTTTCAGCGCCACTTTCCCCGTTTTTTTTTTTGCCGACAATTTTTCCGACACATTAGGCTCTCCAAAATGAAAATGTCGGTCAAATTGTCTTTTAAAATGCCGACATTTTAGAAAATTGTCGGACGTACGAGACATTCAGAGATGTAACATCTGCCTTTGTGAATTTGCTGTTTGTACGACATTTTACAAATTTGTCGACCGCCACTCCTGGGTTACTTATTTTACCGACACTTTTGTGAATTCTCCCTATTGTGTTGAATTAAACATCATATGATAATTGAAGGTCTTTTCTTGCCATTCCTTACTCTGAATCCATCATGTTATCCTATTCATTTGATCAAATCAGTAATAAATCAGTAATAAACAATTAGATTACTGTTATTTAACATGGTCTGTGCCAACCAGTGAATCAATTCCTAAATAAATAGACTGGCTAGATGTATTGGATCTCACAACATCCTATAAGAAATTTTACATTTCAAGTTTTATTACCTGTGAGCAATATCAATCATATATAGATATAATATGAAATATAGATATCAAATCTGCATTGCATGATCACTTTTCTATGAAGAACAATCTGTGTTGAAATTTGACCGAACCATATCATATGAATCCACTTATTTGTTGAGTTATCACTGAGTTAATAATGACTGTTTCCATTAGGGGTAATTCACAGTTCATCATTTTGCCTTTTAGTCTAGACATTAAAGGTTACCCACCCTGCTTTTTCCTCAGTGGCAATTGATGATTACATATATATTTTCGTAGGAATTATTCCCAATACATTCTTATATAAGTCATCTGTCTTTTTTTGCTAATATAAATTCTTACTTGGGATAAACATACTATAGACCCCCCTAAACACATAAAAATCACCAAGGTTCCTGGCAGCCTACGACCCAACAACTTTAAGCAACGTGATCACCTAAAGCAGAGAACTGTAACCTGTCAGCCTTCAGCTAGAGGAGTTCTATTTCAGCAACAGCTGGAAAGCCACATGTTGCAGATGCCTAAGATGAAGTAAAACTAAACATATAAACTATTCATTTTTGTTTTTTTAGTGGAAATTATTACCAATAGCAGTTATATATAAACCTTTCCCCACTTCATAATACTCAGTTTATAGTCACTTTTTCTGTTATTAATGGAAAGTAAATTCACAAACACAGGCTTAATATGCTTGGTGCATCCCCAAGGACTTTGTTGTACTAATGTCCTGACTAGTCAGAGAGTGCCTGATACTCCATACCCCCAGCAGCTTGTAAAGTAGTATGTAATATGTCATGGAACTAAGCTGTTATAGAGCATTATAGCACCTCTAATAAAGAGATTCGTCAAAAGTGTCTCATTGGGGTTAATGTACCTGGAACAAGATTGACTCCTTGAGCACCCCGTCTTAAAGACATCCATTGGCACTTGAGTAAATAGTAGAGTTTTAGCAGTAGAGTTGAGTTTTAGCTTCAGAAGCATTAATGCTATTATTCCCCCCATTCAGAACCCTTGTATAGGTGCAGGTTTGGATATAGTGGGAACATATATTAGTGGTCGCATTTCACCCAACTTTAGGTAAGGAAATTGTGATGCTGATTCATGGTATTACTCTTATTTCAAGACATATCAAGAAGCTGTGGCAGGAATAAAACTCTCCACATCATTACTAAAAGTTAATATAAAGGTAGACAACACTTTTAAATTGCAGTTACATTAGCAAATTAATTTAGATATACTGACATTTTTGGAAATTAGTTTAGTAGATAGGTACAAAACAGAGTGTGGCTAAATTTACTTCCAGCCTGACCAAAGAAAAGTGGCAAAAAGCTATAGAAACTTTGCAACTCTGCAGAATATCTCAGGTAATTTGAGACTGGCTTAAAGCTTTTTCCTTTCAATATGGATGCAATTTCTAATATTAGAAAATAAAGAAAATTGTGCTTTCAACGTTGATGTTCTTTAATCAGAACAGAAAAAAGCAGATGCCAAAAACCATTGTCAGTCATCCAGCTGCCTGGGGAGGTCTCAGGCTTTTAGTAAGGTTTTTTTTTAAAGAAGCAACATAATCATCTTAGTAACTTTAGTGCTACATGGTTTGACCATGTAACATACAGCAGTTGGAGCAGGAAATACTGTATATATAATTATAGGGGGTGGAGGCATTTAATCATCAGCAAGTAGGTTTTTTTCTGGAAACATGGGACAGTAGATACTATATAATTTTTGAATTGAGATTCAGTTTTTTCATTCACTAGCAGCTACTAGGTTGAAATCATTAGTAATCATCGTTAGGCATATTGTTAGCATTGGTTCACTTCAAATAAAAGTACAATTCAATTTATAACCAGTATCTTACTTCGTAGAATATTTATATATTTCAAATATACAATATTGTGTACAGTTTTGGCCTTATGCATAATAGTGTATTGTTGAAACATACTTTTTGTAATGCTATAATTGAATCTGTTCCAAACATATGAGAATGCATCTAATCAGTTCCCTTTTCTGGACATGGTCACATCCCTAACTGTGATGGCATGGCCCTAACAACAGGTCAGCAAATCATGGTAGTTCTTCATCAAATTAAGGAATACTGTATCACAAGTTAACAATATTCTTTTATAATGTATTAGGGTTTAAGGCATTTCTTTCTTTTTATGACTAATGCAATTTTTCTATGTGCTAACTAACACTTTCATTGGCTTGCATTGTACTCAATGGGAAGCGCCATTTAAAGTTGCATGAAAAGCAATAAATGCACCCAAGTGTAATGCTTCCAGTTGACTGTAGAAAGCTGTGGAGCTCATTGTGTAAGGAATAAATGTTTTTTTTGTTGGCAACAGAGTCTGTTTAATTCTCAGATCAGAATAACTGCCAATATTGTAGAAGTTTCATGTAGATCAAGGAGAAAGTTAGCCTTCCATTCTAAACTAAACAATTCAAGAAACAAAATATATTTTACAGAAAAAAAGTATGAATACCTTCTTTAATCATTGGTGCCTTATAATAGAAGCCAGTATTGTACAGCCCATAAACATGCATTGAAACATATTGCAATATATTTTTCAAATAAATATTTGCTGTGGAACAATATAATTTTAACAGTCAATTATCGCCCAGGGATCAAATAAATACATTCATACAAAACAGTTTTACTTAGCAAGTAGAGCTGTCTACTAGGTCTGGGGGCATGAAGGAAAAATATTTTCATTTTTCTTGTTTTATGTCTCCCAGCCCAAAGTGTTATGTTAAGCCCATACAGGTTTTCAGTTTATAAGTAATTTGTTTTAAGGTTTCACCGTTAAGTCTGAAAAGCTAATAAACCTCTGTATGAACCAAGGATCATCAATCAAGACATCAAATGCTTGAGTGCTTTCATTGCTTTAATCAATACAAAACGTGGAAATTTCTAGAAATGCTTTAAATGGTGAGTAAATTTATAGGCCTCCCCTCAATCCTCACCAAAATTTGTTGTTTGTGTCTACTTGTGTCTGTGTGTTAATGTGGCCTGGCCACGTACCAAAAACATTCAACAGTTCTGTAGAGTAGATAGCATTTACCTCAATAATGGTAGTTTCTTTTCGATTCTTTCTTACCCTCAATTCAGATGATGGATCAAAGCCTACACCCACCATGGAAAGCCGGCATGTTTTCGAAGGAGATGGTAAGTATTTAGCATTTTTGTAGCATGCCCTTCGCTTAGTTAGCCTCTTCTAGAGAGACTTACCAGGTGAATGCTAGCTGCCTTCCTTTTAATCCAATAGGAACTGCTAGATGCTTCATGGCTTCAAATAACTGGCAATAACACAGTTTCTATATTGACCCATAACGGCAGTACATTTGTAAGACATAACCAGACATCCTAAAACCTTGTCTCTGTTACATTCTTTCACCAAAACGTTCATTAGTGCCATAATGCTTTATAAAACTATATAACTTATAAAATGCTTCAGATGAATCCCATAATGGTCTAGGGTAAAGCATGGTTAGTCCTTTCTTATTTTAAGCAATAGCCCAAGACACCAATATGTACAGTACAAAGTTCCTATGTATGGAAAAACAAGAGCAGCACATGGCTCTTCAGTGAAAGATGCAGACTTCATAGCCAAAAGAATTTGTGCAAAATGAGATTTGAGGACATAATCCTACTTAGTAATGTTAGCTAGGTTTCGCATCTTGTAAGGTGTTGTTTGTGATGCGTCAAGCACATTTTAAAATGTTTGCTCTAATGGGACTGTGCAGAACTTTAGCCAATCAGATATCTTTCCAGCCTGTGAAAGTTGGTTTTGTGTATTAGTTTTTGGTTCATCCTGTGGAATGGATAAAGTCATGCCTTCAGGTGTGGGGTATCTTTCTTCCATGATCTAACTGAACTTGTACCCAAATGCAAGCACTTCCATGCTGGTGTTACCTGGAGCACATAAGTGCTTCTAGTAAGGCCATGGCACCAAGACTAAAAGTATGAACCAATACAAAGAAAATGGTGTTAGCTCTGCTTAGAACCTCAGCTGATCTACAAATATATTCCTTTTCCGTTATTTTCTCTTTATGAGTTTTTCTGTCATTTTTGCGATAAACCCATGTCTTTTTTCAACTATAAAAACCTATATGTTTAAAATATGTAGTCTAGCACTAGTCTCTCTTGCTTTTACTCTATACAGTACATTTATGTAAATGTATTTGTTACCTAGTTCCTTCCTGTGTTTCACCATAAAGCCCAGTGATATATAACACATATAAAACTGAGAGAGGTACAGTCCATTAATGGATTTGCTGGAAACTTGAGGTGTACAATATTTACTCTAGGAAAGGTAGACATACTATGTACGGCCAATGAAAGCATTGGGGCCTTCGTGCACAGAAGACAAATTCTATTCAGACTTACCATCAACAAACTATTTTCCCAAAATATTTGTATTAATTAAAAAAAGATATAGATATGGTCCAGACACCCACTGCAGCTAACATGTTCATAATTAAACTCTGTTTCATGTTACCCTATCAAATTGTGGCATTATACATACAGCTGTGGTATCTATATAAATGCACTTAGCTGGCAGTCCTTGGTTACCTCTACTGTCAGTTTGGGGTTTTTTTCACTATACTTGTTTGTAGCAAAATTAAATGGGGGAGGGGGAGTTTGCTGTTGTGAGGATTTGCCAATAATGTGAACTATACATCTGTATGGAACTCGTATGGTAAAAGATTGGCAGTTGCTGGGTCATGTGACCATACGATAAAATACACCTCTGTGTGATAAAGTGTTTATATGGCAACGGATTGTATCTTGTATGGAAATGTGGCACAGTAGTAGTAAATAGAATTCATATAGTAGGGGGTTGGCTGCGATAAAACACACCTCTGTATGAAAAAAGTTCAAATATTCAATTTGCTGGTTTTCATTAGTGATGCTGAATTTTCCACAAATTTCCAGAGAAATTAGCGAAAAATTCTCAAAACACAGCTGGCGTCTCATTTTGGAATCAGGCGCCTGGTTTTCGACATGGATGTCCAGTTTTCGACGCTGCTGCACATTCGTTTAGTGAATTTATTTGCCAGTGGCGAATCGCGGGAATTTGTTGTGAATTTGACACAGGCAAATAAACAAATAGTTTATATGTTCTATGATTTTATTTCTCTCTTTCAAATAACACTTTGGGGCTGATTTAATAACATTCAGCTTGATTTCCCATGCAGTAAAATGTTATATATCTCTTTTTATTTTCATTGCAACAACTGAGAAGAGAAGAGACAAAGTTTTGGAAAGTTCATAAATTAGCCCCTTTGTGTCAGTTCCATTATTGCTTCTGGTTTTATCAAGGCCCTTTCAATTTTGTACAATAGTTATGGAAAATCTGCAAATGATGGGTCTGTATAATAAAGATCCATGACACTTGTGCATCAACATTCCTGCTCAAAAGACAAAACAACTGCACTTCCCTGTGCAAATGCTAAAATTGACTATAACATTCTTGTAATTTGAATTACTCACCTTTCTTTCCTGTAACCCATTAAAAGTATATTTTTTCCTCTACTCTTTTGTTTTCAAAGTACGGAGATGTGTTTTAATGGCAACTCCTATAAATGAAACAGTAACTCAATGTTTTTGTTTACAACTACAGATAAAACCATTTTAATTTTGATGATGGTGTCCCTTTTATAAAAATGTATTTGAAGAGTATTTCAATGACAATAATTCTGTATGTATTTTGTTATTGTGTAGTTTTGTGTTGCTCACCAGAAAAATAAATAATATATATATATATATATAT
>CM044445.1:92183783-92200758 GCA_024363595.1 Xenopus borealis | reverse complement strand
CCAGTCACTCCAGCCTTTATACATTACATTTTTTGCTAACTAACTATATTAGAAATATTTTTTTTGCACAGCCTATCTATTTACCCAGTTACCTTAGCTGGAGTTTAAACATATACAGTCTGGCAGGCATTGGGATTGTTAATTGTCTGCTGGCACTTAAGGTGATCAATTCTGTGCTAAAGCGAGACCATGCAATACTTACACGGATAAACTCATATGTAACAAACATGCATAAAAATACACATAGAAATACCCAGAATGTATTTTATGGAAATGTATTTAAACAGATATAACTTTGATATAGTAAAAAAAAAAATCAAATTTAGCCACAAAAAAAATTTGTTCTACTTGTATTGAAAGAAAAGTGTGTGTTTATTAGTGAAAGCTGCACATAACGCTTATCCACATCATGACGTGTCATTTGAAGCTTTGACTAATAAACACACACTTTTTTTGAATACAAGTGGAACAATGTTTGGTCTACCGTGTACTGGGTGGATGGTAAAATGATCTCCACTTGTACCCCATTTTTGTTTTTGTTGGTAATCAAATCTAACTAGTCGTATAATATTCTTGTATGATGGACGTAATATGACATAGTTGGGAACAAACATTTTTTATGGGAAATCACTTTTAAATCACCCATTTAATTGTGAGAACAGATCAGTTATGTTTTTCTAGATGTGAATTGGGAAAACATTCATGTGAAAAATGTATCTCCTAATTCAGTTCCAGGTTTTTCATAGACTTTAATTGAGGTTTTATGAGGTACATCTTGAAATAAGTTTTTCTCTTCAAATTATATCTGGCCCATTATCCAGCAGGCCATTGTATACCCATCTTGCCCCAAAACCCCACGTTTTATATTCTACACAGATTTATACATGTGAGCACTTTTAAAATATAAAGTATAACTGAAGATTTGAAGTTTTAGAATGAAAACAGGGCTTATATAAACTGTAAGTGGACCCAACTATTTGGTTTCTCCCAGGAGACACACATTGGTATATAACTACACATTTTCTGGTTGGTATTATTCTTAATTTTGGCTAAAGGTGAAGTTTTTTTTTTACTTTGCTGAACCTGGGAAAAGGTAGGAAAAATATTTGTCTTACAGGACTTTTGTTTGTTTTTTTTCATACAGGGAGAAGAGGCCCTCACCCAATACTTAGGGGTGAAATTCAGAGTTCGGATCATCCATCACAAAACGTAGGGGGTGGGGTCATAGGTAGGGATTCTCTTATTAAGTATGGGAATCCTGACTATATCTGTCAGGGCATGAGATGGGGGTGGTAAAAGGGGACTTTTCAAGTTACATTTTGTAATTTCTGGAATTTAGTTTAAAGTAGATGTAAAGTGTAAATTTGGTACATTGTTGGTTACACGAAGCCGTAAGAGTATGCATATGGCAGGGGATATGGCAATAATAATCTATGAATTTTGTTGTGAAATCAAAGCTAGCACCTATGCCCCTTTAAACATGACTCTCTATAAGCTCATTTACTTATTTAGACATACCTGATAGTCACACTATTGTTAATAGTTTGGATACTTTAAAATCAATACTTTTTCTGTACTTAGTAGAAATCCCCCCGTGGTGGCTATTAGAGACCCATTTATCAACACTCTAATTTTAGTGGTTTTAGAAGTTTTTGAAACTGCAAAACCTCTTGAAAACCACAAATGAAATGTCATTTATTAAAGGACATCAAACATTTTTTTTTTTTTTTTTAATTTAAATTCGTACATAACAAAGAAAATATATAGTGATGGGCGAATGTCACCCGTTTTGCCGAAAAATTTGCGAATTTCCAGTCAAATTCGCGAATTGGCGAAAAAATTAGCGAAACGTTTTTTTTTGCCGAATTTTTGCTGGCGTTTTTGCAAATTTATTTATTTGCTGCGAATTCGCCCCTGGCGAATAAATTCTCCCATCACTAAAAATATACCAAGATTAATTATACTTCTCTTCGGAAAAGGCGACATGGCGATGATCCATCAAGTGGCGCCTGATTTCTCCTCCCTGGCTCTCTGCTGCTGGATCTTTAAGCTCCCACTTTCTGTGCTTCCTTGTTATCTTTAAAGTGGCACTTCCAGCATAAACTCTCTGTGGATCGTGGCAGGTTCACTAGTGCGCCTTGGGTACTGCTAGCACAGATCAAGAGCATGGCCTGTGGTGGTGTCTCTTCACTTCAGTCAGGTTGTTTGTTACTCTCATTCCCAAAGCCTTGCTCACTGGTTCCTGACAAGCATTGAGCATTTAAAGATAGCACGGAAAGTGGGAGCTAAAGCATCCAGCAGCAGAGGGCCAGGGAGGAGAAATCAAGTGCCAGTTGATGGATCGTCACCCGGTTGCCTTTTCTGAAGAGGAGCAGAAAAGGAGTTTTGGTAAGTTATTTCTTAATTAAGACTTTACAATTTTAAAGTATAATTTGTCTTGGTGGTTTTTTTGCTGTTGTGTACTTAAAAGATTTGTATAGTAATGTAGCAAAGTATGACTGAAAAACACAGAACATTCCAAATAAGACAAAAACCTCTAATTCCTTGAATTTGTTGTGCAATTAGATACGGACAGCTCTTACTGACTTCTGAATGTCCTTGAAAGCTTTTAGGTGGTGCACTTTTGAGTTTTGTGTGGTTTTATCCCTTAATAAAACACACATTTATCATGGTTTAGAGCAGTGATCCCCAACCAGTACCTCGTGAGCAACATGTTGCTCACCAACCACTTGACTGTTGCTCCCAGTGGCCTCAAATCATTCTATTGCCAAATGTAGCCTCCTGTATGCCACTAGTCCATATAGGGCTACCAAATAACCTATCACTACTGTTATTTGGCATCCCCGGGAACTTTTTTAAAGCTTCTGTTGCTCCCCAACTCTTTTTACATTTCAATGTGGCTCACCAGGTTGGAGACCACTGGTTTAGAGTAATCAGAAAAAAAAACACGATTCCTAGCTCTAAAAAATACTATTCCGTAAAATGGAAAAAATCGAAATGTTAGTATATGGGCCCCTTAATGTGCAACTAGCACCCCACAGAGATGCAAGGAAAATGTATGCCTTTGTCAGTAACAAAGTATTAATACTTAGTTCCCTTTGCATATTGCATTACACATGATAAAATGTTGTGTTACAAAGGTTGCATGCAATTGAGGACCATGTAACCTACATTTCCATTATGTTATGGCCACAATTGTGCATTAACTACACAAACTCCATGCCGGTACAGATGAAGCCACATTTGACACAGAAAAACAACTCATCTATCCCATTTACAGTATGCCACTTAGCACAGAATATTGTGTCACAGCATCCCATCCAATTAAAGAGTTCACCATTGAAAACAATGGTGTTTTGGTATAACAATGAAAAGGTTAAATGCATTAAATGAGTTAAGATAACTTTAGATAACATAGTTTCTTCAATTAGCCCTGAGTCATGACGCATTTAACTCACCAATCCCAGTGGCTGCATCTGTAGGTACTATGCGGGAGAAAAAAATCTTTTTCTTCACCCTCCATCCCTGTTAGAAAGTGAGGCCCTCTTTGTCTTACTGGGAACCTTTTACTGTGTAAAGCCCCCCTATAGATGGGCCAAAAAAAGCTGCTGACGGGCTTCCCCGATAAATATGTGGCCGAAAGTCCGCCAGATGTCGATTGGGCAGGGTAAAAAATCCCATTGGATCTGTCCGTTGATGCGGTCCTGCAATCTGACCGCCCGTATTGGCTGCATTATAATCCGACCGGATCAGCCTGATAATCGTCCACCTCAATGTGGGCATATTGGGGAGAGATCCGCTTGTTTGGCAATATCACCAAACGAGCAGATCTCCCTGTGTATGACCAGCTTAATAAGTTGTGCGTACTGTGCTGCCTGCATCTCACAGTTTGATTTGTGTATCCTTATTAACCTAATGCTTAAAGGATACAGAATGTTTTTCATAAAATCTTCCTTTGCACCTTCATGAACTAGGAGGTAAGGGACTATTGTACAGTATAATGCATCACATCTCTTCTTGTATCATTTTTTTGCGGTCTAATGTATTATGAATTTTTTTTTTTACTGTGAATAATGCAAGACAGACAGTCATTGTGTTTGCCTTCCAATAGAGCCTTGTGATGAATGGTACTCTTTTGTGTCTTTTTCATAATACCATTCATCTGTTTGTTACTGATTTTATTTCTTTATTCGGAATCCCATACTTGATATGGTTGATGCACAAATCTTTATTAATCCTGTAATAGATAGAAACAGAAGACCCTCCTACTTTTCTGTAACGGATGCAGGACTATGAAGAAGGATTCAGTGCCCCCTTAATCTCCCCTTTCTGCACAGCTGATTAACACCTGTTTCTAGTTCCCTTGTTATGACCAACTTGATGGTTTCAAAAGTGACCACGACCTTAAGGTCAGCAATTTCCTGCTTGCAGCCGGGCAGCAGGTTAAGTCATTGACTCAGGAAATCTCCTCTTCTACCAGAGAAGGGTCATTTGCTTATATAAACAGCCACAATGCAGACAGGTTTATTTAACAATATGGCAGATTGAAAAGAAAAATTAAAAAGTGGGCCTCATTTCTCAGAAATCCATGTAGAGCATTTGGTTCTGACCATGTGAACGTATTAAATTACTATACGATGCTCGATCAACACTAAATATTTGTTGAGTTCAGGATTTCATATTTAATGCTTAAGGCCAAGTTGAATACATCCATTAATCACAAAGTAATTGAAACGTGTAGCTCGTGCTCCTTTCCAAACATATGTGGTCAGCAGTTATTTGAAAATTTCTTCTTGGCTTGTCAAATGTTCCTTTAAGCAAAGTTTTGACATATATCCTTCTCGGCCTCTCTTTAGGGGCAAAGGAATACGTTAGTATTATGTACTACAGGTATGGGATCTGTTAGCTGAAAACCTGTTATCCTGAAAGCTCAGAATTATGGAAAAGCCATCTCCCACCGACTCTATTTTATCCAAATAATTAAAATGTTATATTTTTTCCACCGCTTTCCCTGTAATAATAAAACAGTATGGAGAACTTGATCCAATCTAAGATATAATTAATCCTTATTGGAAGCGATACAATTCTTTTGTGTTTATTTAAAGGGAAACTGTCATGGGAAAACATGTTTTTTTCAAAACACATCAGTTAATAGTGCTTCTCCAGTAGACTTCTGCACTGAAATCCATTTCTCAAAAGAACAAACAGATTTTTTTATATTCAGTTTTGAAATCTGACATGGGGCTAGACATTTTGTCAATTTCCCAGCTGCCCCGGTCATGTGACTTGTGCCAGCACTTTAGGAGGGAACTGCTTTCTGGCAGGCTGTTGTTTTTCCTTCTCAATGTAACTGAATAGTACGCAGTGGGACATTGGTTTTACTATTGAGTGCTGTTCTTAGATCTACCAGCAGCTGTTACCTTCTCATTGTTCTTTTGTTAGGCTGCTGGGTGGGGGAAAGGGAGGGGGTGATATCACTCCAACTTGCAGTACAGCAGTAAAGAGTGATTGAAGTTTATCAGAGCACAAGTCACATGACTTGGGGCAGCTGGGAAATTGACAATATGTCTAGCCCCATGTCAGATTTCAAAATGAAATATTAAAAAATCTGTTTCCTCTTTTGAGAAATGGATTTCAATGCAGAATTCTTCTGGAACAGCACTATTAACTGATACATTTTGAAAATGTTTTTTCCCATGACAGGATCCCTTTAATGTTTACATGATTTTTAGTAGACGTCAGCTATGGAGACCCAAGACCCTAAGCCGTAAAATTACAGGTCCCAAACATTCTGTATAACAGGTCCCATACCTGTATTTAGAAACAGACAAAATTTTTAAATATAATGGCAACTGTGGAGGGCACTCCTGGAATAAGGGAGACCTATCTTTTAGGAATATGAACTATGAAGGAATAGGTTACAGTTAGAAAGCCAGACAATATTGTGTAGTAACAAGATGTGAGCTGCATTTAAAATAAACCAAATTCAGTTAGCCCTGACACATTCCTTATAATACTGTCCTGCCACAGGTTATATCACATTCTCTTTGGCCATAAATAGTCTAAACTATAAATGACTGGAGATGTCTAGCTAACTAATGAATCACACACTATAAATGAGTAACACCCCCTTTCCATAGGTAAAACCAACAAATGGTCTCACTGACTAACCCCAGTGAATTGCACACTTACCAAGTCTATTGATTCCGTATACAGAATATCTGTGTGGGTCTGTCTAACATGTTTTATCACATTTTCATGAGACAACGTCCAATTTATTCCCGAAGCTGGAGATTTCCTGGCAAATTGTTTCAAGGAAGTCTGCTTCCTACATGCTTTGTTGGGAAATAATAAAAAGGGGTTAGTTTACTTTCTGATGAGGTTAAGATGTAATTGTATGAATCTGAAGACAAGAAAAGCATCCATGTTCATCATTTTATCCAAAAAAAACACAATAGGACACACTATATATATATATATATATATATATATATATATATATATTCATTCATTCATTCATTCATTCATTCAGTATGATACTGTTTGTTCTTTCAAATGAGAGGTCTTCTGTAGACCTCAGAAGAACATTACTACCCAATAGGCAAATAAATAAGATACTATACTGCATACTCGAATTTGCAAAATAACAACCTTTGAACTTAACCATTCTAATGCAGAGTTCCTCATTTTGCACATAAAAAAGCCACATAAACCTTTAAAATGTCACACCGGCCTGCTTTTAATGACCTCTCTAGTTGCTCTAGTCTCAGTTCCCCAAAGCAACTGTAAGAATTATGTCCCATAGGGGATTTCATTTCATCTGTGGTCATATTTGAAAAAAATTCCTGTTCTGCCCAGTCCATATCTCGGCACAGATCGGTGTTCAGATATAAGCTCTGCCTTTACTAATTCTTGAACACAGTTAAGATTATTTCCATTACCCAGAGGAACATTTTAAGTATCCTAGGATGAGTCTCTTTAAATTCCTGTTGGGTACCTGTGGTCCTTGTGGTGTCTGTTTCCTTCCTGCTCCATTTGTGTCTGTGTGTTCTCATTCCATCCATAATGTCTCCCATTTGCTCACCACATCACATTCTAGCATTAGCATCATTCATTGAAAACTGGCCAGCCGTGGGTGTCATGCAGGAAAGCTAACTGGGATTTGGGATAGGGGGTTTCAAAAAAATGACTTGTATAGAAGAAAGAATGAAGGGTTAATTGTAGTCGTTAAATAAACAGGAACAACCTTTTGCATTACACTGCCAAGGTGCTATGCCAAATGCAGAAATATGGGCTTGTGGGCTTTCTCTGAATCACCACTAACACATCGTCATAGTTAATTCCTGCTGTATTGTATAGAGATTAAAGAGACATTGTGAGTTTCCCTAATATCAGGGCACTCATTTATTTTAATGCTCTTCTTTTATGTACCGTCCTCTTGTTATTTTGTGCTTATGCTTCTATTAGTGCGCTCTTTTACTCCTGCATGCATTGCTTTTCAAAGCTTTCCCTACCTGTGTAGAATACATCAGTGTAGGTTATTATAAAGGTGTTAAAAGGCCACTAGAATTTCAACATTACCTGTATTGTGCTTAAGCTTAAAACACAGCATATCTGTGTCTGTGGACTGGAATCCATATATGCCCTG
This sequence comes from Xenopus borealis, assembly GCA_024363595.1. Classification (NCBI taxonomy): domain Eukaryota; kingdom Metazoa; phylum Chordata; class Amphibia; order Anura; family Pipidae; genus Xenopus; species Xenopus borealis. The sequence continues at coordinate 92,193,110 of CM044445.1, read as the reverse complement.
TTTGACTGACTGTGCCACCCTTTCTCATTAAGTGATTATGCAAGAACTGGAGGGCTGTGGGGGGTGATAAGCAAGTTTGATACCTGGCCAGTAATACTTTTAAATAAGACATTCACCTCTTAAGCTTTTCATTAGACAAATATAAAGGGGAAAAATAAGAAATGCATATACAGTGGCCCTTTAAATTAATAATAATTAATAATATATAACAAAAACATTATTATTAATGATGAGAATAATAAGAATAATTGAAAGTACCTATTCTACAGATTGCTCGTTTTAAAATTTATTGCATATATCATCTTTTGTTTTTTGCAGACATCACCGCTCCCACACTCTGGATTAAGCACCTCGTCATCAAAGATGCCAAATTAAACAGCTCAAGCGTTAAACACCCAGGTATGGGTTTCCTTATCATATTACTTTTGGATAGGAATATATCATAATTTACACACACTTTATTGTTCAAAGTTCTCCCGCCATCACCACATACCCCATTAGTACTGAACGTTCATGAGTTCAACACACTACAGTTTTATAGTTCTGTATGATCCAAACAAGAGTCTGGTAATAATATTTAGAGCTCTCTCCACTGCCTGGCCTAGAACTTAAATTCATATCTGTGCAGATAAAAGTAACAGTATAATGTAATAAAAATGTAAAAATCATACCACACAGCACAATTTATTGGTGTATCAGAATAGTACATTTAAAGGGCAATGAAAGGCAAAGAAATAAAATCACATTTTTACTTTCTTTAATGAAAAAGAAATCTATCTCCAATATACTTTAAATAAAAAATGTGTACCATTTTTATAAGAAACCTGACTGTATGCAGTGAAATTCTCCCTTCATTTACTACTGAGGATAGGAATTGTCAGACGGCCCCTAACTTTTGACAGGGAAACAATCATACTTATGAACAGCAGGGGGAGCCCCTGCCTTACTTACAGCCATGCAGAACTCAAACAGCTTTGTTTTTTGATCATTTATGATGATCCCTAAGCAGCACAGATCACACTGAGCATGTGCAGTGCCAGTGTCAGGCAAAGATGTATAACAAAGTTACAAGGTGACAGCCCCCTGTGGCCAACTTTGAAAGCATAAATCATTTGTATGATTAGGCTTGTGGTGCAGTAAGTTCATGTTTATGTTTAGTATACAAAATACACCATTTCTACCCTTATTCTATTTTACACTTTCCTTGCCCTTTAACTGTAAATAATAAAACTAATAAAAAGTGGGATCCGTTATCCAGTAACTGGTTATCCATAGATTCCATTTATTTCCTTTTTCTCTGTAATAATAAAACAAAATAAAAAGACAAAATGGGGGTCATTCATCAACACTGGGCAAATTTGCCCATGGGCAGTAACCCATAGCAACCAATCAGATTGCTGCATTCATTGTTCTACTTGCAACTGGCTTCAAAAAGCTAATCACTTATTGGTTGCTATAGGTAACTGCCCATGGGCAAATTTGCCCAGTGTTCATAAATGAGCCCCATATGAGTCCTTATTGGAAGCAAAACCAGCCTATTGGGTTTGTTAAATGTTTACATGATTTACTAGTAGACTTAAAGTAATTCCAAATTATGGAAATATCCGTTATCCTGAAAACTCAAGGCCCCAAGCATTCTGGATAACAAGTCCCATACCTGTAAATGTACTTGTAAATAATAATTATATAAAGATGACTCATCAGTGGTGTAACTACTCCCTGGTGGGCACGGTACAGGCTGGGCACCTGGGCCCCCCTGTCGGGCCCTTACCTCTATAAATCGCATGCTGGAGTGTTGATGGTATGGGTGCTGTAAAATCTCCCCCTAGATAACCGCCTGCCATAACTATTTTCTTGGCTCCAATGGGCCCCAAGAGGGTGAGGACCCTGGTGCAATTGCACCCCTGGTAGTTACGCCACCGTGACTCATGCAAACCTTCTGCGTCAAACTGTCAAAACCTCTGACCTAAACGTTTCTACAATGTGAGCCACATTTAAATTTAAAATGTATTGGCAAAGAATACAAGTACTACATGCAGCACAAAAATATTCCTGAGAGTAAATCAGAATTGTAATTGGCTGTTCATTAGACCCGGGTGAATTACCAGCTTGGGACTTCAGTTAGCAGTACAGTTTTGTCTTTACGCCTACAACACTTTGTAATGTTGTACAGCCAGGCACCCCAGTGATAACCACTTGCTGCAAGTCTTATAACTCACAGGGCATTTTCCAGTATTGGTATTGGAGCTTTTCAGCCCAAAAATGCTGTGTGTGTCATAGCCCAATGCTGTTGGAAACTGTACTTCTTATTTCTACATTACCAAACAGAGATGAAATAAATCTGATTGTGTTTTAATGAGTATAGAAAAATAACTCATTGTCTGATTGACTCGTGGCATTTTGTGATGTGCATATAAATATGCCAATTTTTACCCTAAATTAAGGTCATTTTCTTTCTCAAAATCTTATGAATTTCTGAATACTGAAGATTTCCTTGGAGGAGACATGACATGAAAAAAACTGAAATTCCTGAGCCAGTTGGTGTACCTGTGGGTTTTATCCAGACTCTGTTAGTGAACTCAGATAAAGCTGATGTAATATCATTATTATAAAACAGAATGTGACGTTAACTGGTAAAGTTTCATTTTGACAACTCTAACAAGGATGGTATATAAATCTAAGTTCAGTAATGTGTTTTGAACAACGATATCATCAGTCAACATGGATTAAGCAAAAACTATTTAAAGAGAACAGAACTAACTTAACACACTTACCAATAATTTCTATATAATTGAAGATCTGTTGTTATCGATAAATTTGCACATCCAGTTGTTAAGCGAAATATTAGCAAAGAGTAACTGCAGATGGTTCATAGTCTAAAGAGTATAACATTGTAGAGAATATAATTTAGGGGTCTGTCTAGTAGTTAGTGTCTAGAAAGCAAAAGAAATATAATGCGTCTTATGTTACCTTGAATGGGGCATAACTATCTCAGCATAACTATCTGGTTTGTCCCTCTATCCAAAGGCTGTAGCCTTTAGCTACATTACAAACTAAGCTATAAACAACGCTTGTTACAAATGTCTTTGTTAGGGGGCCTTTAAAAATAGTTGGATTCATTCATGTTGCAGTGAATCCTGCATTGAGGAACTTCATGTACCATTTTAGCATTTCACTGTGCCTATTGCTGCTTCATCTAAACTGGTCTGCCTTTCCTTTTGCTGCCCAGTCTCTGCCTCCCACATGTTTGAAGAGTGACTGCTAAGGAAAGAGAGCCCTATATTAATAAGAAAAGCAGATGTTGTACTTTACCAAGGTATTTGACCCATTCACCCCACCAGTCCATCACTGCTTATTGCTGACCACTTATTTCTCTCTAAACCATCATAAAATACTGAAGTTATCAACCATCCTCCATTCTGCCCTTTGATTGTCAAAAGGGGGTCAAAAGGTGGTGAGTTGCAAAGATCCAGAACCGTGCAGCGTCAAATGAAAGCCGAGTACATGCAAATTTTGCTTTAAATAGATGCAGTTGTTTTGTGCGTTGAAAACCTTATTTAGTTGTATTACATCATGGTCTAGTTAATATTCCTGTCTAGACCTGAATGTGTTTATTTCATTAATATTTATCTAAACACTTGCAAAATAAACCCAGTTTAGTCTTTCTGAACGTAGATCCTCAAAATACTTCCAAAAGCATTGTATAATTACAACAATTTTGTGTTTATGGTGAGTTTTGATGGAGTTTAATCGAGCCTTATACATTTAGGGACAGATTTAAAGTAATATTGACCACAAACCGCTCATCATTGTGATTTATTCCAGAGCTTCTTCAAATGGATATGTTTGCCATTAACTTCAGTTGCATTATTGAGGGCAGTGTTTGTTCATTTCCTGGGATGTAATGATTTTGGCGGAACTTTAACACCCCATAGAATAGAAGTTCAATTAAACTCATTATAATAAATTTGCATATTCATCTTCTTTGTTAAATCATTTTCATTAGATGCTTTCCTTTACAGTCACATAAAGTAAGCAATTGTCCTAACTGTGTTTTACACCAGTTTAAATAAACTGTGTATTAAAGTAGTTTATTTAAAGTCAACAGTAAACATATTAATCACGGAAAATAATTTTGCAATGGAAGGTGATGTCAGGTTATTTTATAATAGAAGGCTTTATAAACCGAAATGTCATAAAATGTAGTATCCTATCCAAAGTCATGACACATTTTATTTTAACCAATAGATATCTCCAATCTGGAGGGCGGGAAAAGAGTAGAGTTCTTGGCCAGAGATTTTTCCCAGACTGCCATAAATATTCAAAAACAGTCCATTTAATACATTTTATGAAAAGGTGTAAAGTGTACATAATGAAAGGAGGGAAAACGCAAGTAAAATAATTGCCATGTATCCACCGGTGATAAAATTCTACGTGGCAGTAAAAATAACGGAGGCCCCATAGAAGGATATGATAAATGACCATTAAAGAATTTGGTTTCTCTCCCTTTAGTACCTGACTGAAAGCAAAAGAAAACATGTTATTTAAAGAGTGGAGACAGTAATGTGGAATGAACTGGGGGAAAGGGCAAATATACCTTTTCACAAGATGATGGATAGCAAGCAGCGTGTTTAACGAGGAATGTCCTCCAATGTAAATGTATATTCGGTATGACAGGGTGAACCATTACTAACGCCAACAATATTTACTGCTGTTCTGGATCCGTGGAACTTGTGGCAGAGTATCTGATCACACATTTGCTGAACTGGAGCGAAGCATTACTGGACAGGGTGTAGGGCCATGGGTTCTATACACATAGAAATATATGCTTATATCATTTGTATATACAGTAAGTCATTCTATTGTCCTCACTTCTCTCTCATTAGCTATTTTGATATTCCATTATATATTCTCTCATTATTCAGAATGCTCCGGACCAGGGGTTTTCCGGATAACGGGTCTTTCTGTAGTTTGAATCTTCATACCTTAAGTCTACTAGAAAATCATGTAAATATTAAATAAACCCAATGGACTGGTTTTGCTTCCAATAAGGATTAATTATACTGTCATAGGAAAACATGTTTTTTTCAAAGCACATCGGTTAATAGTGCTGCTCCAGTAGACTTCTGCACTGAAATCCATTTCTCAGAAGAACAAACAGTTATTTTTATATTCAATTTTTAAATCTGACATGGGGCTAGACATTTTGTCAATTTCCCAGCTGCCCCTGGTCATGTGACTTGTGCCAGCACTTTAGGAGGGAACTGCTTTCTGGCAGGCTGTTGTTTTTCCTTCTCAATGTAACTGAATAGTACGCAGTGGGACATGGGTTTTACTATTGAGTGCTGTTCTTAGATCCATCAGGCAGCTGTTACCTTGTGTTAGGCAGCTGTATTGTTCTTTTGTTAGGCTACTCGGGGGAGGGAGGGGGTGATGTCACTCCAACTTGCAGTACAGCAGTAAAGAGTTTATCAGAGCACAAGTCACATGACTTGGGGCAGCTGGGAAATTGACAATATGTCTAGCCCCATGTCAGATTTCAAAATGAAATATAAAAAAATCTGTTTGCTCTTTTGAGAAATGGATTTCGGTGCATAATTTATCTGCACCGAAATTAACTGGATTTATCTGAAATACTGAATGCCATTTTATTGAAAGGAGAACTAAACCTTAAAGGAGAAGGAAACTCAAAAATTAAATTAATATATAGTTATTGACAAGCTAATCATCTTTTAGCTAATATAAATCATTAATGCATTACTTTTCTATGTTTTTTTTATGCTCTGATCGTTTTTAATAATATTAACTACATGTAGAAAAATGCCTACCCTCTCTCCTGTGCAGAAATCGCTTGAAATGGGGCACAGGCATGCGCAGTAGGTATCACCAGTGCCCTGCGCATGCTCTGTGTAATCTAATCTTTGCCGTGCAGACTTCCTTGCTTGTATTAGAATGCGTTACGTGACGCGTCGTGGGGTCATACAGGAGGTGCATTCGCACTGATGGAGAGAAGAGAGGGGAAGTGACGCGCTGAATTTAGAAATGGCGGCGCCAAAGCTTAAACAGCGCCGCAACTTTGGGAGTAAAGGACACGGCTGGCAAACTTCAATGGCAAGTTTTAATGCGGCGGTTCAGGAGGGGAGGTGGTGGGGGACACTGGAAACTAATTACCGAAAATTTCCTTTCCTTCTCCTTTAACTAAAGAAGTAGCTAGAAATGTTGTACATTCTATTGTGGGGAGCTTCTGTACCCGCACAAGGCAAGTCGTTTAGCAGTAAAGATCTGTGTCTCCAAAGATGCCCCAGTAGATCCCCATCTTCTTTTCTGCTGATTCACTGATTCACATGCTCTGTGCTGCTGATACTTACTGAGCTTAGGGACCCACTCACAATATACAATACACATAGAATATAATATAAGGCTGATTAATAATTAGTACAGATAATTGCTACATGGCAGCTTAGAAATCAGTGCAACTAGCATCATAAATTAATAATCAGTCCTGAAGCATCAGCTTATATTACAGACCAACCTCATTTTCTGCTGGATAATTAGTGACGACCCCTAAGCTTAGCTTCTCAACAGCTGCTCAGAGCCCACTGAGCATGTGAGTGTCACAGACACTTTCCAAGATGGTGACCCCCTGTGACAAGTTTAAAGTCCTGGATCATTGCTGCTATTGACAAGCTGAAACTTTAGGCTAGTGCAATAAATTCTGTACATAAAATATGGCATTTTTAGCCATGTTTCTAGGGTTTAGTTCTCCTTTTAAATTATTATTATAATTTTGCAATTACTAATGTTGTTATTTTACACTTTATTGTAAAATAATGGGAATAGTTTACATGATATATATTCATTTGTATTTGATCAGACTTTTGGGTTAGAACAAAAAAATATTTTCCCTCATGCTACTAGGTTTCTGCCTACTATCCAAACACATCACCGTTACAATTAATGGTGCTTTTCAGTGACTCTTTCTGTACAGTACAAACGTGCCTATTGAATCCCATGGAAAGTTTTTGCAATGCCGTAATAATATATTGCCATGTGCCTTGATACCTTCACCGTGGCATAGGTCACATCTGTATGGGTCACTTGTAAATACCCACCCCATAGAGAACTAGAAAAACCTTATTTATTTACACCTTTCAACCTGTCAATCTGCCCCTTAACTGTCTTACAGTATGTCGCCCCTGTAAAATATGAGCATTCATATAAACTCTTCATGCAGAAGGAATTACCTAATGCATTACATGTGTTTGCTTAGAAAAAACACTTTTTCGACTTTTTTTTCCTCCTATATACACAGCTCACACTGTAATCTTCACATTTCCAGCTTTGTTTATTAGCTGGCTCTGCTGAAAGAAGCAGTGTTTTGCTATTTAATGGTTATATTCCTGTCGGTGAAGGGATCGCCTTGCAAAAACATTTGCATTGTAAATTTAAAGTGTCACTATTAGACAAACAGTATTTTTAAAGAGGGGATTGCGTTAAAAGGATAATCATCTTTTACAAAATTGGTTTTGTCTAGCACTGTTTAAACAAGGCCACAAAATGGCAGATTTTCCTACATTAACCCTTTGGCCACTTTTTGTGACAGTTCTACTACCTATTTTTTTTTAAAAGGGCCATGAGTTGCTACAGGGCATATTATTGGATCAGGTTACTGAAAAGTATTCCCATTGGAATAATTTTATATAAAAAATGATCTGAAAGCGATCAAGTAAAACATAGTGTTGGGTTAGGGAGCTCCAGACAAGGGGGTGTGACATCAGAGGCAATACTATGACGTGACGATTGGCCAATCACCACATCAAGGAGAGTCCTGTCTGGATTTCCTAATTTGGAAAACTGGGAATGCATTTTTAAATAGTTATGACTTAAGATGGGATCCTAACAAAGGGTTGCTGTTTTTTTGGTGTTTTCCTGGTTTTTGGTAGTGTTGTCTAGGGATGGGTGAATATGAATTAGGGATGCACCGAATCCACTATTTTGGATTCGGCCGAACCCCCGAATCCTTCCCGAAAGATTTGGTTGAATACCGAACCGAATCCGAACCCTAATTTGCATATGCAAATTATGGGTGGGAAGGGGAAAACATTTTTTACTTCCTTGTTTCGTGCCAAAAAGTCACGTGATTTAGCTCCCTGGCCCTAATTTGCATATGCAAATTAGGTTTCGGATTCGGTTCGGCCAGGCAGAAGGATTCGGCCGAATCCGAATCCTGCTGATAAAGGCCGAATCCTGGCCGAATCCCGAACCGAATCCTGGATTCGGTGCATCCCTAATATGAATCCCTTTTGCGAAATGGAGAAAGGTCTGTTCTATGGATGCCAAAATTTTTTTGAGTGTGCCAAATTTTTCCACCCATTGGAATCTATGGGCATCATTTTTGCCGCGAAGCTTGGCAACCCTAAGTTACAGCCCCATCTTAACTCATAACAAGATTACAGATATATGAAAACATCAGTCAGCGCCAGTCCCAGGACTATGTAAGAAAACAAATACAGTAGAACCCCCATTTTACATTTTTCAGGGGACCAGAAAAAAATGGTGTAAGATCAGGGAAAACTTAAAATCAGGGAAATGTATTATGCATAATATATAGGTGGGACCACAAAGCAATGTAAAATGAGGGAAAACTTAAAATCAGGGGATGTAAAATGGGGGTTCTACTGTAAGTTGTCACTACAGGTCCTATGCAAAAAGACCTATAATTTAAGATCCTAGGAGTAAATTCAATTCTGGACATTTTGCCTCATGCCCAAAGAGCTCAGGCAACAACCATCTGGAATTGGCCCACGTGCCATTACTGTAAAAAGGTTGCCTGAAGCTGTTAATCTTGACTCATGTAATATTCTGGTCCATACAAGACGGCTGTCGGAAGCAGCTGTGCGTTTGCTCAGATTTTTAGAGGAGAAGATAAAAGTGAAGTGTGTAAATAGTTTACAGTTTAGCAATAAGTGCTTCTTCTTGACGGAGACCATCTTGATGCCATTATCATTTTTTCTTATACATTTTATTGTGCTCCTTAATTTATAAGACTGCCTGAAGGCTGCCTGAATAAATGCTTTAATCAAGCCTGAGCAAGCGTGTAAAAGCACTGGAATGGATCGGTCTTCACTAATGTGGAGATTCACATTCTATGCTGTGAGCTGTCCAGGAAGGAAGGTTGCTCAGCTCCTGTCTCCTCTGCTCAGAGGGTTGACTTCTGGTAGTGCTTAGATGTAAAGAAGCATGGGTTTAAGTGATTTAAACGGGAACTAGTGATGGGCGAATCTCCCGCGATTCGCTTCGCTGAAAGATTTGCGAATTTCTAGAGAA
>CM044445.1:92074184-92182139 GCA_024363595.1 Xenopus borealis | reverse complement strand
AAAGAGTGATTGAAGTCTATCAGAGCACAAGTCACATGACTTGGGGCAGCTGGGAAATTACAATATATTCTCAGTTCATTGCATATGCCAACATAGTTAAATGCAGCACAAAACAAAAGATGACTTCCCAATGCCACTTTAGGTGGAACCAATTTCTAAAAACTGTACAATATATACAAACACGTGTCCAGCTAATAAAATCAGTACTGGCACCCCCTCTTACAGTATACAATGCACATACATACAAATCTACAAAGTGGGGATGTTCAATGTTCAATGTTGATGGAGGTGCTCTGTATGTGCTCAGAGAAGAAGCCATTAAATAGAAATATTGCTGTAGTCAATACATTCTCTTTAGCGTTTTTTTCATGTTACCAGTTGGCTGAAAGGTGAATTCTTTCTTTGGAAAAAGGAGGTGTATTCTTTGTGTGAGAGAGAGCAGATGAAAGGCAGGTAAAGGGTTGATTGAGAGAAATTAAGATACTGATTTCGAGAAATCAAATACTCTAATGAGAGCTGAACGGATATCCCTGGCACAGGCTGGCTACTTTTAATCATCTGTTTAACCCTGCACCATCGGGGCTGTATTCAAATCATGTGTCGGAATGATTTTATTGAACTATTTAAGACTGGAATTTAACTGTAAAATTACAACCATGCTGCTTAATAGAAGAGTATAGTCTATGCAAAGTATTGTTTTACATTTCATAAGAAAACAAAGGTTGCAGTCTGCTCTATAATTTAAAGTGAACCTGCGGGACCATTTTGTAACAGGCACAAATCAGAACATTTTGTTAGCAACCAGAACAGCTTGTAAATGTGGAAAGTATTGTAAATATTTTATTATTACTGCATTTATTTTGTAGGATACATAAAGAAGGAGAGTGAAGTAGGGTCGTAAATACCAGGGAGGCCCTTCCTACACAACTCTTGCTAATTCATACAGGTTTTTTTCCTATCACATCCTGCTATGAAATTGAAGGCAGCTCTCATCTATAGTGATGGGCGAATTTATTCGCATGGGGCGAATTCGCGGCGAGTTCCCGCGATTCGCCGCTGGCGAATAAATTCGCGAATCACCAGCGAAATTTCGCTTGGCGAAAATTCGCCGAAAAAACGAGTCACGCGACTTGCGACGCGCGTCAAAATCGTCCCGCGACTCGTTTTGCGAATTTTGCGCCAATTTTGCAGCGAATATCGGGAGATTCACCCATCACTACTCATCTACCCAATATCAGCCTATGTTTAAGTGTCGGGTGCATGAAACACATAAGGCTATCGTGTACCCATGTAACTTTACAACGCCTGGTCATAGGATATGTGCATGCTGACCACTAGTTTGATAGTACAAACAATTCCCATCTATCCCCCAACAGGGTAATTCAAATATCACATCACAAATGACATCATTCATAAAACAAAGAGAAAAAATAGATAAACGGTGTATATATATATATATATGTTGGGTGGGCGCTCTCCATGCAAATGGTGCAGGCAACTCCGACTGGATTGTCCACAGATTCATGATACAAAAGCTTTTCATTGTGATGACATGTAGAACTGCACAGGTTGATCACCTCAAAGGCCAAGATTGGACAGAGTACAGTGTGTGCAGATGTAGATCCACATGCCTGGTCTTCATAGAGTTCTCACCTGCATTTACCTTTAGGGATAAAAACTCAAAAAATTCCCCCTAGCCTAAAAAGTAATTAAGTCTGTCTGAGCAGCAGAAGTTTTCTCCAGTTACAATGCTGATGCCAATTTTGAGATTGGCAGCAAGAAGATAGTACAGGGCCAACGCTGGCTTTTTCAGACTATACTTATTTGTAATGCTGCCAAGAACAAGGCTGAGCTGCATAGCAGCAACTATAATAAAGAAGAGGACTTAAGGGCTATTTACAGCATTCCCATCTGGGAGCCTTGTAACACTCAGGTACAGTGTTAGGATTCAAGTACTAATCTCAGTGGTTTTTCAGTACCAATAGTCTCATTTGTCTGTGAATATTTGGTAACCTCTTTGGATGTTATTCTTCTTCGCAGACAGCCCAGACAACCAAGTTGACAATTTTTATTTCATAGCGCTGGCCCAGAAAAAGAAGAAATTGTTGGCATGCAAAGTGTTAGAAAATATACATTGGATGTTTCATTAGCTGGATTATCTGCAACTTATTTAGCCAACCCTGCCCCATGCCAGTTATGTTTATACTAGTAGTGGTTGCCAAAAGGTACAGTCATCTAGCCCACTACCTCCTTTGGTAAAGGTGTCCATATTCCCTTAGGGGGGTGTGGGGTATCAGTATAACTATGTCAAGAAGGGAAATATTTCATAGTTATATCTTCAGCCCCAACATCTGTAGTCATATACAGTGAAACCATAATTGTCATGCACTGGTTTTAAGTTTTCATTGTACTGTACATGGTTCGTTTTGATGTCCCATCAATATATATTGCATCATAAGTTACATTTTCCCATTTTTCTGGTGAGGCTCAACTGTAATTGAAGCAAGATCAGGTGAACCCAAGGGAAAACAGGGGTACAGGATGGAGGTAATTTGATCTAGTCAAGTCTTGAGGGTTCAAGTTTAACTAAAACTGCTTTAATTAAAAAGGTAAAGTATACTCACACTTATGCAAAATGAATGGCTGCTTAGATCATTTTTACAATGGAAAAATTAGAGAGAAACAGAAAGAGAGGACATTTGTAATATCACTACAAATAATGGGATCACTGCAAGGCTTCCAGCATAAAAAATAATGTGCAACCAGCAAGTTAGGGGTCTGATTCGGTTCAAAGGATTCGGGGTTCGGCCGAATCCAAAATAGTGGATTCAGTGCATCCTTAATGGAAATATTTATCAGTTTGTGCTAACACTTGTTTTATTTTTGCAGAGAAGGCCAATTCCTGTGATCAGGAGCGACAAAGTGCTCTGGAGGAAGCCAAATTAAACCCAAGGGAGGGAATTGTGATTCCAGAATGTGCCCCAGGCGGTCTTTACAAACCTGTGCAGTGCCACCAGTCCACTGGATATTGCTGGTGTGTCTTAGTAGATACTGGTCGTCCATTGCCTGGAACATCTACACGGTAAATAAATTATCTTAACTAAAATTAATTTAAATCATTTTGTTTGCATGAGCATAATACTGTAAATGCAGCAGAAATAATTTCAAATTGTCCATGATTAAGAACTGACCAACTGGGGTGCCAGAGGCTCAGCAAAAATCCCGACACTAGGGCCCACTCCAAACTGTGTGTCCTTCTCTCTTTATTTATTTTCCTAATTACTTTCACATCTATGCTCCCTTCTATTTCTTCTCTTTCAGGGAATAGCCATGGTATAGGTACTGGTATACAAGGCAAATGGCTGGGGGAGTTTTTCTGGGATCCTGGTGGACCAAACTGACTTTGAAAATACTTGGTTAACATCAAAATGACATGGTTTTAGACCTCAGCAGAAGGTTTTTTTTAGTAATTGTCAGAGAGGGTAGGATTGAAATGTAAAGAAAGTTTAAGTGAAACTCCAAACATGACTTGTTTGGTGTTATAGTCTCTTATATACCTGGTGTGCATCATGGATATCTGTAAATACTGGGAGCTTCAGTAAGACCATAATCTGCCCATCACAGGATACATGCTTTATTTTAGCATATAAACAAATGACTGTCTATTACTGTAAGGTTTATACTTATCATTTAGGGTAGAACGGACTTATTTCTTCTTCTATATTTTGGAATGTACAGAATTTGTATGTGAAAAGAATATTCGTAGGGATGAAGTATTCAAATTTCAATAATAAAAATATTAATGGAAACAATAATATTTGTTTATGCCTTTTAAAGCCTCCTGTATGCTGTATTGTGATCTTAAATTGCCACTGTTCTAATCTGTCCTCTAAAAGCAGATTATTTATGTCTTGTTAGAGACTGGAACTGTTACATATTGCTGGGGAAGTATAATCTTTGTGAAGACATGGCCAGATCCACATGACCCAATAATGGCAAAGAGCAGTCATAACAAGATCACTGCATTTATAGCTTTATGAACTATGTCTAGTCTATCCATACATTTGTGTAAGACACAATAGGACCGAGGCATTTTTAAAGTTAGTGTACATTTGCTGAAACTTCTCTGGTGCTTTAGGGGAAGTAGAAATACATAGTTTTGCATGCATGGCCATATTGTTTTACTGCTTTTGATTAAATATAAACCTGAACATCAAGTTTCTGTTGCAATTTCAATGTTGTGTTTGAATCCCGTGCAGCTATGAAACTCCTGTGTGCGAAAGTGATGCCAGATGGAAAAATACGGATGCTGAAGACCCATTTAAAGACAGAGAATTAGCAGGTTGGAAAAAATAATGCATGCATGTATGTATAACTTTATTTGTAAAGGAGCCGCAGCACTGTACAGTGCATAAAAATACAATATATATAAATATATTGTATTATATATATAAATAATGATAACATCAATGTTTTCCAGGCATTAGATCCCCTGTTACCTTAAAGTTACACCACAATATTATTTGCTGTAGGACTAGGCCACCATGCACCAAACTAAAAAAGAATAAGGATAGCCATTCTTTTAGTTAAAGGGATACTGTCATGGGAAAAAATGTTTTTTTTTTTTCCAAAATGCATCAGTTAATAGTGCGGTTCCAGAAGAATTCTGCATTGAAATCCATTTCTCCAAAGAGCAAACAGATTTATTTATATTTCATTTTGAAATCTAACATGGGGCTAGACATAGTATTGTCAATTTCCCAGCTGCCCCAAGTCATGTGACTTGTGCTCTGGTAAACTTCAATCACTTTTTACTGCTGTACTGCGAAAGTGATGCCAGATGGAAAAATACGGATGCTGAAGACCCATTTAAAGACAGAGAATTAGCAGGTTGGAAAAAATAATGCATGCATGTATGTATAACTTTATTTGTAAAGGAGCCGCAGCACTGTACAGTGCATAAAAGTACAATATATATATAAATATATTGTATTATATATATAAGTAATATAATAACAACAGAACAATGGGAAGGTAACCAGATAACAGCTCCCTAAGGGTAGTGACTAGGGTTGCCACCTTTTCTTGGAAAAAATACCGGCTTTTCTATATATTTATATTTTTTTCCTATTAATAACATTGGGATCAACCATCAAAAATACCGGCCAGGACGGTAAAATACCGGCCATGTGGCAACCCTAGTAGTGACACATGGTCAGATTTGGGGAGATTTAGTCGCCTGGCGAATAAACACCTGTTTTTCTTGGCGACAATCTCCCTGAACTGCCTTCACTTGTCTTCCCTTCTGCTAAAATAAAGAGTCGCTTGCGCTGAGCACAATCGGCGAGATTGTTGCCCAGAGGAACAGCTGATTAGTTGCCAGGCGACTAAATCTCGCCGAGTCTGCCCGCGTCTCACTACCCTAACACATTACCCTAGCAGCAGCCTGGAAGATCTAAGATCAGAAATCTATAGTTAAAACCCATGTCCCACTGTGACTCCTTCAGTTACATTGAGAAGGAAACACAACAGCCTGCCAGAAAGCAGTATCCTAATATTCAAAGCAGTATCCTACAGTGCTGGCACAAGTCACTTGACCAGGGCAGCTGGGGAAAAAAAAATCTGTTTGCTCTTTTGAGAAATGGATTTCAGTGCAGAAGTCTACTGGAGCTGCACTATTAACTGATGTGTTTTGATAAAAACATGTTTTCCTATAACAGTATCCCTTTATTTAAACGCAGGAGAGGATTCTATTTAAACATTAAATCGCATCAGTATTCTGTTTTTGGTTTGCCTGGCCTGCTTGCAGCAAATATACAGGGCTTTAAGAGCATTAAGATGAGCACTTATGCTCCTAAGTGCTTCTTTAAAGTCCGCTTTTCTTGATGCCAAGGCAGCCATGTTAAGTACAGTGATCTCCTATATCTTGGGGTGCCCGAGTCTCCCTAATCTATGAGACTTTGCACGGGGACATTCATATGCCACTGACCCCTTCTATATGCAACAGTGCCAATTACAGGCACTTCTGTATACAGAGAGAGTTGCAAGTCTTTATTCTCTCTTCTTGGAACACAAAACAACTGCTCCTTAAAGTACAAAAAGCTTTACATTTTGAATGTTGTCCAAGTTTAATAAATAAATGTTCCCTGCTGCGTGCTACACACAGTTAATATAAGGATACTACTAACAGATGTGACTAGAAATTAGTAAGCTGTTTTTACCAGATATGCATATATACTCGGATAGTTTGAAAGCTGCACCCAAATTATCTTCATGGTGTATGACACTCGAGAATCTCTTGGTGATGCTTTTCCTATGAGTACTTAAAGAGAGGCACTGGAGGATATTAAGTGCATGCAAAAAAGTCCCATCTACCCTTAGTGGAACCCAACTAGTTGTACTCACCAGGCGTCTCCAGTGGTGAAGGCCCTGGATTAGTGAATTGACCATATTCCACAGCAATCAGCTAGAAGTATTGTGAACGCACATACTTGTTATTTGAAATCAAACTGTTGACTTGGTTGCCTTCTCTGTGTAGCACTTTGGACCTGAAGGGTTGAGTGATGCCGTGATGGGCATAACTGAAATAGATGCATATCTGCATGAGTGACATTTGATAGAATGAATTAACTGCGGTTTTGCTTGGATTCCAAGCATCACAAGACTCTTGCCATCATTTCACACTCTTAGACAAACAAACTAATGTTGGAAGTATGTTTATATATCTTGGCACTGGTTAGAAATATGAATTGAGACTTGAGTTTTGCTGTGTTTACACCTTTGTCATACAAGCAATCCATGCCCTTTTAGGATTCAGCCAAATACGTAATACTCCTCTAAAACCAGAGCTAGCCAGCCATAAATAAAATCAAATTAAAAAAAAAAAAATGACTACCCTGGAATACTGGCAGATTCTGGTAATTATTTTTAAAAAGTCTTTAATTTGTCCAGTATACAGTAGCCCTGATTTGTAAGTGATTAATCTAGCAGAGATCAGCCCCAGTCATACAGTCCAAGGGCTGATCAGGCTTTAAAGGGAAATAAGCATTTCTTAAAACAATTACTGCCTTCAAAAGTAGCTTGAGACAACATGGGTGTGTCCCCAGAGGAAGATCAGAAATCCGTTACATTTGGAATGAGGGTCTCAGCCCCACTCTGTAAAGCAACCCCCCCCCATCAAAGGCAAAAACAGGATCACATTTCCTTTTTGTTTGTGCATCAGAATTAATGTGAACATTCCAGACACCCTGTTCCAACTGGCTCAGTGTGAGCTTTATCACTTTTATCTTATCTCTCTACACGCCTATGGCAGGGGATGGAGGTGCACTGTCAGACTGCAGTAGGCACAGCTGGTTCTATAGTTCTCCAATGTAGAAGTAATTGCATTGTGTTATTGTCTTTATTTAGAATGGCACTCATTTTACTCAGCTCTGTACACTGATTATTTAGGTACATGGTATCAATGTCCAGTAGCGCTTACAATATAATTTTAGTGACTTTGGAGATTAAATAACTTGCCAAATGAACTGCATCAGAATTAAAGGAATTGTTCAGTATAAAAATAAAAACTGGGTAAATAGATAAAAATGTTTCTAATATAGTTAGTTAGCCAAAAATGTAATGTATAATGGCTGGAGTTACTGGGTGTCTAACATAACAGAACAGAACACTACTTCCTGCTTTTCAGCTCTCTTGGTTTACACTGACTGGTTACCCTGGTGACCAGGCAGTAACCAATCAGTGACTTGAGGGGAGGCCACATGGGTCATAACTGTTGCTTTTGAATCTGAGCTGAATGCTGAGGATCAATTGCAAACTCACTGAACAGTTATGTCCCATGTAGCCCCCCCCTGCAAGTTGCTGACTAACTCAAAGTTAAAGAGGTGAAAAAGCAGGAAGTTGGATTCTGGATATTATATTAGGCACCCAGTCACTCCAGCCTTTATACATTGCATTTTTGGCTAACTAACTATATTAGATACATTTTTTTTTATTTTGCATAGCCTATCTATTTACCCAGTTTTTATTTTTACACTGAACTGTTCCTTTAAGACAAAAATTTCAGACACCTTGGAAATTGTACAATAAAGATAAGGAGTCTAAGCATGTATTGCATAAGGGTTAATGGAACATTTCCCAGTCAGACAGTCCCATCTACAGTCTCATGGAGTCACATATACAGTATTATGGATGGTATATATTCTACGTGTTATACTTTACATGCACTGTTTAGTTTCCCGTTCAATATATTTTAAAGAGAAAATAAAATCCAGAATAAAGTAGCCTTTATGGAATTGTATTAAAGTATAGGGCCACCATGTTACTTCCAATGAGCAGTCCTATGCCTAATAAACTACAAACCCTTTTTTAATTTTAAAGGGAAAGGAAAGGCAAAGAAATAAAATCCCATTTTTAATTTTCTTTAATGAAAAAGAAATATATCTCCATTATACTTTAATTAAAAAATGTGTAGCGTTTTTATAAGAAACCTGACTGTATGCAGTGAAATTAGGAAAAAAATAGGAATTATTAGACGGCCCCTAACTTCTGACAGGGAAACAATCATACTTATGAACAGCAGGGGGAGCCCCTGCCTTACTTACCAGCCATGCAGTACTCAAGTAGCTTTGTTTTTTGATAATTTATGACGAGCCCTAAGCAGCACAGATCACTCTGAGCATGTGCAGGGCCAGAGGCAGACAAATATTTTTAACCAAGTTACAAGATGACAGCCCCCTGTGGCCAACTTTGAAAGCATAAATAATTTGTTTGATTAGGCTTGTGGTGCAGTAAGTTCATGTTTATGTTTAGTATATTAAATACAGCATTTCTAGCCTTATTCTATTTTACACTTTCCTTGCCCTTTAAGGAATTAGGTTTTACTTATACTGTTCTACCAGCTCTTCCTGTGTGATGTGCATGGACAGTGTGTCCAAACCAAGTGTTGGGCAGAGCTTTATATGCACATATATTAACCTGCACATACAGTATATTAACCTGCATATCATGCATTATGTAGAAGGTGTCCAGACAGAGGACTGCACCAATGAAGCCCAAATGAGAAGTCCTGTAGATGTTGTATACATTATGCTTAAGGCTGCTGGCAGGGGCGTAACTATAGAGGAAGCAGACCCTGCGGCTGCAGGGGGACCCAAGAGGTATAGTGGGCCCCGTGATGCCCTAATTAAAAAACAATTTCAACATAAACTAGTAAAATGGATAACCTCTGGACATGTTGGGGGCCCTAAAATTTATTTGCTGTGGGGCCCAGTAACATCTAGTTACGCCTCTGGCTGCTGGTCATGGGAAGTGACACAGCCACCCTATGCATTAAGAGAAAGACAAGATTTACTTTATTCTGGTCAATAGTGTTCCTTAAAGAACAAGTAAACGTTTTTTTTTCTATCTCTAAATTTGCTCTAAACAGCCCCTCAAATTAATGTACCTTAGTCCCTGCTGCAAGTCTGCTCTGGTTTCTGTGTTATCAGCAGCTTGTTTCCCCTTCTTCCTGGTGCAGAGTGAAGCCCCACCCCATAGCTTTCTGAGCTGACCTTATCTCTTGGACTAGTCCTGGAGATCATTTGCATACTATGACATAGCAGAGACCAGTGTGTGCAGCACCTTTTGCTTGGGGAAACTAGCTTACTAATGCACACACTGGCTCCCTCTTCCTCTCTATTGTGGAACAGCAGCAAATGGACTGCTCAGTAAACTAAGGGGCGGGGCTTCACTCTGCACCAGGAAGAAGGGGAAACAAGCTGCTGATAACACAGAAACCAGAGCAGACTTGCAGCAGGGACTAAGGTACATTAATCTGGGGGGCTGTTTAGAGCAAATTTACAGAAAGAAAAAGAAAAACATTTACTTTTCCTTTAAAGGATGGAACTATACACTGTAATAATGAGGGACTATTTCCAGTTATATAATGGTGGGTCAGAAATTACAGGCCTATGATTTATATAGCTTGATTTGGTTAGCTGAAATCAATTTGGTTATTTATGCCTCCCTTCAGAATATAGTTATTATCAGGGAGTATCTGGCATAATGGATATACAAAATTCACCATTATTGTGCATGTAATATGAAGTTCAGTTGGCTTTATTGGCATGTTATTTAGAATTGCCAGATACAAGGCTGGATGAAGCCCATACTTACCCTAAAAAAGGTACCAAGAATGTCAATTTTGAGTAGAGTACATACAATACTTAAGGTGCCCTGTACATTTTCCAATTACTAACTGAAAGAGCTCAAAGAGGATGTCTGATGAGACCCAATGAGGGAGTGAAGACAGACAACACACAGTGTAATGGTGGGCCAATCAATGGCTAAAAATGGGGAAGAGTTGTGGAAGAAGCACAATGGTTTATGTGAAGAATTGATCAGTGCTGTACAGTGTAAAGGTAAATAAAGATGCAGAAAAGAGACAATGAATTTAAAGTGGGATGAAGACATTTGATAGTTAGAACGGGGAATGAAAGAGGTAGGTTGTTAGGAGTTGAAGGAGGTAAAGAGGGGGCTAAGAGGGAAATGAAGGGAACATTAGCAACTGAGACATTATGGGATATTACAGGAAGCTTAGAAAGTACAGCAAACTGGTAATAATGTGGGAGGTGGCCTTAAAAGGAAGTCATTTAGGAATATTTTTTGTTTTTATACAAATGGGTATGATAACTGTTTTACATAGATTGATACATTACTGACATTTAATTGTCTCTGACACCTGTAAACATTTGGCAACATATTATAAAATACTGTACATTCCCTATATGTGGTGCTTTTGATATTGTTTGTAGCTTCCATAACACACAGTCCTTGAACCCCAGCTACAGACACCCTTGTCCTTCTGGTTTCAGTCAGGCAGCTGCCAGACTTGCTTCAGAATATAGAATTATGGGGTATTTATCCCTCCATCTAAATGCTGACTGGTTGGAGGTCAGTGTAAGGCCCAAAGGCTGCGTAGAAAGTAGCGGACCAAGGAGGAAACACCAGTCCCAAGAAGTTCGCAGTACAGGCATGTGTCAGGAATAAATCGTAGTCAGAGTCCAGGCTAGAAGTCAGTCCAGGCAGCAAAGGTTCAGAAATCCGGAATACAGGCGAGATCATACACAGGAATACAGGAGAAGAATCGGATAGCGCACCCAGGAACAAGATAACTTGACCTATAATTGGGCACCAGTCTAGCGTCCAGAGCTTCCTTAAATAGGCCCCCAATTGGCGCCAAACGGGCGCTGGCGTGATGGAGTCAAGACGCACGCATGCGTGCGCCCATTCCGGCGCGCCGACTTTGACGCCGGCAGGGATTAACAGGCACCCTTACAGTCAGTCAGCCAGAATTTGGGTGAAGGACTACATTAGCAGAATTCTGTTTCCTGAATCATACACTTCCTCTGGCAGGGGCCTGAATGAAACCCGAAGGAAGAAGGTCTTTGTAGCTAGGGTTTAAGAATTGGACCCTATTTTATAGAGTTCCCAAACAAGCAACATATATGCAACTTTAAAGTGCTACATGGATAGAGCTAATTATTCATATGAATTGGGGTCACTATAAGCACATTAACAAATCTTTTTTTGTCAGTAAACCCTTGTAGGTTCTGCACTTTTATGAAAGTTTTCGCCTTCATACACAAAAGAATTGCTTAAATTCTGTACCGGTGTTTAAATAAATGAGATTAAAATGTTACTTTGATTTATGGAAGGTATTTTTCTTTGCTTAGCAACCAGATTTAAATGAAGAGAGAAAAGCAATGGTTTTGTTCCTGCTCAGTAGTAAGAATTAAATAAACACTGCCAGAAACATTTCTATCAGTTGAACAGGGCTGTGGAGTTGCATAGACTGTATAGTTACTGGCACTAACTAATTGATTTCACAGCCTTTACACATCTTATATACATTTGTGTGTGTCTTTTGGCTTGTCTTGCAACTGAAACCTCAAACACCTGGCATCCTCAAGTCATTTATACAGGACATGGAAAAAAGAAATGTTGCTGCAATGGATTGCTTGACATAAAGGTTCAACCATTGTGTATATTAAGAACCCGTCCATGGATAATTTAAAACCCGTCCATGGATATCCATTGAACTATGAGTTCTGGGTTGATCATTTGTATGTGTTAACGCTGCCCTTCTGGTAGACTGAAGGATTTACATTGGAAGACATTATCCAAAACAATTTTAATACACAAACCCACATGTCTAATAAGTCATGCTTTTAGTACAGGTATGGGACCTGTCCGGATAAAGGATCTTTCCATAATTTGGATCTTCAAGTCTTAAGTCTATTAAGAAATAACGTAAACATAAAAAAAAAAAATAGGCTGCTTTTGCTTCCAGTAAGGATTAATTATATCGTAGTTTGGATTAAGTGCAAAGTATTTTTGTAATATATGGATAACATGTAGTCTATGGGATATGGCCTTTCTGGATAATGGATCCCATATCTCTAGTTAGATTATAATAGAATAGGTGACCTGAGGTACATGACAAGGGAGGTTGAGGCCAGCCATCTTAAAGGGATACGGACACTTAAAACCTATTCTTCAAAATATTTATCTACCTATACCTATAGATCATGTTGATCATTTTCCACGGATAGCGCTGCTTTTGTAAGTAATCGTTACTTGAAGTTCCTGACTGTTTCGCAAACCTGACTGTCCCTTCTAAAACTGTCAGAGTTTCTAAAGCTAACAGACTACAGCAGCACAAATATGGCAGCCCCCTCATAGAGGAACAAGGGGGATCA
The DNA here is from genome assembly GCA_024363595.1 of Xenopus borealis. Classification (NCBI taxonomy): domain Eukaryota; kingdom Metazoa; phylum Chordata; class Amphibia; order Anura; family Pipidae; genus Xenopus; species Xenopus borealis. The sequence continues at coordinate 92,169,399 of CM044445.1, read as the reverse complement.
GATGGGTAATGTAAGAGCATCAGGCAAATACTTTTCTAGGGAAATCATTAATAGCATATAAAGACAATGTAGATGTAAAAAGAGGTTTATTAAAACAATGGCAGCAGTTTGTTTGCATATGTTTAATACAGTGGAATGTATAGCCATTCTGTTTTTCATGGCTATATATAGTACACACTTTTCTATTCTCACCGCCGTTAATGGTTTCTTTGGTTCTGGCCACAGGCTTTGGGAGGTGATGATGAGGTTGATGTTATAAAGACAGGACATGGTCTCAAAATTCTAATAACTAATTTGCTCTTGAAATTTTATGGTCTTTTAGTGGAGGTTTTATTGTAATAATGCAAGTTAATACATGCTGATTAATTCTTTGCAGCTAGCGACAATGGGTTCATCAAAACTAGAGTCATGAAATGGTTAATACATGCTGTTGCTATCTACTGATGGAAAGTAGCTCTGCTCCAGAGATTCCTTTGACACAAAGAAGCCTACACCCATAAGTTACATAGACAGCTGAAATGAATTGCATCTGTAGTTGCCTTTGCTCTGTGCTGGGAATCTGCTCATTGTTTCAGAATCTAACCTCCTTGTATGGATTAGGAGAGCGTTGATGTCGGGAAAGGAGAGTAGATCAGAAGAAGATTGAGGAATGAATGCAGATTTACCTTGTCCTCTCCAGTCCCTTTACAAAGTCATAATGAGAACCAAATGATGGGAGAATCGGTTTGATCTATTAAATAGCATCGAGGAGATTTAAAGCTACAGTAAACCCTCACAAATCACTTTGGAAAGCAGGGGCAAAGGGGAGGATGCTGCTCCACAGAGTGAATACCTGCAGTAATTGTTACTGACTGCTTTATCACTTCCATGAATTTCTCTGTGATGTCTCTTATCTCTGCAGTACTTAACCAGCTGCCTGGATAATAGAGATGCTGGTTTCAGTTACACTTAAAGCAATATTGTCACAGGGAGTAACTGCTTAGCAAGTAAATCGTATAGAAGCTGATTTAGCAGCCATTGTCGTGGACAGAATCATTCACTAAGCTGATATCTGCAGACGTGCTAATAAATGAATCAGAATTGAAGTCTTGAGCTTCTGATAGCTAAACTGCAGCCCAATCTAGACACAACAGGACGCAAACTTCTGTATATACTTGTCCCTAAGATACAGACATTAGCAGCCATCAGTTCTAGTACTTCACTTACTATTGTGATATTGTCTTTTTACTCTAACTCCATCTTGCATTACATTCGAGTGACCCAATCATGGCTCCTCCTACAAAGTGCCTGTTGGCTTCGGCTGAGAATCATTTGGTGATGTAGCTTTAAGCAGTGCCGAGAAACATAATTTAAAATACAGGAAAGGCTGCTCAACAAATTAATCAAATATCAGTTGCGAAAGGTTGTATGACTAGCAGCTACGCTTCCGCATTGTGCAGAAACGCTTATAGCAGAGGTCCACAACCTTTTTCAACCGTGAGCAACATTCAGATGTAAAAAGAGTTGGGGAGCAACACAAGCATTAAAAAGAGTTGGGGAGCAACACAAGCATTAAAAAATGTTCCTGTGTGGTGCCAAATAATTGTTGTGATTGAGTATTGGTAATCCCTATGTGGACTGGCAGCCTACAGAAGACTCTGTTTGGCAGTAGCCCTGGTTTTTATTCAATCAAAACTTGCCTCCAAGTCTGGAATTCAAAAATAATCACCTGCTCTGAGGCCACTGGGAGCAACATCCAAGGGGTTGGGGAGCAACATGTTGCTCACGAGCTACTGGTTGGGGATCACTGGCTTATAGGGTACTAGCAAGAAAAAGGTGGACAGATCTTTTAGATGTCCAATGGAAGATAGCAAACCCATAATTTGCCTTCTATACTGCGTGATAGTCCATGGAGTCCAGGAAAGCTGATAGAGCAGTAGTTGTAGAACTACTTTAGAGGATCAGAGGTGGTCTAACCTTTAGCCAGAGCCCCCTAGCTCAAAAGATTACAGCTACAGGAAAACATTGATTTATCAGTCATTCAGTCAGACTTCCAAGTAGAACACATTTTCTCCACAAGTCTCACCCTAACTGGCCTAAAGCTTGGATTTCATGGGTATTTAAATATTTAGGCATTCAGACTGAAGCCCCCTACCACTGCTCCAAGCCACTGGGAGCAACCAAGGCCAGGAATGGGAATCTGTGAATTCTGGCAAATGCCAGAGGGGCTACGTTCATTGTGGAATGGACTGGTTGGGCCTCTCTGTATTTTAATTGCCAGGGCATATTCTGAAATCATTCACCGATCACTTAGTTTGCTGGCTGCCTGTTCACACCAGCTTTTATGGTTTTGGCACCTTATAACGTGTTAGTGTACATTGTGGAATGACAGTCACAGATCCGATTCTGCCTGTAGCACACAACCATTAATGTTGTTGAAAAGTGATACAAGACACAGTGACACATAAATCAGTGGTGTTTGGATTAGGATTTAAGGGCCCTATTTATCGTGCCATGTAAAACTGGAGAAAAGCATCATGCCCATAGCAAGCAAACAGCAATTAAATTTCAACAGTCACCTACAAGTTAAATAAAAACAAAGATCTGATTAGTTTCTGTGGGGTCAAACATCACTGGTGGTGATGTCCACCGCAATCAGAAGCATGATAAATAGACCCTAAGTGTTAGAATACTGGAAGCAAACACTGGTTTGAACAACTACCCTTTAGCAATTTTATTTTCAGAATAGGCAACTTGGTTATGGTTAGACTAATGGCTGTTTTTCTCCAAACATCTCTTGAGTTCTATACGAAGCTGCTCCTGTCCATCAGTGGCAGGTACCTTTGTATGTCACTGCTCATGAGTTTGATGGAAATGGCAAGCTATCCGTATACTGACGTACTTTATTTATTCTAATAACTACTCCAGCTGTTTTTTATTAGCCATCCAGCTCTAAGTCCTCTGCACACAGTCTGCATTTTTCAAAAAGAAAAATTAGCTTGGCAAAAATGCTCTTTTTGTAGAAGTGACGATGGCAAATGAAAGGCTCGTATTTGTACTGTATATTTTTTCCTTTACAGCTGCTGATTTGTATCTTTCCTCCTAGGTTGTCCAGAAGGAAAGAAGCTGGAATTCATCACCAGTTTATTGGATGCTCTCACCACGGACATGGTGCAAGCCATCAACTCAGCAGCGCCGGCCGCAGGCGGGAGGTCAGTTACAAGGAACTAATTGGGAAAATGTAAATAAATGCTACAAAGTGTTGTTTGATGGGAAGTAACCCATAGCCAAATATATTTTTTGGGGGGGGATGGGTTTGCCCATGTAATAAACAAATCAGTGCTACTATAAAATGGAAATATCTGTCCCATGTTCCTCTCTTGCTAATCGGTAGCCACATAAGAAAAGTTAAACCAACTTGGTGTCTTCATTCCACGGAGGGTAAAACATCAACAATGATCTTGGGGAACATATATATCATTTTTGTAATCTCTGTGTTACAGATTCTCAGAGCCAGATCCCAATCACACACTAGAGGAACGAGTGGTCCTTTGGTACTTCAGCCAGTTAGACAGCAATGGCAGTGAGGACATAAATAAGAAGGAGATGAAGCCCTTCAAAAGATACGTAAAAAAGAAAGCCAAACCCAAGAAATGTGCCCGGCGTTTCACTGACTACTGTGATCTTAATAAGGACAAATCCATTTCATTTCCAGAGCTTAAAGGCTGTCTAGGAGTCCGCAAGGAACCAGGTAATTGGATGTTCGTAAACATATGTTCATTTTCTCTGGTACAAAGCAGTTAATGGCAGTAAGAGCTACTGTAAATGTCCAATAAAATACAACATGCCCATCAACAGAAATTACAATGTAGACTAGCGAAGGAGACATGGAGAGAAAGAGGTGGGTACTTATTGGCGAAGTATAAAGAAATTTCACCTGAAGACAGACAGAGCTCCACTATCTGTCATTATAAATTACCAAATGGCATCATAGACCCAAAACACAGTGGGAAGGTATGGCATACAAACAAGTTACACAGTGGAAAGGTATGGCATACAAACAAGTTACACAGTGGAAAGGTATGGCATACAAACAATTTACACAGTGGAAAAGTATGGCATACACACATGTTGCACAGAATTTTAAAAAGTGCCAAAAATTCCCCAAATATCCAAGTTTAAACCAAATGCTCAAGTTAAATGAACTCTCAAGTCCCCCTTCTCTGTTTGTTATCTACTAAATACTAATTCTCTTCCCTTTGGGACTCATGTTTCATCCTCTACTGAGAAGAGGAAAGATAAAGTCTAGAGCCTGGGCAGGCTGAGGAACTAGGATAGTCACTCCTCAATGGTGTAGCGTTTAGTAACTTTATTTTACGGTTCTGTTTAAAATGTCTCGTTTGTGTGTTTTGCTATGCAGCACTGCTGATGCTAGAGGGCACCCCCTACAGGAGTCCAGAGAGTATCCTAGGATTCTATGGTCAGGAAACTTTCCATGTGGAGCCAGCTAGAAAATCTTGACCCACACACACACAGAAGGTTTCGGTTGTATGATTTATTTCAACAGATTCTAGAACTTTCTAGCTGGCTCAACATGGAAAGAGTCCTGACCATATAATCTAAGGATACTCTCTGGACTACTGTAGAGGGTGCGATGGTCAGGTCAGCTAGCAAGTTCTAAAAGCAGGGTTATTGGTTATGATTGAGAACCTCTGGAAGCAGAAGAAAATAAAGGCAGTTAAATAACAGTTTGAGCTGTGTAGAGATCAGCAGTGGGGGGTTGTATCCCAATGTCATTAGAAGCCACTCAAGAGTGATGGATCACCTAAATGACATTTGGGCTGGTGAGTAACTAGGAGGTAGCTGAACAGTGCAAAAGAGAAAGTAAATATTTAAGAGCTTGATTCGACCCCTGGGTGCAGCGTGGGGTGTAAAAATAGTTGCAGAATATTGCCTTGTATACAAACATGCACTAATATGCACTTACCTATAGTAGCACTGATGTGAAGGATAGACTAAGGAAGTTGTACTTTATAAGGCAGCACATTCAGGAGCCCTGCATGGTCCTCCTTGAACAGGCAGTAAAAGCATAGGGCTCTCTTTCCATGTTAACCTGCAGGTGCTCCCTGGCATCATTCCCAGAACCCCAACACTGACACCATTATAACTTCAGTTCTGAAAAAGACTCAACGTTTGCTCCAAGACTAACACATAAGGAACAAGTAGCGGCTAGTGCTTGTTTTGCAGCACATCTAATTATGGCAGAATTCTGGAATGTTGTATTGTTCCAACCTTATTGCCCTTTACACACATTTGAGAGACATACTGTACAATACAAAGAATCAGGGCTGGATGAGGAGCCCCCTTAATGGGATCAGGGATCAGTTACCCGTTCCTGCCTTACTTACAGTACCAGATTGACCCGTGTCCTGTCCTAAAGCCAAACCATATCCACCCATTAGCACCCTTTGCAGCATCAACATTCCATGCACTTTGTATAAGGACCTGCGTGATGTGCACTGTAAACAGCCATCGCTGAACAAACAAATAGATTCCTAATAAAATGTACTGGGGCTCAAGTCTCGGTGTTCCAGCAGCCATCAGGGGGGAAAAAAAATAAGACATAATCCACTAGTGTGTTTGTCTACTGGAATGATGGCAAGGCTCGCTGCAAACGACCATGAGCAAATTGTTCCCATTTAGGAAAACAACAGCAACCTTGTGTGAATTGCATAGGCAGAATGAGTTACGTTCTGATCCCCAGCCACCACCAACAAGGATAAATAAACACACTGTGAACCTGCTGTGCTGCTGTTTAACCCTATGATTTAGATTCCCCTAGGGAAATTGCCTTGGAAATCACTGGTGACAGCATTTAGCAGAATGCATGCCCATATAAACAACTCCTCGTCTTGTCCTTTAAATCCTGATAGAATCCTCTTATTATTGGGCGTTTTTATACGGTTGCTAATTCTTATGCAGAAGTGTTCAAGGGACAAATATTAAGTAATAAAAGTTACTTCTGTCAATTTGGATCAATATTGTCTACCTTTGTACCCCCTGCAGGGTTCTCCTCTATTACAAATGGCATAAATGTGACATTCACTGTTCTGACTCACACGTACTGATCTATGTGTGATCTTTGCTCGCCATCTAGCGGCCACTTGTTTAACAGCTTCAGATGTGCAGAGCAACTACACTGTACTGATTGATGATGGAACAGAGGCCCTCCAGCTATTGCTCAACTACAGCTCTCAGAGCCACAATTTGAGGCTGAAAGAGAGATAGAAGTCTAAAGATAAAGAAGCAGAAACAAACTCATAGCCATTATCTATATATACTTGACTTGTAATTACATGGAAATAGATAGGTTTATAGGACTAATACGTGTATTGAATACCAGTCACTACTACTTCTGGCAGATTGAAATGCCCAAGGGCTGATTTATAAATATAGGTATTCCTTCACATATTTAACCCCTTTTGCTTATATCAACCTTATGCATCCTGGTCCTCTGCTCTAACCAATGCTCTCTTTATACACTGCAGTTGCTTATACTGTGGCTCAACTGCATCACTTACACTTCCAGCCAGGTCTGGACTGGGAGTCAAACTACAGTAGGTCATGGAATTCCAAGTACACTAAAGTCCAAACTGCCCCCTCCTAAGGCCCACTAAATAATGACTGTCTATTGCACCTTAAAGCAGCCCCTCTGGCATTTGCCATAATTCACAGATTGCCAGTCCAGACCTGCTTCCAGCCTCTTCTCCCTGCTCTTCAACTCACTTTTTACACTTTTCCCACATCGCCCATCTAACAACTCCCCATCCAATAATTCCGACCTCACTTTTATCCCTTGTAGTCTGCAGCCTTCATGATATACTTCTTTTGAACACCTTTCAGTTAACTTTTAGTTTGACGTGGTAGAATATTCTGAGATAACTTGCAGTTGGTTTTCATTTTTTTTATTATGTTGTTATTTTGCTTTTTATTCACCAGCTCTCTAGTTTGCAGTTTGAGCAATTTGGTTGCTAGTGTCCAAATTACCCTAGCAACTATGCACCGATATGAATAAGAAAATGCATAGGAGAGAACCTTGAATAAAACATGAGTAATAAAAAAAGTAGCAATAAATTCATTTGTAGCTTTACAGAGCATTTGTTTTTTTAGACCCCCCCCCCCCATTTGAAATCTGGAAATAGTCAGAAGAGGAAGGCAAATAATTAAAAAACAATAAAAATAAATAAATACATATGAAGACCAATTGGAAAGTTGCGTGGAATTGTCCATTCTTTAGCATACTAAAAGTTAACTTAGAGGTAAACCATGCCTTTAAGGCTCCCACTGAGAAAGTAAGGAGTATGGAAGGGAGCAAGTTCATGTTGAAAGTCTTTCAGTGAATTGGCACATTTATCTTTGCCCCTTCTTCTTCATGGTCGTGTTAGAGCTCATAAGAAGTGCTGAACTCTACCATCCCTCTGAATTGTAAATTGCTGCTGCATAAATGGAAGCAAATTCAGGATTAGGAATATTACTGATTTGTTAATCTCTTTCCAGGTACGAATGCTGGAAGTTTCCCTCCTGGAAAGAGGCCAGGCTCTAACCCCTTCAGTAAGTCAGTTTATAGTCAGCAATGTAACTTCTCTTCATTTTCACAACATTAACATTAGCACAAAAAAATGCAAAGTTGCTGAGAAATGTTTACTTTGCTTGGAAGCCCCTCCCTGTACTGAGTGATTAGAATGATTTGGAGGCCACATGGTTTATGTCGTTTATTAGTGTCATGTTTATTAATCCATATTTGCCCGGTAGGTCGCCTTGCGTAGGAGAGCCGGCCATAAGAAGGAGAGACAGAGAGAAGAGAGGCATGGTGTGGGCGCAGTTGCAGCGCATCTGATGGATCTCACAATGTTTGCACTTTTGAGTGAACTTTATTCATAAGGTTTTTTGTTTTTTAAATGTTCCATTATCTGAATGGAAATGAGAAGAAAATGTCGCTTTTTTTTTTTAGATGTTTTTATAAAAAAAAAAAAAATCTGCTACTGACAAATAGGAATTGAACTCGTGACCGAGGTAAAAATGGAGTGTCTGTATATAAATGTATATGTAAATTGTACAGTCCCTTTGTACAGGTCTTAACGGATTTCACTGTCTACGACTTTAGATCTTTTGGCTGCATTGGCCTCTTAATGCCATTTCAGTATGCATTTGTATCTGTTATTTTCATTTGTTCTTTTATTAAGGGGAGGGAACATTTTAGCAAAGTGGATAAACCATACACGATTATAATGCTGTAATACACATAATCAAAGAATCATCTAGTCTATGTATGTAATACACCAGCAGATAGGGCCGAAGTTGAGGAATTTCCCCATGTTACTTATATATATATAGAAATGAACTATACACAGCCTGTTATTCCTATGGGGGAATAAATATTTGGGATTGATTTGAATCTATTCTTTGGAATTAAGTTTGTCCCTTGATCGAGGGACCAGTCACCATAAACCTGAATCAAGAAAGGTGTTTATAAAACAGACCTTGGTTTATATACTGTATATAACAAACCCAATCATGTAATCAGCAAATGGGGGTATCTCAGCCTTAATACCCACAGACAGTATAAAGGTAATTTACCACTGACCTGCGTTTGTTTCATCATTAATTAAGTACTGAATTGAATGAATCAGAGATCTGAACTCAAGAATGAGTATGGAAAGCAGAGAACAAAATATGAAATTGATTCTATATATACACAGTATTACAGCATTGCAAATGGAAATATGGAGAGAAGCAAAATGTATGCAAAAGTACAGTAAATTCAAAGCAATTTCTTGTGAACATATAAGAACGCGACGGTGGACCAAAATGGAGTGAAGTTTGGATAGTCTCCCCCTTTATTTTTTTTATCCTCCCATTGCTTCAGGTTCCCGAGGCAGGAACTCACTGGGGATGCTTAAAAAGTGGCACCAACTTTGGTTAGTGTACAGGTATGGGATCCGTTATCCTGAAACCCGTTATCCAGAAAGTTCCAAATGATGGAAAGGCGTCTCCCATAGACTCTATTATAATCAAATAATCCACAAAATGATTTCCTGTTTCTCTATAACAGTGGTCCTCAAACTTGGCCCTCCAGCTGTTAAGGAACTACAAGTCCCACAATGCAATGATGGAGTCTGACAGCCACAGTCAGGCAAATGCATTGTGGGACTTGTAGTTCCTTAACAGCTGGAGGGCCAAGTTTGAGGACCACTGCTCTATAATAATAAAACAGTAGCTTGTACTTGATCCAAACTAAGATATAATTCATCCTTATTGGAAGCAAAACCAGCCTATTGGGTTTATTGAATGGTTATATGATTTTCTGGTAGAGTTAAGGTATGAAGATCCACATTACGGAACAATCCCTTATCCAGAAAACCCAGGTCCCAAGCATTCTGGATAGCAGGTCGCAATACTGTACCTGTGCCACACTAGCAGTTACTACGACTGCCTGTCATTATAGGTTTCCCAGTGTGCTGATCACGGGGCTCCTGTTCTGCCATTTTTAGGAACAGCTGATAATGGCAATTGCAGTAGTGCTATTGTCGCCTGTGAATTCATTGTTGAATAACAGGGACTCCTGTATAATCTGTATAATCACACAGATGTGGTGGAGAGCCCACAGCACCCCTCTGCCTGTGCTTGCTAACTGCTGAGGAGCAACGGGTTTGCCAATAATGAATCTCACTAAGCAATCGGCTATCCATTTGTAATGACTAAAGCAATATAAGATTTCCTATAAAAAGTACCCTGTTTTTTTTTTTTTGTTTGGTTTGTTTGCTATAGACTTGTAACTGTTGATAAATAAAAGAATTGGATTGTGCCTACATTTTCTTCCTCCTTTAATTTTGCCCTCCCACCTTCATTCTCTGTGATACAGTAACATGAATTGCATTTATTTGGGGCGCATGCGTCTATATGAGAAACAGCACATCTAAAGTATTTATGAACCCTATGGGGCAAATTCACTAAGGATAGAAAATTCGCTAGCCTTAGCTTCGCCAGCACTACGCAAATTCACTACAGTGTTACACTAAGGTCAGCGAACAGTAGCGTATTTGCGCTAGTCTTACTTCGCCAGGCAAAATGCATTTACGCTAGCGATGCCTAATTTGCATACAGCGTGAATTTCAAAGTGTAATAGAAGTATATGTTACAGCCACTACATTACACTACACAAGCCCAGGAAACCTTTAATAAATAAAATAAAGTTGTCCTATTGCCCTAAACATGTGCCCCCTGTATAGTTGAGTTGCCATATGTTAGGAAATGTAGGGGGGAAGTAGGGTAACCCCCCCCAAAAAAATCGATCTTTTTCAGACTATCACCCTAGAAAGGTAAAACACTCAAACTCCTATCTATTGTATTGAATTTAGCCAGGTCCAACCTGGCGAAGTGACGTCTAGCGTAAGTGGTAACATTCAGTAAAATGGTCATCTTAGTGAATTTGCACTAGTCTATCTACTTCGCTAGCGAAATTCCCACATTCGGTGTTAGTGAATTTGCGAAGTTACGATTTGATGTCACGCTGGCGAATTAGCGCTAGCATTAGACACTTCACGCTTTAGTGAATTTCCCCCTATGTATTTTATATTTCTCTAATGTCTCCTAGTGGCCATTTTGGTTTTTATGCCTCACAAATGTCTATTTGCCAGGATAGAGAAGCTGTTGCAGGGGATTATTTTCCCTTATTTATGGCTGAACTCCACGGCACAATGTCTTTCTGATCCGACAAGCTGAGAGGAAACACATATGACCAGTCTGAGGCGCTGAATATAATGCAAGTTATAGAAACATCGCACCTACAAATTACACACAACATGACTGTCGGATGAAGATGCAGCGTGTGGTGTTTACATCTGACAGGCGCCTTCAACTAAAGTCAGTCCAGGAGACCCAGGGCTCACCGGGGCTTCTGCCTCAGGGCCCCCCTCTGCCGTATGTGTGTTTGCAAGTACACAAACTGAGTTTTTCAGCTGGTCGTGGCAGAAACAAACACAGGGTGCAGATCTGGGCCGGTGGGGCCAACAAGAGCCAGGGGGGCCACCAGGATTTTTCTCTGTGCCCTGCCGGCCCAGTTGGACCCTCCTTCTGACTGGTCACCTGCGATTCCTCTCAGCTTGTCAGAGGAAGACATTGTGCTCTGGAGTTCGGGCCTTATAGAGTGCTAACATACACTACAGCCGTGTTACAGCGATTGTACAGAATTCCCGCCAGCGCCTGTCCCACTGGTGCTTACAATTGAAGTCACCATCACATGCACTTTGGTCAGTTTTATCAGGGGTCCATTAACCAGCCTGTTTGTTTTTAGAGCGTAGGAAGAAACTGGAGTTCCCAGAGGAAACCTACGCAGACACAGGGAGATCATACAAATGCATCTTAAGCTAAAACAATGATAAACAAAGCTGTGTACAAGGGTAATTCACCTCTAATCTAACTTTTAGTTTGTTATAGCATGTCTGGTTCTTAGCAACTTTTCAGCTGGTCTTCATTTTATATAATTTTGAAATTATTTGCCTTCATCGGTTTCAAATGGGGGAGGAGGTCACTGACCCTGACAGCGTAAATCCTTATCTTTATATTCAGGCTGCTGAAATGCCAGACTTTCTGCTGCTGAAGAATTCAAATTCCACATGAATATGAAGACCAACTGCAAATTGTCTCAGAATAGTGTCAGTACCTACATCACATTAGAAATAATTTAAAGGTGAACTACCATCCTTAAGAAGAGGTATTTCAGCTATTAGCAGCTAAAATTCCCAATGTCCCAACACATGAACTCATGTTGATACCAAAATGATTTTGGGAATTGTGTAACTGTACAAAGGGAGAAACATTTGTTTACTTTGACCTCATCTTCTGTCCATCTACCCTAAACCCGAGAGTTCTGTAATCTGGAGGATCTGGTCACGCTAAGTCTACCAAGTCTACAAATATTAGTCTGAAAGTTGAACCATTATTGAAAATTCCATATGAATGTCCACAAGGCCAGGATTCCATTTGTAGTACCCCTAGACTGGCCCTCATAAACTGGCCCCCCATGTCCCGCTTGCAACCTGCACTCTCTACTCCTACTGTTAGAAAATAAGTGCTAGACAAGCAGGACATTTGATAGCTCCTCGAATCTCCGACCTAGTACCCAGTGTGGCTCCCTTCTTTCTGTAACTAATAACGTGGCTCACTAGTAGCATGCCTTGTCACCCAAGCCTTTGTGGCCTATTTATGAACCCAGGTCTGATGGTCTACATTTTTGGATCCCAGCATCCACAATTTGGATTAAGTTCAATGACCGCCAAGTAACTGGCTTTGCTACAAAAAGAAAAAAGTGCTAATTGGTTGTCCCCTTTCTAGGAGAATATTTTGGTGCCGCCTGCTCAGTTTGCTTAGTGGGAGTAATAGAACAAACAGGCCCGGAGAGGCCACCTAGGCCCAGGCCCAACTGCTGCCCAACCTCACCCACATTGGTTCAGAAATTTAAATTTCCTGTGTGTCAATTCCTGTTGCTCTGTCCTGATGATGATAATTTGCGCAAATAAAAGGGAGGAGACGGGGTGACAAACGACAGTGGGCCTAGGGGTGCCCACTAGGTAAATTAGGCCCTGAGTACAAATATGTTCAGCCAGAAATGTCCGCACTCTTCCTGTGCAAAGAAAGGCTGCACAAATTTGCTAATAGATACAGAAGATCAACAGACAGAGGACAATTCCATCATAGCTACGTTACCTTCCTGACTATCCTCCATTTCAGCCTAGAGAAGAGGATTAGTGCCTCCTCCCTTTGACTCCAGGAAGAAGAACCTTCTCTAGAGTGAACATTAAAGGGATCCTGTCATGGGAAAAAATTTTTTTTTTTTCAAAACGCATCAGTTAATAGTGCTGCTCCAGAAGAATTCTGCATTGAAATAAATTTCTCAAAAGAGCAAACAGATTTTTTTATATTTCATTTTGAAATCTGACATGGGGCTAGACATATTGTCAATTTCCCAGCTGCCCCAAGTCATGTGACTTGTGCTCTGATAAACTTCAATCACTCTTTACTGCTGTACTGCAAGTTGGAGTGATATCACCCCCTCCCTTTCCCCCACCCAGCAGCCTAACAACAGAACAATGGGAAGGCAACCAGATAACAGCTCCCTAACACAAGAGAACAGCTGCCTGGTAGATCTAAGAACAGCACTCAATAGTAAAACCCATGTCCCACTGTGTTCCATTCAGTTACATTGAGAAGGAAAAACAACAGCCTGCCAGAAAGCAGTTCCCTCCTAAAGTGCTGGCACAAGTCACATGACCGGGGCAGCTGGGAAATTGACAAAATGGCTAGCCCCATGTCAGATTTCAGAAATATAAAAAAATCTGTTTGTTCTTTTGAGAAATGGATTTGAATGCAGAAGTCTACTGGAGCAGCACTATTAACTGATGCATTTAAAAAAAAAAAAACATGTTTTCCCATGACAGTTTCCCTTTAAAAGCTCCCCATCTTCATATACAGTTGTGTCAGACACCACATTGTTTTACAACAAGAAGAGCATGGGGCCCTGACATGGAGCATGGCCAGGGAATTTAAACCTCTGATAAGTATGTTACCATTTTCCCCAGAACATTCATGCAAATTCCAGACCAACCAGCTATAGAAAGATGGCTGCTCTTATTTAGCCTACCTAAAGAAACTATTCTACCCAAAAAGTACTAGAAGGTGTATCCTCAAAATTACTCAGCCTTCAGTGAAATCTATGATCAGGGAACCTGGTAATATTGGAAAGCCTTTATGTCATAGATTCCTTGCTTGCTAGATAGACAAGAAATGTATAAACTGATTCAGTCACAGAGGCAGGATGAGATTTGTTCACCAGGATAATGGGAAAAATACATCTTCCCCAGCTGGTCCCACTGACTGACTGGTTCCTGGCGGTTCCACTTTTCTTTAGTCCAACACGGCACACTCCCATTATTTTAGTAGGTTCACGATACCAGGTAAGGAATCTGGCCCAGTGACAAACTGACATATTAGACCCACGCAGAGAAAATCCCTAAACCCCTCCAATGAGACACACATACACCCAACTCCCCCCACAGACACATTACATCATCACAGAATGAAGTACATAATATATGTACCAGATGAAACATAAGAGATAAATATGTGTACATCATAGAGTAAGATTCCCAAATCCCAACACAGCGAGATGCTCATAGAGCAAGACCCTTGAGGTACCAAGGAGAACTGCCCCCCCCCCCCCATAGTGATTCATGTGAGATGCGCTCAAAGCTAAACGTGACGTTCCTGCAGAGCAAGATCTATGCTGTGCAGAGAAAAGACATTCCCGGAATAAAGAACCCTCATGAGATTCTAGAAGAGAGACAGGAACGTGTCCTGGTGCTCAGAAGAAGATATCTGTAGAATAAAGGTACCCCAGCCAGCTACCTGACAGCAACACAGCACAGAAATATACACAGGCTGGGACACAACTGGGATAATTACAGACACATGAACTGCAGAGATACACAGCATTAACAGCTGCTAAGACTAGAAACAGTAGTAACACAGTAATGCAGCATAATGAAATTCTAATATGGACAGCCATTGCCTACTAGAATCTACTGCACAGCCTGCAGCATTATTTATACTGCTAACACCATATATCATTTAGTAGAGTTCTTGCAGAAGAATATATGCAGAGGTATAGCATTCTTCTTCAAATCATGTTTTCCTCTGACTTCCACCAAACATACCTCCTATGGTAACAGGTTTCCAGATAACAGATCCTATACCTGTATATAATATAAATGTCACAATATAAGGCTGATTAGTTCAGATTTATATTAAATATCTGCATGGAAACCAGCATGTGAACTTATTAATAGTCAGCCCTGGTGCATCAGTTTCTATTACAAATGAGCATCATTTTCTGCCTGATGATTCCAAATTACCCCTAAAACTTCTCAACAGCAGTCCAGACCACACTGAGCATGTGCAGTGCCACTGACACTCAAAAGATAGCCTAACAAGTATAGCCCTCTTCTGCTGTTGCATGAGATCTAGCACGCATTTAGTTGTGTGTGGCACTACAGGAATCCTGTGCCTCCGCTATATGGGAGAGCAGGTACACTTTAAAATGGCGTGCCTCCACCCAGGGTCAGGACAGGCTGAACTGTAATACCCCTCCCTGGGAACTTCTGGTAACTGGTGTAGATCAGTGCAGCTAAGGATCCAAACAGAGAGATGATTCTTGCAGAAAAATTACTTTTTTATTCACAAGGGACAGTCGCAATGGATCAATTCACAGGGACTTAGATGAGCACAGGATAACAGTAACAGGATTCTTCCCATTCAGTGAAATATCACAGTTAGGATGAACACCTCTTGGGGCAATTTCCTTCCAGAGTATAAAGCTTCCTGCCCAGGGATAGTCAGCTTGGGGTCTTGGTTCTTGCCACCCTCCTGAGCTAGTGGTGTACACACCACGGGGTCCTAATCCCACTACTTCCACTTGTTGGAGCGGATGCTGCTCACTAGCTACCCTGTACTTACTCTGACTCCTAGAGTGACTATTACAATGCTCACTATCACTAAATGGCTCTTATCTAACTTTACACTGGCAAGCCTGGACCTGTACTACCTCCCAGTGAGGCAAGGTCCCAGGACAGACCCTGAGCACATGGGGCTAAAAGCTTTTATACTTTAAACTACTGCCACCTAGTGGACAATCCCCTGGAACTAATATGGACCCAGGAAAAGGGGCATAGCTGCCTGAGTTAAATAAAGGACCCTTAGGTGTCCTATTACCAAGGGGAAACTGTCTGAGTAAACATACCCAAATCTCAGGGTCCCTACACAAGGTTCAAGATGGAGAGCTGCCGTAGACAAATTTTAAGTTCTGGATCCTTACTGTTATAGAGTTCCTGAAATTCTAAGCTGGTACAGAAAGTTCAGTATATAAAATACAGCATTTTTAGCCATCTTCATTTGTAGTCTTTAGCTCTGATAGAATTTACATCCAACTGATCTTTCATCAAGTACTATATTATGAAGGGATCAATAACATAGTCTTGCAGTCTTTACTTTGCTTTCAACTATACACTGTTTTATATAGCAGTGTAATAAAGATTTATGGATTGTTAAGGGGTGGCTAGAGTAACAAGCAGTTGTAACAAGCGATGATTAGTTTAGCAAAAAAAACACCTTCTCATCATCAGCACCTTTTGCACCTTGACTGAAACAGGATGATATGGGCTACAACACGGCATTCTGCTGAGCATAGCCAATGTGTCTCTGAAAAAATTACCCCTTTCTTAATTGCGGTTGTTAAGGGGTTGTTTTTTTTTTTAAGCAAGGCACCTTGTGACAGCATTAAATGTATTACAGATATTTATGCTGATCCCTCGTTTGTTTTATGAAGCATACAGTTCCAAAGCTATAAAAGAGAACGGGATAACCGAAGAGGTTGAATGGGGTAATCTGGAGAAACACAATGTGAAATCTGTCCATAAAGAAAAAAAACCCAAGATATGAATAGACAAAAAAGAAGTTGAGTGGTACATTATAAGGAATGGAAATGGGGCAAAATAGAAATGGTCCTGAGCCCGAATTATTATTTCCAAGAGCATTAAAGGGAGGGGGGTCTAAACCAACAGAAGTATTTGATTTTAACTTAATTAGCGAGCTTCTCTGAGCATTTTTGCAATTTACATTTTTAGGCATTTTTAAGCACATGTAATAAAAGGCTTTCCTGCATTTTGTAACCAAGAACAACCAATCAGGTGCATTGTTCTAAAAAAGGCTAACCAGTAAATGCTACCCTCTGATGGACCATGGTGCTACACACAACATAGAAGTACCATTAGTTAACAAACAAAGTAGCAAAGAGGCCAATAATAGCAATGAAAGGGTAGAAGTACACGGTTCTGCCGGATCTGATGCTAGGCGGCAAAACGCCCGCATCAAGTCAGGTGCGACAGAAATAAGGTAAGTAATAAACATTTGGATGGTGATGCAACGTTGATCTGATGCGACTGCAGACGCATTTTGCAGAGTTTGCATCGAACAGTCATGTTGCGTCGGATCAACACTTTATATTACTTATACTTACTTATTTCAGTCACTTCCAACTTGACATGGGCGTTTTGTCACTTTTTTGAACAGATTTCTGTGATTTTTTTGTGTTATTTCAGTTTTGCTAATGAAGGTGAATTGTTCTTTAAGCTGAAAGCCACAGTTTCCCCATGAAACCTGCTTATCTTAAATTGTTACAATGGCTTCTTTGCTTATCTTAAATTGTTACAAAAGTATCTAAGTGCATTCCGTGTATTCTAGCCTCTGCCAAAAAGCCAATTCAGTTTTAAAATTTCTGTTTCTTTTTCTGGCTGTTCAGTGCAGATCAAAGTTGGGCATTTTAGTTTACAATTCGGTAGTCAAAATCAGGACTGTCCTGCAAAAAACTGGACAGTTGGGAGGTATATGCTGATCTCATCCAGTCCTGCTCTCTTTGCCCCTCTCTTTGTCCTGCCTGCAAGACTTACCTTTCTACATCCTTTTCCTCCTTAGCGCCTCCTACCTATCCTTGACAGGCCCAAAACGTCTGCAATTACTGTTACTGTGCCCTCCGGTCATAATCCCAAGAAGACTTGGTTTTCCCTGGTCACTCACAGATATTTTGATGGCAATCCTTGACTTGGTTTTCCTAGAGGACATTCAACTCCTTTCCAAGAAGTAACACTTTTTAAAATTTTCCCCAATTGAAAACTCAATCTTGGGTAGAAAATGTACCCAGCTGCAAATCCCCAGATATCTACTATATTGCTCAGTTATTGCTAACATTTCTAGAAGTTCCAGTGTCTTCTATCCAGCAGTAGCCCCTGCTCTAGTTCTGGCTAACCAGCAGCAGTGCTCCAGGGCCAAATACTCAACAAGCAGTCCTGCAGTTAAAATCTAACCCTAGACTAATGCTGGCTGCCGTGCTACAGTCTGCTTTGTGTCCTGCGCCCCAGGGATCCTTTTAAGTACTGAGCACCCACAAAGGTGGCCCTTTCAGTGACACCATTTAAGCACTGGGCACCCATGAAGGTGGCTCTGCTCACACTGCAGGCAGAAAGCTGGGCATTTCAAGTCTTTAGTTGCCTGGTGAGGGGATGATATAAGGCTCTGCTGGGATACAAGTCAGGGACATTTAGGTTTCTGTCTTCATGCTTTAACCACTGGGCCAGTTGAGCAGCTAGCAGGCTTGCACATTACCTAACACCTGTACTTTCCATCCTATTCCCAGCAGAAGCCTTATTGGTGGGTTGGGGTCAGCCAATCAGGGCTGACCTTGCCCTTAATAAGACTAGCCCTCCTCACTGCCAGTTCCTACATTTGAACACTGAATCACTGTCCCTGGCTTTCATTCCCCGATCTTGCCCCTGTCTGTTCCTTACCTTGCCTCATCTAATCTATATCCTGTTTCTACTCTTCTAGTTCCTGCTTCTAGTCTCTCTTTGTCCTCCTGCTCGTCTCCCATCCTGACCTGGATCTTTACCCTGTTTCTGCTGCTTCGCCTGCACTGTCCCAGTCCTGTCACCACCATATCTACCCCTACCACTACCTCCTTAGCGCCCCCTACCTATCCTGGACACTGGGATGCCAAAGAAAGGTCTGATACACACTATTAATATGAGACCTACATTCTGTGATTATCTTCTGGAGTTGCTCCTCTCTGAGAAACACATGGAACAGTTTTGCATTTGCTTATCTTTTGATTTCACCATTTGACAAAGATGCTCAAGATCAAGTTCATATTTTTTTGGGGTTAGATTTAAAGATTCACCCCATGCTGACTACAACCATGTCCAGATGGAATCCATAAATTGTGAAAAAGATATTTATTTAGGTAATAGGACTCTCTCAGATAAAGGAAAGCCTTTCACTTATAAAATATTAGAACCCTGTTTTCCTCCTGTTTGTTTCAATAAAGTAATTTTATAGGGTAGTGATGCTCATAAGAAGTCTGTTATTTTAAAGTAAGTATCAAATCTATACAATCAAGTGGAAACATGCACATTAAGCTCACTATGTGTTTCAGTTTAAGAAAACAGCACAGGAAGTGTGAGTGCCCATGCTTACAGTTGCCTCTTGCACTTTAGTGCCGTCCTTCAGTAGTATGTAAGGAAAAGGGGCTCATTAATCTTATAATACTAAACACATGCGGCAAACCTAAAAACGTAGTAATTATAACTTCCATATGAACAACCTTAGAATATCCTTCTTTAAACATTAAAAGTATTTCAAATGTAGAACAAAACACTAGTCAACAGTCAGGGATCAACCACGAGCCAATTTTGGGAGCACTGACATTTGTTCTGTTTGTTTTTTTACCTTGGAAGACTAAAGAGCAGGACAGAAACCCAAAGGTGAACAATTAGAAGTTAATAAGGAGCCATTGTATCATGGGTAGTTCTCATACTTTAGACACCAGAGATATATATGTGAGTCCTTAGCTCTTAGTATATACCATGTGTGACATAGATCTGCAAGCTAGTATTTATATGAATAAATCCAAGTGTATTGGAGTTACAGCACTTATATTAAATGTAAAGCATGCAATGCCAGTGTTCTCCCAGCTAACCAGTTCAGATCAGTGTCTTATGTTTAATAATAATTCTATTTAAAATGCACACAATGCAAAATACAAAACCAAATACAACACTTTCTATATCCCGGAAGCAGTGTGGGACCGTGTCCCTAAAAAACACTTAAAAAAAAAATGCAGTCAGTTCCTTCGTGGAATACCTGCCTTTGTAAACTAGGAACGGGTGGGAGCTTTTTTATTTACCTCAAATGACCCTGAAATCCCACAACTCAAAAACTCCATTAATCCATTGAGCTGACATTGTGGAGTATAGATGTTTGTGGAAAAGGAGAAAGGTACAAATATCACAAAGCTACAGCATCAAGGGGGCCAAGTCACATCATCAAGGGTTTAATCCGAAAACTATTTGATGTATGAAAGCTAGAAAGGGAAGAATGGGGCGGGTTACTAGTTATTACACATTTACAGGAAATGCATATTGCCTTAAATTGGTAACACCAGATCTGGCCTTAGTTGGTATTTTACTGGCTCGGTTGCTGAAATACCAACCAGGCGGCAACCCTATCTCCACTATTGTGAATTCCCTCATGTGTGTGTAAATCCCACCCTTTTTGTAGTCTCACTAGCCTTAACAAAGCCCTCCCACTATCACTTGTACATGCTCACTCTCTTGTACATGCTCACTCCATTCACAGAAACATATTATAAGGCAATAAATAAGGCTCTCTATGCAGAATAACTTTTGCCCATGTGCTTTATTAAACACTCATAGAAAAATATAATGAAAGTAAACCCAGTTTGTACATAGAACACAGAAATATATTTATATATTTATATATAGAGAGATATTAGTTACTTTGAAGTGCTTGCGATTTCAATATATTCAGTAGTGATACAGACGAAGCACGTAGTAAGTAACAGCACGCCATCTACTGAACAGCAACAGTATAAAGCCTCAGGGTTACCCTCTTTATTTGAAACAGGGGCTGTTATTATTTTAAAAGGGAATAAAGCAAAAAATCAGTCTTGTATAAGGGAATGGAATTCTGCAACAGAAAGTCCTACAATGATGTGGACATCCATGAATCCAGCAGCTCCATTATAGGAAAAGCATTGGCTTGGGACCTGGAGGGGAGGTAACTGCACATCTGCACTAATAGATGCATGGAGCTATTGCACTGGGTTCAGATTTCTCATGGGTTGCAGTGTGCCAGTCTGCTGAAATACCACTTTAAAGAAAAGTTGCTAAATACATAGTGTTTCCTACTTCGAATAGTGTGGAAATACTAAGAGCTTTGTTATGATACTTTTTATTTTTATTGGTGTAGAGGGATATTGCCATACAAATGTATTTGGAATTTATTTTTTCTTCTTGTTTGTGATCAGATGAGGGCAGTCTGCACTTTAGGACATAAAGCCCCACCCCAGAAGCACTGACTGAGCCCCCAAGATATAAAGCTATTGAATTATTTGGAACAGCTGGACACACAACTTAATGAAACCAAATCCTTTTGTGGCTGTGCTGTTCTGCTGTACTTCTTGCCATACTTTAGTCATAGGCCCATCTATGCATGGCAACTAGAGCTAAATTCATTCAAAGAAAGAAGCCCTAATTGGAGAAAAGCAGTCCACCCATATGTCTATATGTTAATATCCAGGGAACAGATCTCTACACACAACCTGCAGCAAAACCTTCATGTAAATCTGTCCATTGAAAGACTAGATTCACACTAACCCATTTTCAACTTCCCATTTTAGTGGTTTTAGAGGTTTTTGAACCCACAAAAAACTATTTTCTCTAAAACCACAAATAGCATGTAATCAGGTGCACTCCACCAATGAGGCGAGTTGAGGCACTCTCCTCAGGCGGCGCCCCCCTGGTTACCAGGAGTGGCAAAAATGACGCTCCTGGTAACTAAGAGACAAATTTCTGGTTTTCTAGTGCAGAGTGCGCGCTCTTCACTAGCACCATGGACCCCCGACCCCTGTCTGACACTGGAAAAGTGAGCACCGTGGGGAAGGGGGGATGGCAAATTCAATGCCGCCTCAGGCGGTGAAGTGGCTGGGATCGACCCTGCATGTAATTTATTTAAAATTATGATTATAAAAAACACAGATTGATCCAAATTTGACAACAAAAGCTATAATTCCTCAGTTTTTTGTGCCATTACTAGAGGAAAAACCCCGGAAAACCCTGAAAAACCACAAAATCCCAACTTAAAGAATCAGTAACATATTTTTTTTTTTAATTTGTTTCTACATAACGAAAAAAAATGCCAAAACATATTTAACTTTGAATTCACAAAGTCTTTATTAAGAAATAACTTGCCGATATTCCACTTGTGCTCCGCTTCAGAAAAGGCAACAGAGCGATGATCCGTTGTGCGTCGCTCGATTTCTCCTCTCTGGCTATCTCCTATAGAAGGCAGGGAGGAGAAATCAAGTGCTGCACGATGGATCGTCGCCCTGTCTACCTTTTCTGAAGATGAGCGGAGTATCGGTAAGCTATTTCTTAATAAAGACTTTGACTCTTCTATGGGAGAAGGCCTTCCCGTTATTTGGAGCTTTCTGGATAAGGTGTTTGTAGGCAACCCAATTGATTAAATTAATATTTTTTTTAGCAGATTTAAGGTAGTGATAAAAATCCCTTATCCAGAAAACCCCAGGTCCGTAGCATTCTGAATAACAGGTCTGATATATAAGGGCCAGACTGCCAGCACCGTAGATTCAGTTTCTGGATTCCTGTTTCTCAACAACTGCATTTAAGTGATTTCTACCCACTGAAGAAACCACAACTGATTTCAAACAACAATTCAGGGTGGACATACAATAATGTAAAATAAATGGTAGTTATGTTACAAAAGGTTATGCCACCATGCTTTTTGTGTTATATCAATGCCCCGTTATCCTTACCCTATGGCCCTGGAGCCAATGCATGAAATTGTCCGACATGAACAAGAGAGAAACAGGAAGATACACAACAATATGTTAATCTGCGCTTAAGGGATTATAGGATTATACATTAAAAAATGTTCAGAGCTTCCTTAAGAAGCAGCACATAAATATTAATGTGACTGGCCAAACAGAAGGCTCCTGCTCTGCATTTCCAAACACACACGTACAAGCCTTCCTGCCTGGCACATGCTCATTATCTATCTGCCAAACTCAAATTGTTCAGCTCTGACCAAGCATATTTTTAAATGCATATTAATTATGTGTGCTGTATATACCACTTCATCGGGATCCCAACAAATCTCTTCTGTACGACAGAATTGTTCCTCTCTATAATATTTCCATGTTCCAAAGCCGTGTCCTAAGCACACAGTGTGGCAGTAATAATAATTATCTGTAGCCCTTAATAAATGGATATATTCTATTAGGGTCCAGTTTTATAAGTTTTTTTATAGGGACTGCCAGGTCCAAAACAGCCTGATGTTTAGAGGTCTGGAATTGGAGAAACCACTGCCTGATTGATCCAAAAACCAACCAATCCCTGCATGCCATGTCATAGAGTGTTTTTGAAATTCACCCTTATTATGTGGTCAATGATGAACAATATGTGTTGCCTGATTTGAATCTGAGCTTAAAAAAAAAAAAAAAAGGACAGTTACCCAATAAAAACAGCAGTTTGACCCTGCTACTGGAACTTCCCATAGATCCTCTCAGGTCCGTTACAATTAAATTGGACCTACCTTTAAATACACCATTCCTTCTTGTTCAATGAGTATAATGCAATGGCATATTCTCATTCTTGACTTTGTATGTCCCTGGTAAACTTTCCAATGCCATAATATAGAAATACAAGTAGGCTATAAGCCATCCACAAGACAAATTATTTTTCAAGAAAAAACATACAAATTTATGGCTTAGGCTGGGGCTACCCAAACAGCAAGGTAACCCAAAGTGCCCATTGGTGTATTGCTCGGACCACTCTGCCTGTAGCATTCCTCTGGGAGTGTCACTGGTAATATTTGTTTGATAATCATGAAAGGATCAATTAAGACACTTTGTGTAAAACTCTTTCATCTGGTCTGTAGCTGAATCTGGACATCCATTAAATCTGTAAACAAACCGCCATAAATAACCCACACAGTTATCAGTATCTCCACCATTCCTTCACCCCAATGAAATATTGTAGTGAAGTGGCTTAGTTTATAACTGACTCTCCTGTTTGCTATGTGAATACCCTATTGCTTTCTCTTGAAAAGACAAGCACCATGAAAGAGGGCCAGCAAGATATGAATTATAATAAGAGATATAGGGGCAGATATACTAAAGGGCAAAGTGGCCGTCACTAGCGGAAATTCGCCAGAAATCCAACCCATAGGGACATCGCCAATTTACTAACAGGTGTAGAGGACAATTTGCAAATGAAAGAGACTGTCGCTTGAACAGTTTTGCGCCCTATCACCAGGTGAATTTTAGCTCAGGTGCACAATCGATACAGAATTTTACAGAATATTACCTATTTCGCCAGAGTTTCGCTACCTTAAGCCTAGCAAACTGATAAGATGAAGCTACATCCTCCTCAGTCTTATGTCAGTGACATCTTATCTTATCCTGTATAATGGAAAGCCAGAGACACTGGCGGTTTTTCATCTTTTAAAATGGGATTGCCTTTAAATGTCCTACCTATTAAAGATTTTTGTGTTAACTTTTTTCCCCATGAGTCTTTGTGTTCCAGAATGGACAGCACCAATGACAATGTGATCTTCTTAAAATGCCTTTATTTAGACATGGGCACCGATCCATGGGTCATTGCCTATGTTTAAATAAAGGCATTTTAAGAAGATTACATTGTCATTGGTGCTGTCCATTCTGGAACACAAAGATTCAGGTGGAAACTCTGGGACGTGCACCAAATTCGATTGATTGGAAGGGACGATTGCTGACTTTAAGGGCTCTTCCAGACGAGGAGATTGCAGGGAGATTTGTTGCCTGCGACAAATCGCCGCATGTTTGGGGCAACAAATCTCCCTGAATCTGAAAATGCATTTTCGAGCGATTTTCAAAAGCGCTGCACTGCGTGTGAATAGACGCAGGCGACTTTAAACTTTAGCGGGCGCAAGACTGGGGGAAGAGATTCAGAGAGATTTGTTGCCCCAAACACGCAGCGATTTGTCGCAGGCAACAAATCTCCCTGCAATCTCCTCGTCTGGAAGAGCCCTAAACGCTTGCTGAAAATTTTTCCCCAACTATTTGAGGGGCCTGCCAAATTTGTTTTAGGGTAGGGGCAGACAGGGAGATTCGGGGAGATTTAGTCGCCTGGCGTTTTTTGCAGGCGACAATCTCCCCGAATTACCTTCTCCCTGTCTGCCGATCGTAAAAGCACAAAGCGCCAGCGCCTGTGCAGACGCGGCGCGGCGATTTCCGGAATCGCCCGAAGTTTCCTCACGAGGTATCTCGATTTCCGGAAGATACCTCGTGAGGAAACTTCGGGCGATTCCGGAAATCGCCGCGCCGCGTCTGCACAGGCGCTGGCGCTTTGTGCTTTTACGATCGGCAGACAGGGAGAAGGTAATTCGGGGAGATTGTCGCCTGCAAAAAACGCCAGGCGACTAAATCTCCCCGAATCTCCCTGTCTGCCCCTACCCTTAGGGTGGGCTCATGTCTAGGGCATTAGAGGATCTCTTTTGTGTTTATTATGCTTCCTTGGACATTTGTAATAATAAGTGGCCACTTCAAACATTTGCACGTCTAATAAAGACATCTATACAACCTATATGTACCCGCTCTATTTAAATTGACCTAAGTGTAAGAGTGCTGATGAAATTGGCAGAAATGAACGCTAGCAAAAATTCGCTATGAAATGCTCGCCCCGAAGAATAGCGAACTTTTCCAGCATTCATCCACAGAGATGCATTTTAGAGAATTAGCGTAATGGTAACTAATTTATTTCTGGCGGAGTGGCATGAAGTGTGGCAGATCCTTAGCTGCCGAGAATTCACACTTTAGTGAATTTCACCCATAGAGTCATGGGCGAGAGGGTGATTCTGACCAGAAAAAGAACCTCTGAAGCCAGATCTTGTTCTGGACCTCAAAAAGCACACTACTTAATAAGTCTAGAGAAGGGCATCTAAACTGATAAAAGGGAATGCTAGATTGAAGATGTGGAGGTAGTCTGGTGGAGTTAGGATTGTCCACACTGGAGTAGAGGACTTAATAGGGGATCTGATAACTATGTATAACTATATAAGGGGATCATACACTACACTCTTTGGTGCTTTAGTCACCAGTAGGTCCTCCCAGAGGACACAAGGGCATCTCTTGAGAGTAGAAGAAAAAAGGTTTTATCTCATTGTTCAAAAAGAAGGAAGGGACAGAAAGGTTACTGATATGACTGGATGTTGATCAAGGGACAGGCCTAATAGCCCTTTTGGCAGTCAAGTGAGTGTCTACATATATTTGTTTTGACTCCTTTGGCAATCTAGAAATGGTTTCAAATCGTATCGGCTGCAGAGTTAGTAGAATTTATATGGTCCAAAGATTAAACTTAATGGTCATTGGATTTTTCAAACACAACTAGTATATTGCTCTGTATGTAGACACATATACAGTAAACATTATTTGAAATGATGTCTTAAAAGAATGGGTTGTCTGGTGTTTTGTGGCAGTAAGTAGTTTCCATGCATGCATTTAATAAATACAACTAATAAAGAATTGATGTACCACCTGGAATCAGTAGGATCAGCTCTGCAGAAAGTGATGAAGGCCTCATTGGTATTTTTAGTTTCAGTCAAAACGAATCCTCTGGTCTGTTTGCATC
The DNA here is from genome assembly GCA_024363595.1 of Xenopus borealis. Classification (NCBI taxonomy): domain Eukaryota; kingdom Metazoa; phylum Chordata; class Amphibia; order Anura; family Pipidae; genus Xenopus; species Xenopus borealis. The sequence goes on along the minus strand of CM044445.1, from coordinate 92,143,051 downwards.
AGCTGCCAGCCAGTGCATTTTTATGAGCAAAAACATATTTAGTTATGTGAGACCACTTTAAATAAACTGTTCAAGCTAAGCCCCTTCAGCTGTTGATTCTAAGGATATGATGTGACTAAGACTTAAATCGAAATCATGTATCAAATGTAACTTATATCAAGTTACATGCAGTTTTTTGTTTAATAGTTACAGTATGAGGTGCATGATAACCAACTTGATAACCAACTGCCACATGCTTTCCACTTTATACATACTTTTTCTTATTGCTCACACATATGATTGACAACATGATGATTGACAGTCACACTGGACAAAAAAGCTTATCATGGCTAGTGCTTAAATGGACATCTAGTACACATTGTTGCATGTGCTTATGGAGACATCTTGTATATATTACCAGTAGAATGAAGAAACAGGTCAACATCCAAGCTGCCTTTGGCAGCACACAAGCCTCAGGAGCTAAGGGTAAGTGTAATGATTTGACATGGCAAATAAAGGAACAGACAATACGAGATAGCCCGTACATCACTACTAGGTCCCCAACACTGCAAGCTACCCAGTGTGCCACCATCTTAGTCACTCTTGAGCTAAAAACTCAAACGTGAAAGAGGTTCTAAAATAGAATTTGCATATCTTTTGGTTCAAGCTCCACCCTTTAAAGGGATACTGTTTTGAAATCTGATATGGGGCTAGACATTTTGTCAATTTCCCAGCTGCCCCAAGTCATGTGACTTGTGCTCTGATAAACTTCAATCACTCTTTACTGCTGTACTGCAAGTTGGAGTATATCACCCCCTCCCTTTTTCCACCCAAGCAGCCTAACAACAGAACAATGGGAAGGTAAACTGATAACAGCTCCCTAACACAAGATAACAGCTGCCTGGTAGATCTAAGAACAACACTCAATAGTAAAACCCATGTCCCACTGCGTACTATTCAGTTACATTGAGAAGGAAAAACAACAGCCTGCCAGAAAGCAGTTCCCTCCTAAAGTGCTGGCACAAGTTACATGACCGGGGGCAGCTGGGAAATTGACAAAAAGTCTAGCCCCATGTCAGATTTCAAAACTGAATATTAAAAAATCTGTTTGCTCTTTTGAGAAATGGATTTCAGTGCAGAAGTCTACTGGATCAGGACTAAAACAGTATCCCTTTAAATTCAACATTTGATCACAGGCCCCCATAATTCATAAAAAAAGCAAAAAAAAACATTTGATGCTCTTAATACACTGTTTAAGGTTTTTAAGTGTATCCATGACCACAAACAGAAGTCCTTCCAAGTTATGAACATTTGTTCCACTATAGTTTAGGAAAATCTGTATTTTGACACCCTATTTTTACTTGGCCTCTCTGGTGAACAAAAAAGGCACCTGGAAATACTTTGCCATCAGGACCTGCAGGGATTACTTTGAATCATAAAATCATGCTAAATTGTCTTCCACAGATTCCCACAAGCCCCGGTGACAAAGTATTTCCAAGTGCTTTGTTGCCTTTGGTAGAGGTAACAAAGTGCCCTGTGTGCCATCAACTAATGGAGCCAATATAGCTCACTAATGAAAACCTAGTAAGCCAGACAAGGGAAAATCAGAGACACACAGCTCCATTTGCATACATAAGGAAATAATTAAAGCAAACATCAATGCACTAAGTGGAAAGACTAGAGAGCAATGGTTTGATTAGCATAGACATTGTGTGTGCTACAGATTGTTCACTTTAGAGCGCATTTCATGACATACATTGTTCAATAGGCAATGAAGATATTTATCCTTGGGGAGATGGTCCAACATTAATATTTAGAGCATTTAAATTTACAAAATATATCTATTCAACTTTTCTACCTCATGGAGTCTGAAGGAAATGGTTGGTAAAAGGGATATTAGTTGTATTACAGTTCAGCACCAAGTTTAGAAACAAAACACATCTAAAATGTGAAATGTGCAAGAATTTTCAAAAAGCTGCTAGCATTTTTCTGAAGTGGTTCATAGGTGACATGTCTTTTTAGGTGTTTGTGCCTTTTTAATATAAACAAAATAAATGGGACAAGCAGAATAATAAGAGCACTTCATGTAGACAAAAGTAACCCATTCCTTCTCTTAAAAAGTGCATTGCCCGAATCTTGAGAACAAGCCATAGCAGTTTCTTTTTATATCAAAATAAATTGCTTCAATTGAATTGAGTTAATAAGGAACATAGAATTCTCGAATATACTCTTTATCCACCTCAAAGCGTTAAAATAACACTTTTACATCTCTGTGTATATAAAATGAACAAGAGCCTTTGATTCTTGCCAGGAGGGGTTTGAGGGTCTGCAAAGCTCCCATGGCAGAAGAAGGCAAAGCAGGGGTTCATAGCACTCATCTTTCCAAGCCCTGAAAGTAAACACTATTATCACCAAACACTGCATGGAACAAGAACAGCAAGTTTGGTAAACTGTACATTAAAGAGAGAGATAAAGGCAAATAACCATTACATACATCAGCAAATAGCTTATACTCATAGAGGGAAGAGTGAAACCATAGAGTGCTTCTATATTACATGAAATTCATGTCTACATTGTTGATTTGTACATAATTCCTGAGACGCACAGGTAAGCTTATGCCTCTGCAAATCTGTGTACTGCAGAGTTGTGATACTAGTGTATTCCAATCTACTTTGTAACCTTCATGTTGGGACATCTATGTTAGACCAGTTGCGCATCAGCCTGGAAGGTGGAGGAGATTCATTTTTTCCTTTAGGTACAGGTTATCACAGAGATTTTGACAGTACAAGTTTGCTAGAGCTTCTTCAGTGCTACACTGTAAGGAAATAAATACACACATACCTACCATACAGAAAATCTAGTGTAGTGCCCTTCTAGCGAGAATATGCTTCATAAAGGAAAGAACTCACATCCTGTGGGACATGTAGAATCTGCACCAATTTTTCAGAAATAATAAAGGAAGTACAGGTATGGGATCTGTTATCCGTAAACCCATTAGCCAGACGGAAAAGCCATCTATTCTATTCTATTTTTTTTAGAAAAATTATTTCCTTTTTCTCTGTAATAATAAAACAGTACATTGCACTTGATCCCAGCTAAGATATAATTAATCCATATAGGAGGCAAAACAATACTATTGATTTTAGTCAATGTTTAAATTAGTTTTTAAATTAGTTTTCAGGTATGGATTACAGAAAGACCTCTTATCTGATAAACCCAGGGTCCCGAGCATTCTGGATAACAGTTCCCATACCTGTAGCAAGTGACTGTACTGGGCCCAGAAATACAGTTATGTTTTCTCAATTTGAGGTAGAGACCTGGTGGGCATAATTGAATGAATAGCAGTGTGCAAAAAATATCTGTTGCAAAGGCTATACAGTCAAAATAGTGCACCCACAAGTGTTGGCAGAAAATAGCAGGTGGTGCTATAATGTAGTTGCACTAATCAGGTGTCTGGGATTCATAATACACTAGGGGACTGTTTTATTAAAACAGATTAATCTCAGTTTTTTATGAAAACAAAGCTGATCAAACTCCCTTCCATGCATTCAACTCATTTAACAATAATTTCTCTCAAAACAATCGAAGCGACAAAACATTGCAACAAAACCGAGCGCCATTTCATATTGTATGATTGACGCTCTCCAAAAACTTGAATTTACGTGCAAAAACTCAACTTTTTTGGATTATTGGCTGAAACCCCCCTGACTTTTTTGGATTTTGTGTCAAGAAACAGCTTCAGGGACATCTGCCATTGACTGCTACATGACCTCGACAGGTTTGAGATGTATTTTCTAATTCAGACTTTTAGCCCCTTTGGGGTAAAAACATTGACCAGAAAAAATCAAGCTTTAATCAATGGGCCCCTCAATGATGATGAGGAGGAGGAACATGGCGGTGGTGGTTTTGTACTATTTATCAAACTGAAATATTAACTTTACAAAGTATTATAAGATAAGTGGGTTTCTGTAGTACATGACTACAAAAACTCTACTATATACTGTATATTGAAGTAGTGGCAAGGTCCTATAGAAACAGCAGGTTAAAGTGGATTTCCTTGTCCTTAAACTTTAAATAATAATAGTATCTATGTTCTCCCGACCTCATATTAAAAAGTATTTTCACATTACGCAGATTCAAATTTAACTAACATGAATAATTACATTAATGTACGCCACTGCAACATATATTATATTTACATTATATTGTTTTATAAAATATATAGTACTATAATATGCCCCAAGATTTGTCTCTTATAAGCTGGACCTTCTTATCCTGTTGTAGTTTGTACCCCCCCCCACCCTGACAGTTATAAAATAGTTTAAAGTGCTGTGACTGTTATAAAATTGTTTAAAGTGCTGTGTAATTGCTCACTATATAAAAAAACGACAATAAGGGTGAGAGTATAGCATAACATTGTCACATAAGGATACAGCTCTACCTTCTTACTAGAAATGGTGTTTCCAGTAAAATCAGTACAAATTGCGAGTGATTCTTCACACAATGGAACGAAAAAAGATGTTTTCTTCAATATGGTATCACTGTGTGCCTACATCCAGTCTGAGACCCATGTATGATTTTTTTTTGCACACTGCTACAAAACAATGTCTCTGACCATAGCCCTTACTGCTAGCTCTTATAAAGAGTTGGGTCTTCCATGTTGATGGACTTTGAATATTGGCTTCAATTCCATAATTTTGTCATCTAAATACAGATGTCACACTATATGCCCTAATCCCATGAATTAGTAACAATGGATATGTCATTCTGCAAGCCCAAAGTGTTGTTTTCTCAGAATCCAAGCACTGAGCGTATCCTCACGATATACATTTAAGTCTGGGAGGCAATCCTATGGTTGGCACAAGGTACTCAGCACGCTACAAGATCTACTCCCAAATGTTCTATAAAGAATGGTTGAAATTAAAGATTAACAACTGTCCTTGCTGACATGATGTGCTACTTTAACTCAAGTCATGTATTAATTAAAACTATGCAATCCAAACAAAAATGTAATCCCTTTCATAATTTGAATCAGAATATATTACTGTCTTTTCTTCTTTTTTTCCCCAGTTATACCAACCTTCAGTTTCATACGCAACATATGGTGGGACTTGTGTTATTTTTCCACCCTACAAGCAGAACATAAAACATGAAGAATTATGCATGCAGACAAATGTAAGCACATCTTTGATAAATGATATTTTAATCCCTGAACAGTCCCACTTCATGTTGACGGGCTTGGATAAGGTAAAAAACATGGAGCAAATTATTATGGGTTGGGAAAAGCAAAGCATATAACCATCAAGATCAAAGCTGAAAAATGTGGGATTTACATGAATGTGTCACATTTGTTAATAAAAAATGCAGTAACTGGGGCTAAGAAGTGATCTGTGGACAAGAAGTCCACTAACATCAAAAGATAGAAACTCCTCCTGCCACAGCAGACGTTGGCAGACCATTTGTGAAGATACCGAAGGTGGTGGAAAGCGGTTTTGGCTAAAAGCAGAGAGGTAAAAGAATCCTAACAAACACTCGCCATTTTTTTGTTTTATAACCCATATAAAAGACAGAAACTTGTGAGCACATCCAATTCCTACAGTCGAACTCTTTAAAAGGAATCATTTGTCCTTGTGTATTCTTTTCTCACACTTATGTTGCCTGTATCAAACAATAGTTCTAGATATTAAAATAAACTTGAATTCTATTCCTTGGCATTCCCCATTACCGTTCCCTTTGATCTGTCATTAGGAAAAAAAGAAAGAAACAGAAAATAACAAACATTTATCCATTCCCCAGTAAGTTTAAAAATGGAGGTGCTTCTGAGGTTTAAAATGCTGTTCTATGAATGACATAGCATAAATAGAGAATAAATAAGAATGGTTTAAAGCAACTCCGTAGAAAGCCAGGGAAACAAAGCCAAAACAAATAAATCAGAAACATAATTGCTGGTTCTAAACCATCCGATTATTGAGTTCATAGTAAAACTGTTGTGTAACTTGCTACTGAGTGGCACATTAGCTATTTTATTTCAAAAATAAATTAATAAAATGAATGAATTTCAAACCATATCACCTAACCTGTTTTTTAGCATCTTATAGTGGTACCTGACTAGAAAGCACTTGACATTTTACTAGGGGTTCTTGGCTTTCTGAGTACCGCTACCTCTTATAATGCACTTCAACCCATAGTACCAGTCTGAATGTCCTTTGGACAGGTTGTTGTTAACGTCCAGCAATTCCAAAGATGTTTTTTCATTGGCTGGTATTCCTTCTGCTCCTACTATCTTGAGTAGAGCAGCACGTGGGTTGCTGGTTTTAATCTGGACTCATTTTAGAACCCCTTAATATAGCAATATGCCTCCAGTGTAGCAAACAAGATGTAAAGTAACCACAGGCTCACAAAAAGCAAAGTTGTGGCAAGTCTGTAGCCCTTGGGGCCACCCAGTTCTCCACCAATATGAGGTCGCCTCCTGTACAGCAAGACGCTGATGCAGACGAATGCAAAAATGGTGAAGAGGGTTACGGAGAATGCTAAGGTGCCTGCAGACACATGAAACTCTTGTCCTTGTGAGGCCCAGTAGATGGCAGCCACAGACCATGCCAGACCAATACCCAGAAACACATTAACTGCATTACTGCCAGTCACGTTTCCAATTGAAGCATCTGCATACACATCCTGGGTAGCAGCCACTTTACTTGCAAATGTATCTAGAAGAAAAAATGAGAAGAAAAACAGAAATTGTGCATCGGGGGATAGACTTTCAACCTGTATAAAATAATTCATGCAATATATATTTCCAAATAAGCTGCTTATTCTAATGTCCTTGAATAACCTAAAAGTGTACCACAGCCTAGAAAAAAACAAAAAATTGCAATATAAAGATCTAAAGAGGTTAATTTATAATAGCTAACTGTCATGCATATTCCTTCGTTAATGCTTTATCCTTCAGTGGCTGAATAAACTATATTAAAATATGCCTTTATAGGCAGACAGGCTGCCTTTTGGAATGAGGATTTTGTTTTCCTTCAGAAACTAATGTAGTGTGATTTAGCCCAAGAGCTGAAATCTCATGACAGATGTCACTGACCGAGCATATTCTTCTTTGGATTTTAGAAGTGCCTTTCTGTAGTAGACAAGACTCAAAATGGAGGTCCAAAGCTTCTCAACAGAAGATGTTTGTAGTGCAGTGCAGTGTAAAAACATAATATCCAAGCCTCATTAAACCAGTGCACGAACACCAATGCAGGCTAGACTTGGGGACAAATTTGCTGAAGGGCGAATTTTCGCCGCGGAAGGCTCCGCAGCACTTTGCTAACGTTAAATTGCAGCAAATAAACCTATTTACCAAAATGCTAAGTTTTTGCAAACGAACGCTAGCATTACTTTCTTCCTAGCGGATTGTTGGTGAAATTGCTTGAAGTGGACATTTATTCTTGAAAATGTCCAAGGAGGCAAAATAAAGACAAAAGAGATCCTCTATTATCCTAGACATGAGCCCACTCCAAAACAAATGTGAAATGAACTTCAACTGTTGAAAATTTTTTTACAAAAATGTAACAGTTACAACTTTTAAACATAATCCCACATTAAAATATGAAAAAAAACACCAGTGTTTTGTCTTTTTTATGACTTTTCGACATACAGGATACAATGTCACTGACATAAGATTGTGGAGGATGTAGCTTCACCGTATCAATTCGCCAGGTATAACCTGGTGAATTAGACTCTGGAGAAGAGGGTAACATATTGGAAAGTTAGCACTTTGATGAATTTGCAGAGTAATGAACATTCGACCTGAGTAAAAATTTGCCTGTCAAGGAGTGTGAAACGTCGTTATCACTGAGCTCTTTTGTTAGTGAATTGACCTCTATACCTTTTAGTAAAATGGCAATGTCCCTGCAAATTGTATTTCTGGCATCTTTTAGCTAGCAACAGCCACTTCGCCCTTGGTTGATTGCTCTGTAGGCACTGCACAGAAACACTCCTACTACTCCTAAAAAGGTATAGGTCATTCTGCAGATTCTGACCTTGTTCACAGATAGTGCTTATCTTTTTTTTATATGTTTCATGAGAATTAAAGCTTTGTTTCTTTTTATGAAAACAAATACTAGCCTGAATCTCTCCTCCCATAGTTATGGTTCATTCTATCCGTATAGCTACATGAGCTTGGATAATTGAGTCAAAAACTGTACCAATACAACATGGGACACATCTGCTACAGGTGCAGCCACTTTCAAGAAATACAGATTATATGAATATTGTATTGTCATGGAATGCTTCTGCAAGTATTCTGCAATAAAAGGTTGGAATACTCACAATAAACCAATACATACATCATCAGTAAACTTTAAGTTTAAGTGCTTGTTAAATAACATTGTGGCATTTGGGTAAGGATCACTTAATTTACAGTAAATTGTATGTTGCCTTCTTTATTTATCAAAACATGAAGATAAACATATCTCTGCTTTTAAATATGGGAGTTTGGATCAATGACAAGGTAAAGAAAGGTCACGGATCAATTTACATTATATGACCAACAGTATCCAAACACTAAAGAGACATTTCTTCAGTTGGAACACTTCCATACTGTCTCTGTAAGGAATATCAGAACAGGGACTATTTGTAGGGAGCAGGGGGTTGTAATCAGGGGCAGACAAACCAAACATCTGCCATTTCAAGTAATGTGTGGAGTAGTGTGGCGGTCACTGTGTATTGACTCTGGAACAGTCCAAACAAATATTCTAGAGCGGGGGTCTCCAACCTTATTTTACCCCTGAGCAACATTAAGATGTAAAAAGAGTTGTGAGCAATGCGAGCTTTACAATGTTCCTGGGTGGTGCAAAATAAGTGTTGTGATTGTCCATTTGGTATCCCTTATATGGATTGTCTGCCTAAAACAGGCTCTGACTGGCAGTACATCTAGTTTTTATGCAACCAAAACTTGCCTCCAAGCCTGGAGTTAAAAAATAAGCACCTACTTTGAGGCCACTAGGAGCAACATCCATGGGGTTGGTGAGCAATATGTTGCTCACAAGTCACTGGTTGAGGATCACTTTTCTAGAGTAATATATAGCATTTCACCATTTGGCAGTCTCACAGCAAACTCTTTCTAAATGCTTAGTGCCAGCAACAATGTTTGGCGGAGAAGGAATAATGGTGTAGGGTTGTTTTCATGGTTTGGGCCTCTGGTTCCATGAAGGCAAACATTAAGGCAACAGCATACAATTACATTCTTGATAATTATATGCTTCCTACTATGTGGCAACAGTTTGAAGAACAGCCTTTCTTGTTTTTGCACACAAATGCCCCCATACACAAATGCTGAGATGAGAGTGAAAGAACTTGACTGATCTGCACAGAGCCCTGATGTCAATCCTACTGAACATCTGTGTACCAGGTGTGACCCATAACATCAGTGCTCCTGGGGTTGAATGGAAGCAAATCATGAAATGCCACCTTCATTGTTTCTAAATCTAGTGGAAAACGTTCCCAGATAAGTATGGGCCATTTTAGCAGCAAATCCAGGACCAAACTCCTAGTTATTCCCCTGGTTTGGGAATACAATTTTGGCAGGTGTCAGGTAGCTTTTGGCCATATAGTGTATTATTCATTGTACTATAAAGGAAGATGGCACTTCTAAACACTATCCAGTGATAATATACTAAACCTTTATCAAATCCACACATCAACAGATATCAAGAGTTTAACTTACCAGGCACGGATGTGCCAAAAGCTACAAACACCACTGCGGTTACAGAGTCTTTCAAACCAATGGTGCAGCCAAAATGGGAGGCAAGGTCTCCAATGATCGCGGTGAGAATTCCAATGATAATAATTGACACCACAAAACAAGCCCACCCATTTAAATATTCAGTGGGAGGCACACAGGCAAATAGCACTTTCCAAAACACGGTCAGGAAATGCATGACATAGTCAAAACAAGATGGCAGCCTTTCCTCTCCAGACTCATCATCTTCTTCATCTCCAGCTACAATGTAAAGACAAGAAAACAGAATATACCTTGTCAGGTACATTTTATTTGAAATTTTAAAATATAAATCCATTTAAATTTGAATATATGCATATATATATATATATATATATTTATATATATATAATATATATATATATATAATATATATATATATATATATATATATATATATATATTTGAATAGAATCAAGAGTTCCATTGCATTTATGGGGGGGGTACACAAATGATAAATTAATTAATATAACTGGAGTGCAAAAGGGGAAAAGAGAAGCCTACAGGCAAAAGTCCAACAGTTGCGCTATAAATCATGCTTGATCAACCAGCTGTTACTAAACACAAAGAATACTTCTGTAATCTCTGTTGCTGTAGGGTGCTCACACTTCATAATGTGATATAGTACACCTTATAGCATGCTTTTGCTATAATGGAAATTACCATACAAAATACATCGATTTGCAAAGGATGGCTAACCATCACTCCCCCTGGAGGCACTGTGCATAATAGATGGGATTGCTATTTACAAACTGTTATCTTTTATAAGGTCTTCTCATGTAACTACTTTAACTACTAGAGAGCACAGAAGCACTGATGCTCCACAGGGTGCACTTCCATGAGAGACTGTAGGCTGAGGGGAGAAATATAATGGCGTTACCACCAGAGACATTCCATACTAATTGTATTCTTCAGGAAGAAAGAAATACCATTTTATATTTATAGGTATCTGGGGTGAAAAAATACAACATCTTAAGAGTGTTATCTCACCAGCACTGACAGTAATAGCTTCCATGAACTGATCCCTCCATGAATGTGTCCCTACTACCAAAGCAAGGTTGGTCTTCTTAATCAACTTGTCCACAGTGCTCTACAAGGGAAATAATTCACACCACAGAGTTACATACTGAAGAAGTAGCAGCCATCAATACAAGGCAACATTTATTTGCTAGATGGATGTAACACTGCAGGAGAACATAAGCTATCCACTACCACTACCCCATTCACCAGCTTAGGTAACATCTTAAAAAGTTAGTGACATTTCACTAACATAAAATTTTCTGAGAGACAATCTTGAAACATCAGGGTCAATGGTGGAAAGGGAGTCTGTAGTTCACGGTAGAAGGTAGTTTACATTAACCAAATGGAGGACCCCATGACCCAAGGCTATCACCTTGTTAATTGCAGAAGAAGTGTGTTTGATCTGAGGGTTGATTAATGCAGTTTTACACCTGGCATATTTCACATGACATTTTAGGGTAAGGACACACGAGACGATTTGTCGCCAGCGTTTTTAAAAAGCAAATCGCGGCGACAAGGCGATCGTCTTTTTCGAACAGGCGATTCCCAGCGACAATTGGCACAGAGCGATTTGTATCCCATGCTCTGTGCGGTACGTGCTCCTGTCCGTATCAAAAAAGTGCTTCAAAAAAGGCATTTTCGAGCGTGTTTTCGTCCGAGTGTTTGTTCGGCGTGTTGTCTCGGCGTCTCTCCTCGAGCGTTTGTGCTTCCCGCTGTAACCTAGCGCCTTTGTATTCCTGCGTCTTTACGTTCTTGCGTCATTGCGCAGTGTAATTTGAATACAATTGCTGCTACTTATCTGTATGTGTGTACGTGTCTAGGAGATTTCAGTGCTTTTCTAAGTACATGCTATTTCTGATGAATCGCTCGGAAAAGGGTCTCAGTGCGTTTTGGAGCTACTGGCGATTCACAAACGCGCTGTGTGCACAGTAGCTGGCGTTTTTCATATGGTTTTGTGCTGAGACAAAACGAGCGACATGTCGCCGCGATTTGCTTTTTAAAAACGCTGGCGACAAATCGTCTCGTGTGTCCTTACCCTTAAAATATTTAAAAAAACTAGGGTTGTTCAGCTTGTGACTTTCCACCTACATCATCCTTTATCCTCTAAATCTGGTATCTTGCTTAGTATAAAGGGAAAAGTATTTACACAAGTGCAGATTTAATTGACTAAACCCCTGAAGACTATGGCATACAAGTCATACCTTGGCATTCCCATATTAACAGTTTATAATCTGATTTTTTTGCTCTCCACTCTCCAGATCATTCCAAGACACAGAAATACCAAATATATCAGTCTTAATGAGATATCATAAGCCTAATAATATTTTCCTATATTACTTAATTATTCATTTGAGCAACTCACATTTTATAGACCACTCTGTAAGCAAACACAATTTTCATCCATTAACTTTACCTGCCCTGTCCTCCCAATTACATCTGAGACAGCAAATTAATTTTAGGAAGCTTTTCATAGAAATGTTTAATGAGGCCTGCTTATTCTTCACTGCAAAATCTAAAGCAGGTTTTAACTAACCGTGGCTCTGTTTTTCCCCGTCAATCTTTTCTGTTCTTGCACACACAAATTCTAAAGGTTATATTTCAATCAAACTCACCTTAAACTCATATGATTCTTCAATGATGACTTCAAGCTTGGGGTGCTCTCCCAAAATTGGTTTCCCCATTTCAGCAATTCGTTTGGCTTCTTCCTCCTCCACTGACAACTTCCTTTCTGCATGATCTGCTGCTAGAACAGCATCAAAACAATGGGATTAGTACAGAATTGCACTTCTCAGTGCATTCTACATGGTTAATCCACAAGTGCTTGGTAAGCACTGCGTAGCAGAAAATGAACATTTCACGTTCTAAGCATTACGAAACAAAAAAGTAATGGAGTTAGCAAAGAAATTTCAAGATGATAAAATAGCTTTGCTGAAAAATTGATACACCTAAAATATAATGTTAGCACTCACAATAGTAATTTTATGCTATTGTATAGACCCCTTTCAGTAATATGAAAGGGTGATAACGCTTAGACAAGGTGAGTGGGCATGGAAATTTTGTATAAATCTATAGATTATCTGTACGTGCAGATCAATGATTCAATGGAAATGAGCAACAATTTCATTTAATGCTATTTGGTTATCCATGCATGTGGCCGACTATTTCTAATATGATAGTCAATATAATAGGTCAACTTGAATTAGGATGATTTCATGATTTTCATCTGCCCAGTTTCTACAAGTTTCCCATACATGTGGCTACTAATAGTCTGCTAACAGGGGTGAGGAAAATGTAATAGCTGATAACCTCTTTAAATGCATTCCAAGTGGTTTCCCTAATTCACATTACTGTCTATAGGAAGTATGATTCCTTGTTTGAAGGTTTTAGAAAGAGGACAGAAATTATATTTTCTCTTGGATGTTTTACATAGGTCTCATTTACTATTAGCAAAATGCTGTACTAATTTTAGGAGCGTTACAAATAAAGATGTATTCGGTTTACAACCTTTACAGGATTTGAACTTGTGAACTACTAACTTCAATCCATTTCCACTTACTAAAAGAGCTTTACATTTGTGTACTGCAAATAAAATCCAACATTGTGCCAACATATAACATGGAGATAAAATCTATTTTCATAATCCTATTTAATATTCTATAAGGGTGCTGTGTACATTCTGTGATGTACTTATTTAGTAATGCACTTATTTAGTAATGCATATGCAAAAAAAAAACTCATAAAAATTATATTGCCATGTTTTAACCAACAATGTCATATGCAAAGTGAAACTTGTTTTTGCAAACCAGGTCAAGGTAGACATATGGTAAAGGGTAAAGGGTTACTATAAGAGTATTGTGTGCAACAAACCTACACTGGCCTGATTTAATGGAACTACACCCACTACCTGCTCTACCTGCTTCTTGTATGAACTGTGCTTATTCTACTCATGTTATTGCTATCCACTACTTATACTAAACATGCATTCAAGCTGCTATGTTCCAGTGGCCTAACTACTTGAAATACTCTAGATAGATATAAGATCTACTGCATTCTTGTGCAGTGGTCCCCTCTAACTTTTACAATGTTGCACACACACAAGTGAAGATATTATCTTGTTTAGTTCTAAAGGGATGATAAAACATCATCTGAAGCAGAGAGAAGTTTGTGGGCTAAAGGAAGGCAAAAAAAGAAAACCCCTTGTTTTAAAAATGGCAATTCAGTAAAAAAAAGAATAAGCGATCACAGCCTGTGAGATGGATAGGCAAATCGTGTTATTTTTGCATGTTAGCTTTCTGAATATCCTAAACACAATGAATTCTTGCATTCATCATTGTGGAAACAATACCCCCCGAGGTGTGTCTCTCATAAACATGAATTGTGAACGTCAACAGTCTTCATTATTTAACTCCTTTTTTTCTGTGCAGCTTTTTATTGCTCGGTAGGTAATAAATCAGTAATTTCAACAATTCCAATTAATTATATAGTGGATGGATTGATGTCTTCCTGTTCATATGTGCTTTGCCCAACGTCAGCCTGAATTCAACTGATGTGGCACAAATTACAAAAAAGCTTTAAATGTATTAAAGAAGGAGTATTGATCAATCCAGCCAGAAAACTAAAATGATGTCAGTGTCAAATGATTGACCCACGGAGATTAATATTGCACAACAGAACTTGAATAAATACCTGTTCTTCACAAGAAAATTCAAATAAATGTGCCCTTTACACACACATCCTATATGTGTGGTTACATAAGAACAATTATATATTCCATTCTACCATACAGTAGGAGATAAAAAAAAAGGATAAAACACATTTTGATACTGTAAAAGAACATGTGTATGTGATACAAAAAAAAGATTTTATTTAATAATACTATTATTATACAACACAATATTTCAGGTACAAAAAATACCTGGTAAAGACAAAGTTTGCATCAGCAGCTGACAGCGGCCAGTCTAGGAAGCATTTTTGATTGGCTGCTATGAATTACTAGCCCTATTGCAAAAGTTGTGCCTTTTATTCCATTAACCCCAATGCTAAACTTTCTCAGACAGCATGCTTACATTGAATGGTGCCACATTTTGAATTGCCAGCCCTAGCTGACAGTTGGTGATTGCACCAATTCCTTAAATGCACGTCAGCTGTTCTTTCTCTATCAAGGGTCAGTGACTTTACTGCTTATGTCTGTCACCAGCAAAGCAAACATTATCAAGAGATGTGTGTGGGTGTTTGTCTTCTTTACCCAAGAGATAAAATAAGAAAAGACAAAAACAATAACTTTTTTTTTGTTGTTCATTCATGGCATGTTGGCATGTATTTTGTTCATGTAGAAGAAAATGACTTTGTCCATTTAACACATCTTTCTGAAGCCCATGTTTGGGACCTCATGCTGGAATTCCTAACAGCAACAAAATAAAACAAGGGTTCCTTGAGGCCCCCCTGGTTTTAATTGTTGTTTTGATTCTGCTTGCCTGACCTTACCTTTGCTGGTTACAGCTTTTCTTACCATCTCCTTGGGCTATACTATAGTAACATGAAGTCAGAATGGGGCATATTCTGAGAACATGAGTGCATGGTCAGTCAAACCAGGGCCATACCTAGAGATCTCAATAGTAGGAATAATTCCCTAGTTCCTCTCACAGCCTTTACAGACAGTTACCATAACAATGTTGTTGCATTAATTGTAATTCTGAAAGAAATAGAGGTTATTTTGTTTCCATAACATACATGGTGCAATTTACTTATGGTCAGTAGGCATTATTATACCCACTTGATAAACAAAATCAACTGCAAAAAAAAGTCAATTCCAAGCTTCCAGAATTACTTCAATAACTTACCGTGATTCAACAGTAGAGCTTTTATACAAAGCAGAAAAGGAAAGAGAGAGAGAAGAAGAAAAAATCAAATTAAAATGAGGTTTCCAACTAAACCAACAAAAATATCAAAGGTTATGTAGTTAGAAATGAATGCACATGCACATACATGTCAAAATGTCTAGAACATGATTGGTCATCCAAGTTAGACTGGGACATGTGGGTCCTTCAATGTTGGGACATCGCTTAGACTGCATGAAGTGATATTCTTTGTTGTTGGACTGTACTCATCCATACTATTGATCTATAGCTAATGGACAATATCATACTGAAAGCAAAACATTTCACCACTATGGTCTCCAAAAAGAAATCCCAGACTGTCCTGCCAGAGTACCAGAAGCTCTACCAGTGGGTCCAGTCAAGGACAACTCCCATCAGCCATTTCTTATTTTAAACAAATATTTTAGGCATACGTAATGCCTATAACATTCACCACTGTCTATACCCACCTATTGTGAGCTTGGGCCCTGGATAGGACATTCCCTGTTGGGCCCGATGAAGCTCAGCCAACACTATAGATATATCATAATTGTTATTTCTTCATTTGATCTATAAAGATTGCTTAAAAACCATAACTCCCATCAACTATGCAAGAATAATAATCCATTGCCACATTAGCATTCCGGAAGGATCTTGGATGTTATGTTGATGTTTTATTTCACTTAGCAATTTTCTGATTAAACAAAAGGAAATTGGGACCAGATTAAACTTCATGGATTTATGACTAATTCACAGAAGAGGATGCAGATTCATTTTAATAAAACGTTCTATCCTGTGAAGGGGGGGGGTGTAATAAAGCTATTATGATTTGCATGTAATAAATATTATGTTCTGCTTTAATAAATCAATGACTGTGAAAATGTTCAGTATGACCAACACAGTTCTCCCCCAGTTGCGGCTGTAAGGCAGCCACAAGTAAAGGCACACAGCTCACTGGAAGGGCCACGGGGAGTTATATTATTGCAGCAAGATTAGAGACTGGGGAATGGGGCCCTGAAGTGAAACCCCCAGTGAGTCCAACACTGAATATAGAGTGGGCAACATGGGGATATGCTTTTTATTCTAGCAACATCACTGTATTACAGTATATTTAAGGTTACATTTTAATAGTCTGCTAGGAATTAATTGTAATAACAGGGTTCCATGCATGAGGATTATAGATGAAGGGTGGCTGGTGTGGGCAAGGAATACCAGAATAGATGTTTTTACCACAATTCAAGTTTTTGTTTTTAGTTTTTTAAATTGTGAATTTGAATTCCCGAAACTCTAATTTCCGAGATATTTAAAAAAAAACCCCTGAAAACTTGAATATAAAAATTTGACATCTAAAAGCTGGGAGTTAATGCTTCTGCAATGGAGGTTGTATTAACAAAATTCAAGATGTTTTTCAGTTTGAGTCTAGTTCGAAATTTGGCAGACACACTGCAAATGATCAAGTTTGTGAGATTTAGGGACAGATTTACTTTCTTTAATGAAAACGAAACCTATGTCTATCTACTGCAGATAGGAAACTTCAGACAGTCCCTAACTGCTCGGCAGGGAAAAGGTTCAAGGTTATTTTTTCGGTCAAAAATCAATTTTCCAGGTTTAAAAAACTTACATTTTTCAAGATGGAAATAGCTTGAATCTTAAAATACATCTAAAACCTGTCAAGGTCATGTAGGAGTCACTGGCAGCAGCCCCTTGCTAAGGTGATTTGCACCCTAGCGAGGGCCGCCATCAGGGGGTGGGGTACAGCTGTACCAGGCCCGGGTCTTAAGGGGGCTTGGCTGTGCTGCACTTTTTGAAATAGTTGGGCCCCCCTTGACAATGCCAAAGCCTAGCCGCCTCTGCCGAAGCCCTGAACCGCCAAAGTCCCGAAGAACCAAAAAGCCGAAGAATAGACCCAAAGCCACAAAAGGAGTCTGAAGTCCCGCGAAAAGAAGCAAAACGATGAAAGGAGCTGCAGTTAAAGTCCCAAAGTCGTGAAAAGACTCAAAGCCATGAAAGGAGCCATCGTTGAAGTCCTGAAGACACAAGTTCAGTTCTACTGAACACAAATGTGTTTTTTTTTATTTTTTTGAACCCCTGGCCACCAGTGTATTATTTTAATACTCTATAGGCCCCTGCCACCAATATTTTGTAAAATATTCTCTGAGGCCCCAATGTTTTTTTTAACTTGTAAAGGGGGCCCTGGCACAAATGTTTTTAAAAAAAATTTATGGAAAGCGCTGGCGCCACAATTCTTTTTAACGTATAAGGGGTCCATGACCATGAATGGCTTGTGTGTGGGGGTTTACTGTTTTAGTGTGGTTTGTGTGGTCTTTTAACAGTGGTGTGGAGCTGCTGAATAAAAAGCTAAAAGATACAAATAATAAAAAATATAAACCAATTGCAAATTGTCTCAGAATATCATCATACTAAATGTTAACTCAAAGGTGAACAATCACTCAAGTGCAAGTATATTACAGATATTTTCATTTAGTTATGTAGCAAGCCAAGAGATGTCACTAAATACATTTGAATGGCTCCCCCCATAATAACAAAGTGGCTATTTAAACAGTGGTGGTGTTTCTGAAGCAAATACTGTATATTTACCAGTGCAGGAAAACAATGTATAATATTTATATTATATATGTATATATTTATTTTTTTATAATATTTTACAATTTTACTGTGTTACTGGCCTTTAAAAGCCCTATAACTCCAAAAAAATCAGAATTTTAGATTGCCCAAAGCAATTAGCAATCTGCATTCTACTGTACCTTCTGAAAGTACTGACAATTCCTAAGAAACCAAATTATGTGCAATGGGTTGAAAAAGGATTTAATTTCCTCAGCACATAAAATTACTTTATTACCTACTATGAAATAGATTCAAAAAAGGTTAAATTGTTCAATACTTTTTACATTTTTTTAGTTAAAGACAACTATACCTATGGACCTCAAGCCTAACATTTATTGTATCAGTAACAAAGTATTGTTGAGACATAAGCCGTTCTTTATAATGAACATTTATGTCCAACTTGGTTTTTGTTGTTTCCTTTATTCAGACGACTGCTGGAAAAATGTACAAGTTGAGTTTTTGTATGGTGCCAGCCACTTACTATACAACATGAAGCTCTTCACAACAATAACGTAGGAATCAAAATGAAGAGATTAGAAATTTGGAGCTGAGAGGCAACTCATTTCAATTCACAGGCAGCATGTGCGGCCTTGACTTCTCATATTCGCTTTAATCCTCTTTTTGTTGGGATGAATAAAAGTGCAGAAGTTACCATTTAATGTAGGTGTTGAAGCCCTGACAAGACAGTTGTGTGCTGTGTAGTTAACAAACAATGTTATGTGGGGCTGGATAGAGGAAAAGTGCCACATAATAACTCAAAGAAACAGGCGTGTTGCTTGAACATATCCGGCAAATGTATATTGGACATTTCTTTAATCATGAAAACTTGGGGTTTCCAAACTTTGTTAGTCATGAGCCACATTCAAATTTAAAAAAAAGAGTTGGGGAGCAACTAGGGTTGCCACCTTTTCTTGAGAAAAATACCGGCCTTCCTATAGATTTATCTTTTTTTCCTATTAATAACATTGGGATCAACCATCAAAAATACCGGCCAGGCCGGTAAAATATCGGGCAGGTGGCAACCCTAGGAGCAACACAAGCATGAAAAAGATCCCTGGGGTGTCAAATAACTGTGATTGGCTATTTGGTAACAACTATGTGGACTGGCAACTTACCAGAGGCTCTGTTTGGAAGTCCACCTATAGTTTATGCAACCAAAATTTGCCTCCAAGCCTGGAATTCACAAACAAACACCTACTATAAGGCAGAGGGATCAGCAAGCAATATGTTGCTTGCGAGCCACTGGTTGGGGATCAGGAGTTAGCAGCCTCCTCCTTCAGAGAGAAAACCCATTTGGAAGGATCAGGGAGGGGCATATTTTGATGATTTAAATAATGTAAAGGATGCATTTCTTAAAGCATTATACTGGTTAATATTCTTCTTCTGCAAAGTCCAATCACTTTGGTGGTGGACATCCTCTTTGAAGAGATACTGGAGCTCATTTATTAACACATCGCAGCGCACAATCCACTTATCGCAGTTGACTGCATCGAAAATAGCGCACAAAATTTTACTTTTTCAAGCTTTGTGTACTACATTAATAAATACACGCATGTGCAGGGCGAATGTTGGGCCTCTGTATGCTTTTTAGCACTGCAATGCGTTAATAAAGGAGTCTCACTGACAGCGGAAATTCCCATAAGGTTGTCTTTGTAGGCTACATATAATCTTTCCGTAAAGGTTTTTACCCAATGCTTTTAAATATATCTATCTAATCCCCCATGTTCCTCTATGAGGGGGCTGCCATATTTGTGCAGCAGTAGCAGGTTAGCATTAGGAACTCTAACTGCAGGTTACAGTATTGCCTTCCTAAGGTAGCATGTGTCATGGGCAATATCTCCTCAACTCCAGCTTTTCACCTACTGTAGTTTTCCAATATCATTCTTGATGCGTTCCTGCCTTTTCCAAATGTTGCCATTGGCCCTTACACACCTGTCTTCCCTCCCCAGTCCTCTCTGTCAGCTAGCTTCCTACATGACAGTTTAAAGCTGTCATCCTCAATATCATCACTAAAAATGACAAATCTACTGGGCAATATAATACCTGCCCTTCTGCCCCCTACTTCCCCAAGTATCTGCATATAAATGTTGTTATATGTTGCTGGATGACCATGAGAGTGCACATTGGATTGGCCTCATAACATAATAATGGAATTGTGATACTACGTCTTGTAGTTAAAACTAGGGCAAACACTTTCCAATGTGTGTGCGACACAGGCTTTCCCTTACCTTTGCTTCTGCATCCTACACATTCAGTAAATTCCTCAGAGCTCCGCATCTTCTTAATTGAGAGAAAGCCGAAGGGCTCTTATAGCCTTTGGGACCGAAAGCACCACAATTAATTTGAAGTGATGTGTGAAGATTCCCGGTCTGAAATTTTTTAGCAACTGATAACTTTAGAAGAGGGTTTGACACATACTTTCAAGGGCAGAGACACCTTTGCTTCATGAGATGCCGTCATATCATTTAAAGAAAAAAAACTAACAACACAGTAACAGTGAATAGGTTATCAAGGTCAGTTTCCGGTCCAGCTCCTTTCCTAGAGTGCAAACTGGTGTCAACACTTACAAAGCTAAAGAGCTGAGACGGTAAACTAAAGCCAGAAAGTGAAAAGAAAGCTCAACAAAGCTGTCAAGATAACTAAAATCTTTTTCTTCTCATGTGCTTTTATTTGCAGTTAGGAAAAAATGTGTAATGGTCTTTACATTTAATCTTTACAGAGGGTCTCCTTTAAGGTAAAATTGCCTCAGTGGGCTTTGTATCAGCCGGACCTCTAAAGTGGTCCTTTGAGGATTCTAAACTGCTATCTAAGAACCATCTCAATGGAGCCAGCAGCTGTCATAACTATGACAAAGGCACAATACCTATACTAATGTGTCTCTGTACTGTACAAATCTGGAGGGCCACTGGTTACAGTACAGCAATTAATTGCAATAACCTTTTCAACGAAGGATGCACAGCATTATCATAGCCCAAGCATCCACCTTTGTTTAAATGTATCCAGTTTCTGTTAGTGATAATTAGCCAAATTATTTATGTACTGTTGCAACCCATATGAACAAAAGCTCCACACACAGGCTTTAAAAAGTATACAGAGTTCTCAGGAAATGTAAATGTCTCTTTTTTAGACCAAAGAATCATATGAGTAAAGTAATACAGCAACATATTCTTAATCTGCGATATACTATACAACATGGGGTAAGATAATAGACAGCTAGACATTCAAGTTAGCGTTCAAGCTCTGCATTTGTTAAAGTCTAGTATCTTAAAATAGCTTCCATGGCTACTGCATTGCTATGTATAGTTGATCTAAATTCCAGCTTTTGTTTGCAACAAGTTGTCTCTGCCTTGGAAAAATTTGCCCTTAAGTTTAGGACATGCAGTAGAGCCATTCTGCACCATATTGGTTCTGTGTAGTGCTGCTATATTTCAATATCACTGACTCCCTTCTGCACCTCCTTCTGTATAGTACATGAAGCTAGAACAGTGGTTGGCCTCCAGGATGTATGGCTCAGGTGCATGTTTGACTACTCTCACCTTAGTAGTGTTAACTTTGCTCAAGAAGGTACTCCAAAGGCATACACAGATAATAGCTTGTATAAAATAATAAATAAATAAAACAGAATAAATAAACTCATCATCCCTGACACTGCTTATGACCGGCTGCACGTTGAATGAATACTCCTTTCTGTACCCGAGAACAGGTTATAAATCAGGGGTGTCTGGGCTTTACTGATACAATGAAAATTTCTATTACCTATCTATTATCAGGATCCTGAAGAAGGGAGGCTGTGTTCCCCCCGAAACGTTGACAATTGGTGGCATTAATAAAAGGGGCACAAACCCCGACTGCAATACTAGTGTGTGCGGACCGTTTTTCTTACTACAAATGGGCTTTACTGATGACAGTGATGAGGGATCTATCCCATCAAATATCTATCACTACTACAGCATTGTAAGGGTTCTGTTATAGTTTCATGGAACATATTTAAGTTAACATACATTAGACACTCAAACACCACCAACTTTTCATTAGAAGTTATTTGGAGACAGTGCTCTACTCAAGATCTACCAACTGCCAGCTAAATATGACATTAATTGGCAAAATTGGCACATGCAAGCGTATAGGTAAATAGTAACAGTGGGGAAATGGGTTTTCTGGTGCAAAGATCCTTTACTTTTGGCTTCTGTATTTGACCATGATTTAGCTGCACAAAAAGCAAGAAGTAGTGAGCATATGCTTTAAATAAAAGTCCAAAAAATGGGACATCTTATACAGAACATTAAACTATGGTACAGCATTTATGTTTGCTGCAACTCAGTCAGCCTGAGATCCTTAGAGATCATCATTTAATCAATAGCCCTCCAGTTGATGTTCAGTTCTAGTTCCCAGCATCCTCAACAGATGCTGTGAGTCTCAATTTAGCCGGCGGGCAACAGGCTTGAGATCACTGGATTTAACTGTAATTGTTTCACCATCTTACTTCTGAATGTGATCATTAATACACATATTGTAATGTAATACATCACATCAAATGTGGATTATCCTCTATCATATTCAGAAGATTTAGATTAAGTCCCATAAAACTAGATGGCAAACGAGCTGGCTTTTTTTTTATACATTTTTACATACATTTTTAATTTGGTTACATACATTTAATATACCGCTTCCCGAGCCAGTTTTAATGAGATTACCACTAGTCATTTAGGGAATATACGACATGTGCGCTGCTGTTAATTTGATGGAAATAACTCAAGTTTATGCAGAGTCTCCTGGCACAAAAGTATTGCACTCCTAACACCAATCACTCGCAGACAATATAAAAATAAGATGTACCAAAAAGAGCTAAGAACTGAATTAACTGTTTCCCTTGTATTTGCCAGCTCTCATTAATAATCCCACTGAAGATGGAGAAAATCCTTCTAGTCTGGCATGAAATCTGTCATGTATCAATTGTGTTGATGCATATATATAAATCTTTCATGTATCAATTGGGTTGATGCATACAGTATATATAAATCTTTCATGTATCAATTGTGTTGATGCATATATTTGGAAAAAATTGATTGTTTCCGAGTTGTTTGACTGATTCTCAACAGAATAAGTTGGTTTGAGGCCAGGATTTGGAGGTGCCTCCTCATCAGCAAAATGTTCTTTGTAAAATGAATGAAGTACAAATTCTATTCATCTATTTTAGTATCTACTGTATGTCAGGGATGTCCAGTCTCATATTGAGCATATGGTCTTCTTGCAATGCCTTAGGTATCCTCATATATATTTCTTTATCTGTACTCATTTCATTAGATAAGAAGTCTGACCAAAGGGTGGCACTTTAATAGGGTCCCTGTCCCAAGTTGGGACAATCAGTTGGGACTTGAGCTAAAAAAACATGACATCCACTGCCCTAACTGAATAAAAGGAGAAAGGATATGAAGTATTATTTTACACATTGGATTTTTAAATTACTATTTCTATTGTGGTTTCCAGCCTGCAACTAAATATGCTATCAGGTTCCCATGGTCACTAACCCTGGCAAGCAAATACTGTATCACTGTGATATCACTGTGATTGCTATTGTTGTTTTCATTTTTATTCCTTAGTTTTCTTTCTCTTGTTGTCATCACAATGAGTACTTCTGTACTAGACCCCGTAATTTATGGGTCCTTAAAAGGCAATTTTTTAAGTACTGTTTAACATCTTGCAGGGGTCCCCAGCAAGTAAAACAACTTTCTAATTATAATGGCACTTTGGTTGCCTATGCTAGGTTTGCTTTCAGGCTATACATTTTATCTTTTTGTGGGTATAGTCCACATGCAAACTTTATAACCCAATGGCCTGCAATGAATTTAATGAACTTTCATTTCTTCACCACTAAATCCTAAGGAACACTAAGCCTATTTGCTAGTTAAATATATAATGAAAACACTCAGGACCTTAATAAATGTTCCGCAATTTAATCACCAGCAAATTAGATTAGGAATGCATTGCTGATGCGGAGGGTTGGAGTGATTTAGACAGAGCTGCAAGGCATTTCCTAGAAAATTCACAATAATGAATATATTTAATGGACCCTGAAAAAAATATTCTATATCGATAATTCCTTGGAACTGGAAAGTGCTGATTGACTTGGCAGTAAAGCAAGTAATCAGGCTCGGACCCTCAATTATGAAAAAATCCATAGAACTTTAAGCAGACAGTTTTGTGCTTTTAGGCTAGAGACAAACCGCACATAGATGCAAGTTTTTGTAAATCAAATAAGCACATTGTTGTACGTTTTATTCTGCAAACATGGCGCATACAATCCAAGTAGAGGGCATTAGGGCACTGTCAAAGTATGAAAAACTGCGTAAGGAAGTGGGCGATTGGGCTATTTTGGGTTTATTGGCATCTATAAGTTTTATGCTTCTTGGTGGTGATGACGATTCCCCAAAACAACTAAATTCTCCATCCTTAATATCTGCTATGGCAATCACTTGAAAGCACTGGTGCAGGTACCCCAAGGATACCCAAACATGGAGAGAACATACATTTTTCTTGTGGAAAGAGCCTCAGAGTAATTCGAACTTACAAATGACATGGGCCTTAATATCTGATACATTTAGATATAAGTAATTATTCTCCTCCACCGCTGTCTTGTGCAAGTTGGCCAACCCTGTACTATACTTTATACAATAAATACAGAACTTTTGCATCTGCAGATGATCTACATGATCCCACTTCACAAGCATTTGGGGAGAACATTAAGTATCACCAGGATAATTCTCAATAAATGTATCCATAAATCACAAATATTTGGAATGCAGGGACTAAAGCAGTGACACAGTGAATGGAAGCCATGCACTATGTTATTATACTGGCATAAATTGAATAGAGTAACAGAGAAGATGAATCTGAAGACATTAATAAAAACAATGCAAAAAAAAAGAGGGTGGAGTTAAGTTGAGGCATAGATGACCGAAAAAGGGTGAGAGCGGGAATACACAGGAGGAAGAAGAGAACTGATTTACCGAAAAAAAAGGTGGAAAAGCAAGAGTTAAAAAAATGATGGAAAAAAGCCATTATTGGTTTGATTTTAGGTGTGGGAAAATGGGGGATAGTAGTTGGCTCACACCTGATATTCCTCGTTTCATCCATTTCGGTTCACCAAGGGCAATGAAGAAACTTTCTTGCCTTTCGTATTCCTCCTCATCTATAATTTTAACCCTTATGGTTTTCCTGTAGGAACATAAGAGAAACAGTGGTATATATAGACAGAAAAACTGCACAATATAGTATTTTGCTTAAACATGGGCGCCAGTCAAAGCCACATTAGGTCAGTTGACTGTAAAAAAATAAACCATTGCATCATTTCTAAAATACTTTTTAATATTTAGCTTGAGAATTTTATAGATACAGACAAATACCATACTTGTTTATATTCCTGGTCAGAAATACAGCTGCACTTCAGTTCTGAAACCATGACGGTCTCACAAATAATTTCACCATCAGTTTCACTCCCATTGAACATATCGTGGCTTCCACTTAATAGCACATAATCGGTAAGGGAAAAACTACTCTAGTGACATAAACAGCTTAATCTAGCCCATAAATATAGCAGGTCCCTTAATAAATGGCCTATCTAGCTCACAACTGGTATAGGGTGACAAATAGGGCCTATTTTCCATTGAATTGCTGTTGTTGTTATGTTGCTCCATTAATCACTTCAACACATTTTAAATGAATAAGCCTGAATAAGTGTTCTCAGTGGCCTTAAAGCTTAATATATATATTTTTTTTTTTTTGCAGCAAAGCCATTTAAGAAAATAAATCGTAAAAAAAAAATAGGTAATGGCAGTAACCATGGCATACAGAACTAGAAACACTACAAATATATTATTATTTGTAGTTCTGTACTACTGAGTTAAATGCCTGCTATACCGTATTGCCCTATGGATATGAACCTCTGCCATTTGCAATGCTTCCTTGCCATCTTGTTTCTGACAGAATCATGCAGTTGCCATTCGTGTTGCTTCAGAAACCCTGCCACAGAGTATAGTAAGAAGAAGATTCCAGCTCTCCACTGATCGTTATCATTTTATATGAAAAGACTATGCAACTGACATATCCAGTTGTGTTTTATTACGTTACCAGTTCTCTTTCATGTTCTTGCTATTTAGAACAGAAAGGGGCAGATTTACTCAATTCACATGAAGGATTCAAAGTTTTAAAATTTTTGTTCGACTGCCTAGTTCGCCAGATCAAAGTTACCGAATTGGGTTTCATTATTTTTGATCGAATGGTTAAAATCGTTCAAATTGTTCGATTCGAACGATTTCATTGATCGATTGAATTTTTACTATTCGATCGTTCGACCAATGGAATTGCGGCAAAATCCTTTTGAATTTGAGGGTTTTTTTAACCCTCGAATTCGACCCTTAGTAAATCTGCTGATCCTGAAGCCAGCCACTCATGGAAATTAAAGATCAGCCAATTCAACTGATTTTGCAACTGGACAAGTTTGCCATCATCACCTTAAATGTGGTAAAGGGCAGACTAGAAAGGTCAACAGGTCAAGAACTGCCTTTGCCTATATTGCAATCTTTTGTGGATCCCCACTAGATAATGAAATGGGGAGAAAATGAAAGAACTCTAATCGAACTCTAATCTGATCTTTCCTAGGAGGCTGCATTTAGTGTCTTTCATTTGAAACCCCTGGCACCCTTGTTGTTGTCACCATATACTGACAGTATGAGAGTAATGGCACTTAGTTGGAGTCACATTAGTGCAAATATAAACATTAGCATGGAGAAATTAAACAGAAAAAGTAGTAGAAACTGACTTGTATTTTAAGCTTCCCCAAGAACCACTGCATGGATAGATGGTAAAAAGAAAGGTGACTAATGCTAGCAATTTATGCTTTGAAGTTCAAACAAGCGCAGTCAGTCAGAGGTCTCTACCCTGTCATTAGTCGCCTTTTTCACTATAACCTGTCACTTACATCATCAGCCATTTCTTACTGCAACTAGTAATCTCACATAGACGCTGCTTTTCAGAACAGCAGTTTATGTACTTTCCACAGGCAAGACGTCAATAGAAAACTGAATGACGGGTTGAGAGTGTAATTATGATTCCCTTTGACGAACTGTAACATGTAAATATCTACTTTATTTAGCCATACCTGACATTTAACAACATAGCATATGCCATGGAAAAGAAGCACAACATCCACCCATTTACTACCCTCAGTCAAGCAGAAAGTCTGCAATACATTAATTACTAAACCAAGACCTTATCTATATATTACATTTGTATATTTCTATTGTACACCAGTAGGAAATTGTTGAGCGACACATTGCTTATACAGTGATGTAGGCTTTGCTTGGCCAGGTCTGTTAACCCATAGGAAACAAGATGTTGGCTTTATATATAAATCACATAGATGTATTGTGTGTAGGGATGTATCCATGCATCTAAATCCTGAATCCTTCCTGAAAGATTTGGCCGTATACTGACCCGAATCCAACCCCTAATTTGCATATGCTAATTACGGCAAGGTAAGGTCAAAGCCTGTATGCTGGGAAAATCCCAAACAGAATCCTGGAACTGATAAAAATAATGTGTAATTTAAATGCCCATTTATCTACATAGCACCTGCCGTATTTGTATTTTAAATATACTATACTATACTGGCATACCGTGCCAGCGTCTTTTATAGATTCTAAGCTTGTCAATTTCAACTTGGTTACACATAGGCATACAGTAAGAAAATCAATTATAACAGGTGCTCAAACCCTTGAAAAAATTCCATTTACATGTCTGTGGAAAGGATCTGCCACATCAACCGGCGTATAACGCTTAATTCATTTATAACAAATAACTAAATAATATATGTAATGCCCTTTCGTATACAACAAGCCTGCTCAGAAACTTATTCCCAGCCCCCTTCAAAAAAGGACCCCCAATCTGGGGGAGGAAGTTAGTTCTGGATTTTGAATGTATTATTATTATTATTATTATTATTAACATGTATTTCTATAGCGCCAACTTGTTGCATAGCGCTGTAAAGTGAATGTGATTATACAACCAAATCACATGAATTACATATATAGAACATAAAGAGTTACATACATCACAATAAATATGGAGTTACTGTACATACATCACAATAAAGGAGGTGAGGAAGGCCCTGTACAGAAAAAGCTAACGGGAAGGGAATGATACACAAGGTGTGGGAGAGGGCAAGATTAGAGTAAAGTGGGTGAGAGATGTAGTAATGTAAGCGGTATTGCATTGAGTGGTTAACAGTGAGGGTAGGCTTCTCTAAAAAAGTGGGTTTTTAGAGATTTCTTGAAAGCTGAAAGATTTGGAGAAAGTCGGACAGACCGTGGGAGAGAATTCCAGAGGAGGGGTGCAGCTCTTGCAAAGTCTTGAATGCGAGCATGTGAGGAGGTAATGAGAGAAGAGTTGAGTAGCAGGTCAGTAGAGGAGCGTAGTAGGCGGTTGGGTGAGTAAATGGAGATTAGTTCAGAGATGTAGGGAGGGGCAGAGTTATGAAGTGCTTTTAATGTCAGGGTCAGTAATTTGAATTTAATTCTGAAGGGGAGTGGAAGCCAGTGCAGGGATTGGCAGAATGGTATGGCAGAGGAGGAGCGGTTGCTGAGGTGTATAAGCCTAGCAGCAGTGTTCATTATGGACTGGAGAGGTGAGAGTTTCTGGAGGGGAAGGCCAATTAAGAGAGAGTTACAATAGTCTAGACGCGATATAATAAGAGAGTGAATAAGAATTTTGGCAGCGTCTGGGGTGATAAATGATCGTATTTTGGATATGTTCCTTAGGTGGAAGTGACATGACTTAACAAGTGACTGGATGTGAGGAGTGAATGTCAGGGCAGAATCTAGGATAACCCCAAGGCACCGGGCCTGGGGAGATGGGGTGATAGTGGAATTGTTAACTACGATGGATACTTCTGGGATGTTAGTGGTGTTAGTTGGAGGAAAAAGAACCATTTCTGTTTTGGAGAGGTTTAGTTTAAGGTAGCGTTGTGACATCCAAGTAGAGATAGCAGACAGGCAGGAGGAGACACGAGTAAGGAGTTCAGGGTTGAGATCAGGAGAAGATAGATAGATCTGAGTATTGTCAGCGTAGAGGTGGTAGTGGAACCCATACGAGCTGATTAATTTGCCGAGGGAGGAAGTATATAGAGAAAATAATAGGGGTCCCAGGACAGAGCCTTGAGGAACCCCAACAGAGAGAGGTAGGGGGGAAGATGCTACTCCATTGTAGGAGACACTGAAGGATCGATTGGTGAGGTAGGAGGAAAACCAGGATAGGGCTGTGTCACGAAGGCCGAGCGAATGGAGGGACTGGAGGAGGAGAGGGTGATCTACAGTGTCAAAAGCAGCTGAGAGATCAAGCAGAATTAGTAGTGAGAATTTTTTGTTGGCTTTAGCTGTTAGAAGGTCATTAGTTAGACGGGTCAGAGCAGTTTCAGTGGAGTGTTGCGTTTTAAAACCAGATTGTAAAGGGTCCAGCAGGTTATTGTCAGAGAGGAATGAGGTTAATCGGTTGTAGACTAGGCGCTCAAGTAGTTTAGAGATGAAAGGTAGCAGAGAGATAGGTCTGAGGTTGTCAAGATTAGAATGTAAAATATTAATCTTAGAAAGAGTGCATATTTTTGCTACTATATCTGTATGTATTGAGGATATGTTTAAGGTGCCTGGTGAGTACACTGTTACAATACACTTCATTAGCATTAAGAGAAAGGAGAAACAAAATCATCACTGTCTTATTCTATCACTCTAAGCATCATTGATAAGTAATTTCCTATCCATTTTTCTGTCAACCTCAATAAGAGTCTTCCCACCAGAGAGAGCTGTTATTTGCATAGCATTGTTGGTTTCACAGTCCTATCCAATGTAAGCATTTTTAGTTTGGGTGTTCATAGCATCATCTTGCTTGTACCAGACATCACTGCTTATTCTCTATACCAGGGGTCCCCAACCTTTTTTGCTCGGGAGCCACATTTAAAAAAGAGTTGGAGAGCAACACAAGCATGAACAAGTCCATGTGGATGTCAAATAAGAGCTCTGATTGGCTTTTTGGTAGCCCCTATATGGACTGGCAGCCTAGAGGAGAGAATGTTTGGCAAGAAATCTGTTTTTTATGCAACCAAAACTTGCCTCTAAGCCATTAATTCAAAAATAAGCACCTGCTTTGAGGCCACTGGGAGCAACTTCTAAGGGGTTGGAGTAGGGTTGCCACCTTTCCCTGTGGCTCAAGCCGGACAGGGGGGCGGGCCGGTGACGTCACGGGCGGCGCTATGACGCCGCGATCGCCGATTGGCCGATCGCGGTGTCAATCAAGCTAATCTTGCCCAGTTTTCCTTATTTGGAAAACCGGGCAGGAAGCATTGGCCCGGGCAGCCCTTCAAAATACCAGGCTGTCCGGGTCAAAACCGGACAGGTGGCAACCCTAGGTTGGAGAGCAACATGTTGCTTGCGAGCTACTGGTTTGGGATCACTGCTCTATAAAATGCATTATCACATAAAAATAAATGAACGCATACCGTTTTTAGAGGGAAACTCCCTCTTTTGACAGCTCAACCCACAGTCCCTCATTTGTACTGAAATGTCCCGTTTTTCTCTGCACTGAACAGCCAGAAAAAAAAAACATTTCTAACTTAATTGGCTTTTGGCAGGGAGCCCACAACAGCCACAGCAGCAGATAAGATATATTTGTAACAATTTCTAGATAAGCAAAAAAAGTAATTGTAACAATATAAGATAACAGGACCCTAGGGAAAAGTTAGCAGAACTGTTTCTGGGGGGAAAAACACAGAAATATGTTCAATTTTTCATAACCTGCCATATTTTGTAAAATGCACATGTAATTAGGGGGTGTGGCCACACAAATGGGCGAGCTAAAAAATGTTTTCGGCACACTAAGCAAAGCAACTTTTTTGTCCCTCTTTTTATTTCCAAAATGTTGGGAGGTATGATGAAACCGATATGAGATACTTGCTCCAGCATCATGCATGCCAGCATGAGAGAAGATTGCACTGTCTATGTGGAGCCAGTGTGCTGGCAAGGGTTTGATGCCAAACTCCCTGTTTACATTTCTCTAGAACTTTGTGACAGGAGCAATAGAACTGAGGAGAATATCATCAGGAGACACTTCCTGCATTGGTAGTCTTTTGGTAGTCTTCTCAAACATTTATGATATTAACTGCGAACACCATGAAATCTAAAAGGTAAACATAGAGAATCTCTATGGGCAATTTTACATTAAGATGAGGTATATGAGTGGGTACCATCCCAATTAAGGCATGGTGCCCCAGAAAACTTTAGGTCTGAAGCATTCAGGATAATAAAATCCCATAACTGATGGGAAGTTTATTTGCCATCTGGGCAGCTAATAATGGAAACTAGTTCTCCATTTCAGAAAAGCAGAAGGATTTGTATTTGTCCTCCAAGTGATGGTGTGTACCCACTTTCCTGTGCATCACAGTTAGGCAATGGTCACTCCATCTTAGTTAGGAGCTAATGGAAACAGGCTGTTTGGTCATGGCCTATACAGGCTTTTAAAGGGGGGGGGGGGTTGCCTTTAAAGGGATACTGTCATGGGAAAATTTTTTTTCAAAATGCATCCATTAATAGTGCTGCTCCAGTAGAATTCTGCACTGCAATCAATTTCTCAAAAGAGCAAACAGATTTTTTTATTTTTCATTTTGATATCTAACATGGGGTCGACATTTTGTTAATTTCCAGTTGCCCCAAGTCATGTGACTTCTGCTCTGATAAGTTTCAATCAATCTTTAGTTCTGTACTGCAAGTTGGTGTGATATCATCCCTCCCTTTTTCCCCCCATCAGCCTAACAACAGAACAATGGGAAGTTAACCAGATAACAGCTCCCTAATACAACAGCTGCCTGGTAAATCTTAGAACAGCACTCAATAGTAAAAACCCATGTCCCACTGTGACTCTTCAGTTACATTGAGAAGGAAAAACAACAGCCTGCCAGAAAGCAGTTCCCTCCTAAAGTGCTGGCACAAGTCACATGACCAGGGGCAGCTGGGAAATTGACAATATGTCTAGCCCCATGTCAAATTTAAAAATTAAATATAAAAAAATCTCTTTGCTCTTTTGAGAAATGGAAGCAGAATACTGCTCGAGTAGTACTATTAACTGATGCATTTTGGAAAAAAAAAAGTTTTCCAATGACATCCCTTTAATTTTACTTTTCGTTGGTTATTTATTTATTTTGGGTCAAACATTTTTTTTCGAGATTTATTATGCAGGAATGAGATCATTTATCCAGAAACCCATTATGCAGAAAGCTCCAAATGACAAAAAGGCCATCTCCCATAGACTCCATTTTATCTAAATAATTAATATTTTTAAAAATGATTCCCTTTTATCTGTAATAATAAACAGTAGCATGTCCTTCTTCCAAACTATGATTTAAATACTCATTATTGGAAGCAAAACCAGCCTATTGGGGTTACTGTTTACATGATTTTCTAGTAGACATGGAATGAACGTCCAAATTACGGATAGATCCGTTATCCAAAAAACCCAAGATCCTGAGAATTCTAGATAACAGGTCCAATACCCAATGCTGCAAAAATCCTGAATCTGAAAATCCAGAATCTCAAATCTGTCGAGGTCATGTATAAGTCAATGGTAGATGTTCTCATCCTAATTTGAAGATATCCTGGTCTGCACTAGGTTTAGCCCGATAATTTGAAAAATTCTGGGTTTTCGCACAGTAACGAGGAAAAAAAAATCGGTCTATTCAAGTTATTTTAATGATAAATAAGGCAAAATTGTGGTTGGAATTTTGGTCAAGCATTGTTTAATAATAAAATGAGATAATTTCAGATTTAAGTATATAACCCCCTTAGTATGTTATAGAATGGACAATTCTAAGCAATCAAAAACCACAAGTAATAAAATATGACAACCGGCTGCAAAGTGTCTCAGAATGTCAATTTCTACATCATACTAAAAGTAGTCATTTAAAGCTGAACAACCCCTTTAAGTCTGAACTGAAATGTAATTCAGTGGAAATAACTTTCACAACTCATTAGGTTGCAATTTATTTTTAGAACTGTTACTAGTTTCATATAGTAAGAGAAATATGCATTTAATATATCAACAAAATATTATTTAAAAAAAAAAAACACACTGAAAAGGCATAAACATGACTACGATAATTTGAGCATTAATTGGAATTCCCACTGTTGGTTTTTCTGAGACAATAATTCTTCAGTGTTCCAAAGATACAATGGTTGGGCTGGTGTCTGGAGATTTGAAAGGTGAATAATAATAATGTGCTTTCGTTTCTCGTACAGTATTATTTAGGATTGCTATTTTATTTTCTTGCTTATTGACTTGCCTACAGTATTTTTCAGTGGAGTATTTTTTCTTGTGTGTCTGGTTGATTAAGCTGTGCCTCTGACTGAATATAAAACCAGTGCGGGGACTGACTGACCTGTCTGTACTGTTGACTGATCCAGCTGTTCAGCTGTCTGACTCATGTTTGCTGGTTGATCCAGTTGTACTATTTATCCTCATAGGCAATTGACTTGTCTAGCTGTGCTACTGACTTAGCAGAACTGTGAAATGATCCAGTTGTGAGGCAGACTAGAGGTACTATTGACTGATCCTGCTGTGCAACTGACGGATCTAGTTGACTCCTCTTGGTACTATTTATCGCACACAGGCAACTGATTTATCCAGCTGTGCTACTGGCTTATACTTCTGCACAACTGACTTTTGCCATTTTGGCCTGTACGCTTAATTAATACTGACTAATGTTTTTGCACAGTTGACTGATCCAGCCAAGACACTGACACGTCCTGTTGTGATATTAACTAACAGTGTGTCAACCTGTGCTTCTGACTGATCTGCCTGTTGATTCCCAAACAAAAGGTGGGGCCATACATGGGCCAATAAAAGTTGCCGCCAGACAGAGTCGGCAGTTTATTGGCCCGTGTATGGGGCCCTCCAAAGGGCTTCCCTGATCGATATCTGGCCGAATGTCGGGACTAAAAATCCCATTGGATCTCGGTTGCATCTGTTCGTTGATGCGGTCCTGCGATCTGATCGTCCATTTCTCCTCTGTTCTGATCCGACCATTGGGCCCTAGGGCCCATGATTGGATCAGTCCGATATCGCCCACCTCAAGGTGGGCACACCGGGGAGAGATCCGCTCATTTGGCAACATCGCAAAACAAGAGGATATCCCCGTGTATGGCCACCATTAGACGTGCAGATTTACCTTCATATCAGACAGACAATCGTTCAATGCCATCTCCTGACTTGCCACTAACGATTCGGATCAAATAAAGTAGTAAAAGAACAGACCAGAGGATGTTCCAGTGTTGGACTGGCCCAGAGGATACCATGAAAACTCCAGGTGGGCTCAGATGTCAGTGGGCCCCTTTGCTTCTAACCATATGGCCTATTTCACACTCATTCCCTATTTCTTTATGGTAAAAAAGAGGCTTAATAATGGAAGAATAGAATATAGTAAATAGATATAAAAGACTAGGAGAAAAAAAGAGGTTGAGTGAGGAGAGGAGGAATAATAGTTTGGAAAGTGGGTCCATGGTCTTAAGTTTTCCGGTGGGCCACTGGCATCCCAGTCTGACACTGGTTCTGTCCCTTACAACATCGATTGAAAGTTTATGTCTGAAAAAAGCTCATGACAGTCTCCCACTGATATCATCAGATCGGCAATACATGCAGAGATATTATCGGTAGCTGACAGGAATTTTCTGATTGGCATCTCATGAAAATGTCGGGACACTGCCCATTTGGCCCGAAAATCGTACGAAACGGAGATTCATCCGCTCAAATCTTTGTGTCTATGGACAGCTTAATTGGATAGAAAGCGGGTGCCACATCCAGCCCAACACCCACACGTTATAAAAACAGCTCAGTATTCACAGGAAGGCACAACCTTTGGGGTAGGGTGGAATGTGTAAAAAAATGTCACTTTGCACCTTGCCCTGTGTATTGTAAATGAAGCATTTATCTTAATTCAGATATTAATAATTAGAGGCACACTTCAGATTTCATATATTAAAGAGGGTGTTCGTTAATTTCTAGTACAGGTATGGGACCTGTTATCCAGAATGAACCTGGGGTTTTCTGGATAACGGATCTTTCTGTTATTTCATAATTCATTATTTCAAACCTAAATCTACTAGAAAATCATGTAAACATTAAATAAATCCAATAGGCTGGTTTTGCTTCCTATAAGGATTCATTATATCTTAGTTTGGATCAAGTACAAGCTACTTTTTTATTATTACAGAGAAAAAGGAATATATATATATATATATATTTTTTAAATGTAGATTATTTGGATAAAATTAAATCTTTGGATAAAATAAGATGGTCTTTCTGTAATAACAAGCTTTCTGGATAACAGGTTTCTGGATAATAGGTGCCATGCCTGTAGATGCAGAGAATGAAATATGGAGGCAATTTGCAAATAGTTTTCATTTTTTATCTGGTTACTAGGGTTCAAATTACCATAGCAATCATGCATTCATTTGAATAACAGGAATATGAATAGGAAAGGGCCTGAATAAAAAGATGAGTAATAAAAAGTACCACTAACAATACAGTTGTAGCCTTACAGAGCATTTGTTTTTTTTGATGGAAAGAATCAGAAGATGGCAAACTATTAAAACAATATAACAAAATAAATAATGAAGACCAATTGCAAAGTTGCTTAGAATCGGCCATTCGCTAACATACTTAAAGTTAGCTTAAAGGAGAACCACCCCTTTAATAAAACTCTGCAATGATTTTGATCAAGTATGCCTCTAAATTGAAATTCGGACATAAAAGGGAGCGCTAAAACATTATAACGTGTAAAAAGTAGTTTGTTTGCACCACTTTTTACATTTCCATCAGGTTTCTCGACTATAAAAAGAGAGTAGGATGTTTGCCTCCTGAATGTGTCCCGGTGACTTCAATAGAAAATGTCAGGGATATGTCAAGTCTTCAATGGTGTAAAATAATCCTGTAATTATAGGTATTAGTCTTCAGTTAAAAATATACAGCTTTATAAATATGCAGATTGCTTTGTAATAAATTACCCACAATGATTCCTGTGTTTATGAACATGTCAATAGTTCACTTGTAAGGACTACAATGGAGCTATAAAAAATAAAATACAGGTATGGGATCCGTTTTCTGGGAAACCTGTTATCCAGAAAGCTCTGAATTATTGGATCCTTTTGGAGGCAAAACAGTCCTATTGAGGTTACAGTATTTAATGTTTAAATGATTTTGAAGTAGACTAAGGGGTAGATTCATCAAAGAGTGAAGTTCCGCCACTAGAGGGAAATTCCACAGCTCTCAATTCATTTCTATGGGATTTTGCAAGGCGTATTCATCAATGGGTGAAGTGAAAGTTCACACTTTGATGAATACGCCTTTAAAAATCCCATAGAAATGAATTGAGAGCTGTGGAATTTCCCTCTAGTGGCGGAACTTCACTCTTAACTTCACTCTTTGATGAATCTACCCCTAAAGGTGGTCATAGGTGATACAATTATTTTTTTCAAACTGCATCAGTTAATAGTGCAGCACCAGCAGAATTCTGCATTGAAATCCATTTCTCAAAAGAGCAACCAGATTTTTTTATATTTCATTTTGAAATCTGACATGGGACTAGACATATTGTCAATTTCCCAGCTGCCCCAAATCACATAACTTGTATAAACTTCAATCACTCTTTACTTCTGTACTGAAAGTTGGAGTGATATCACCCCTCCCTTTCCCCCACCCAGAAGCCTAACAACAGGACAATGGGATGGTAACCAGATAGCAGCTCCCTAACACAAGATACCAGCTGCCTGGTAGATCTAAGAACAGCACTCAATAGTCAGGACCAGATTTACATAGCAGGCACCCCTAGGCCCACTGTTGTTTGTCACCCCAGTGCCCTCCCTTTTATTTGCTCAAATTTTCATCATCGGGATGGAGCAATGTGAATTGGCACATGGAAATTAAAATTTCTGAACCAATGTGGGTGTGGTTGGGCAGCATGCTGCCCCCTAAAATCCTGCCACCCTAGGTGGCCTCTCCACAAATCCGGGCCTGTCAATAGTAAAAACCCATGTCCCATTGTGTTCCATTCACTTACATTGAAAAGGAAAAACAACAGCCTTTACCAATATTTATTGAAACTGTATATGAATTAGGACCTCATGGGGCCCCTATACCTCCTGGGCCCCCCCTGCAACCACAGAATCTGCTTCCTCTATAGTTACGCCCCTCTGTGTAGAGCTGAATCGTCAAATATACACAGTAACGTAACTAGGCGAGGGCGGGTGCAGGTGCGGGCCCTGGTACACTCGCACCCCCTGCTCCCCCGGTAGTTACACCACTGAATATACAGGTAGAAACAATAGAATTCTACCTGCATGTGACATTCCAGCACTGAAAAGTTGTTTCTTGTAATAAAATCCATGTGTGTATTGCCACCTTTAAAGTATGGTGATCCAAATTACAGAAAGACCCCATATCCAGAAAACCCCAGGTCCCTAACATTCTGGATAACAGATCCCATACCTATCCACCATGTTTTTACATTGATTTCTATTGTATATACGTGTACCACGTGAACTATATATGTATATATACACATATACACACACAGATACATAGGTGGATGTATCTAAACATATATAACAGGTACAGTATAGAAATGGTTCTGAAGCTAATGTTAGTGGTCATTATTTTTTGGTAGAGGTCCATGTGTATTTGAACTGGTTGGTTTTTGGCTGTAATTCTCATAGCTTTTCCTGAAGGGGACAGATGCCAAGCACCAACCATGCAGAGAACATGAGCTGCAATTTACTGTGCTCGACACACACAGCACGGAGAAAAGATTACAGGGGAAATTGCTTCTCATGCTCTGATGAAAAATAAAAAAGCTGACAACTATTACAGATTTTCACGAGCCGACACTGGTTTGAGGTATCTGTCCTCAAGTGCTAATGTCTATGCACTTGTCTCTGGGTTTCAACTAGCTTTTCAGTTAAAATACCCCTTTACATAGGGCATAGCGATTTGTGTTATTCTTTACCTGTTACTTTACATGTTGTGCTTGTTGTACATGAATGCTTGCAATGTTGAACTGTAAACAAAATGGTTAATATAAGTTGGTTAAGCATCAGAACTCAAACCAATGACCAATAAGTCCCCTGTGGGTTGTCAACTGGCTGATATATTATCGGCCCAACCAGTAAAACTGAAGCTTCATACCAATGTTACTGGGTTGATTGCAGAAAAGATGGCAACTCTATTTATAGCACATTTTTACAACCCCAGGAAATGTAGACCCTATGCAGTGGTATGCACTCAAATACCTCCCTAAATGAATACAATTTCAGAGGAAAGCAGTTTGAGATGTGGCACATTTATTAATGGGCTATTTTCTACTAAATCCCCCCACTGACTCAAATTTTCAGTCGCAAACATAAAGGCAATAGGACTATAAATACACTTAAGAGTGGCTGAAATATATTTGTGCATTACACAACAGATATGTCAAGCTACAATTAGCGCAACTACCCTGTTTGTTAAGCCTGGATGGATATGTAGGGGACTGGTAAATTAACCTCCCAGTATATTTAGCAGGCAGTCCTCAAGTGTTATGGACATCTAAGTGGTCCTAAAATACAGTTAGGGGGGGGAACTGTTTCCTATTCCTGCTCTAATCCATGCCCCTTGCTGTTATTCACAATGACCAGTAGATGTCGCTGTCTGAAAGTATAAAAGCATTGTAAGCCATGCTTTCAGTGTCCATCTTGTGCTGGCTCGGGCCTGAGCAGGCAGGCAGAGCTTGAGTGGAACCTAGACAGGTCAGGTCTAGTAAGGATAGGCTACCATTATAGAAAACAATAATATATCGAAGATATATGTCTCAAGGCTCATTTATAGTAAAAAATATATTTATTCAAAAGTCACACTAAAAATTAAATTGGTACATACTGACCCCATATGGCCCACCTTTCGCGTTTCGTACCCTCCAGTACATAGTCATAGGTGCTTCTCAGGGGGATAGAGAATTGAAGCTAAAACAGAGAGAGGTGTGGTGGATTAAGAAGTTTGGATCTCTATATCCCATGGGTCCTAATAAAGATTATGATCTGTTCTTGTTTCTATAATCTATATGCTCATATAGGGTTAATTTAGCCCAATGAAGAAGGTAGCCTAATCACTATGTCAATCAAGAAGTAATTTCCTGTATATTGTTTTTAAAGTGCACGTGTGTAATGCTGCTATTTTTTTATATGGCCTGATAAAGGGCATACAGCTTGCCCGAAACGTCGCTGTACTGATGTGTTAATTTCCAATATACACTTCTGCAAGAACCGTGTGCTGCTTCATCTTTATCGTGTTTTATATTAAGTGGGGACGTGACAGGTCTCCTATAGGAGCATGCACCAAATTTAACTAGATGCATAGTGCTGGGGCAAATCCAAAATTATATATATATATATATATATATATATATATATATACAGTTTATGCAATGAGCGCACTCCTTCCGGATTTAAAGTTTTATCGTTGGGTGCGTTGATCAAGTGTATGTAATATAATGGCATAAATGGACCCTCACTCTTTGTTCTTTGTGAAGAAATGAATGTGCTTTTTATTCACAATGCATCTCCAACGTTTCGGCCCACATTGGGGCCTTTATCAAGGATAAAATGCATAAAATAACACTCACTTTGGTATATGCATTTTATCCTTGATAAAGGCCCCAATGGGGGCCGAAATGCAGATTTGCATTTTAGTGAATTTGCGGCAGGCTGGCGAAAATTCACCTGGCAGAGTGCATCGAACGCCAGCTAAGCTGTGGATGCCGATGAGAATTTGCCCCATATGTGTCTCTACCCTTAGTAGATGGAATGGTTGGCAAGTCACATTAATTATTAACTGGCAAATAAAAGATGTATGCAGCAATCCTGGCTGCATTTTGGGTAAAGGAGAATTTGATAACACGTGTGTAAACCAAGCTAGAGAAGGTATAATCCATAATAAAGTTCTGGACAATATTCAAACAAGGATGTTCTAGAGCACCATTACATTTATTTGGATGTCTTTCGATAGGCAGGAATTTCCAGGAGTCACAATGCAACCTTTACTTGCCTTGGATAATCTTAGCCTCTTTGATGTGGGTGATGTGGAAGAGGAAATGTCACATTCTCACGGACGATTAACTTATCAGAGATGTTGTCTTAGAAGATGCTGAAAGATGTGAAATGACTTATTGGGGCCATGGCCAGAGGGGACAAAAGGAACATTGTAAGCAGGGTTACAGCAGCTAGTCAGAAAGGTGAAGCTGATTTTACAGTGGGAACTAAACTAATATTACATTCCTGTTAGGTCAGGTGAGTGAATAAAATCATTTCCCATCTACACTAAGCACATTTTGAAGGCACATGTAGTGTAGAAATGTGTATAGTCATAACAAATGTATTCTAATACCAGAATTGCTGAAATTCTGTGCACCTCTTCGAGATTTAACTGGATAAAATAACTATAAGAAGATTTAGTTTACTGAAACATAAACTAGCTGCTTCTGAAGATGAGAATATCTGTAGGGTCTGTCTGAATCAATATGCTATGTTAGTAGCAAATGACAACTTTTGGCTTAATTCAGCAGAATATAAGATACATTGAAGATTTTGTCCCTCAAAGACTTTTAATTAATTTTTAATGGAGGCTCTGAGGTTGGTCCAAGTGTGGTGCACTTCTACCCTTAATGGTTGTGAGTATTAGTAACAGACTAACATAGTTACTGAATAAGATTTAGGTAATACACTGCCACAGCAGAACTCAATATCACAAAGGTTACTCACAACAATATGTTGTTCAGCAGGTAAAAGACACAATTTGTTGACTGACCACAAATTATTTGGAGACCTGGCTTAATTCATTCAGTCGACAATGCCTGTTCTGCCAAATCTTATACCTGAACAGAATGTTATGTCCTGATATGGTTCAGATTGTTTGGTCCCAAGCATATAGCTAGCATTATGCTCTAAATGCTGAATTGTAAAAGGACAAGTGTTATGGACATAGATTACATTCTGCACCGCATCTGATACCATTCCTCCTGGTAAGCTAATATTTAGGCTGCAAAAAGAATTATTGTGTGCAGGACAGGTTACCTATATTGCTGCACATTTGCTCTTTTGTTAGTATATGAGAAGAAGAATACTGTACAAGTGGTGACCATGAAAATGTTTTGTAATAGTTATTTAAAGGACAAGGAAAGTCTTTCAATGATATTAAGTCATCCTACAGACATACCTTTAGTGTGGGCAATGTACAATGTATTTTATGTGTTAATTCAGCTCCTTTAATCCTGTAGTTTAGAAAAAAGCAGCAACTAAAGAAATAAAAATATCCATAGTACCAAGGCTAGGGTTGACACCTTTTCTTGAAAAAAATACCGGCCTTAATATATATTTTGCTTTTTTTCCATATTAATAACATTGGGCTCAACCATCAAAAATACCAGCCAAGCCGGTAAAATACCGACCAGGTGGGAACCCCAGCCAAGGCCCAGCACTTGTGCAGTATCTCCAGAAAGAAATTGGTGCATGTGCAGAACCAGCGATCAGGTACTGCGATAACATCAGAGCAGTCACAGTTTGTCCCTTAATGTGGCCATACATGGGCCAATAAAAGCTGCCGACAGACTAAGTCGGCAGCTTATAGGCCCGTGCGTGGGGCCCTCTGACGGGCTTAACCGATCGATATCTGGCCAAAAGTTGGCCAGATGTTGATCGGACAGGTCTAAATCAGAGAGAGATCTGCTCATTTGGCGATGCCACCAAACACCACACATGGCGAGATGTCGCCAAATGAGCGGATCTCTCCCGGATAAGACCACCTTTAGGCATATCGGCTGCGATCCAACGGGATTTTTAGTCCCATCTGATGCGGCTGTGATCCAACGGGATTTTTAGTCCTGTCTGATGCGGCTGCGATCCGATGGGATTTTTAGATATCGATCGGTTAAGCCCGTTGGAGGGCCCCACGCACAGGCCGATAAGCTGTCAGCTTAGTCTGTCAGCAGCTTTAATCGGCCAATGTACTTTTGTTCATCTGCAGTAGCTTTGTGGCGGCCATCTTTATGTTGCCCACTTCGGAGCAGTCGAAGCTGAACAAACCAATCTTTTATACAAAAAAAGCTAGCAATCTGGTACAGCAGGGGGTACTGACCAAGCCAACTGTGTAGATTAGATAAGTGCTATAAAACATTTACAAGAAAGGTAAATGGAATGGAAAGTGCTGAAGAAATCTTTCACAACACAAAAGATTTAGAAAATGTCTTATTTTTCATAATATTATAAATATAAGGGCATATGTGCACAGACTGAGGAAGAAACCTATAATTACTAGAAACCACTGTGAAATTGTTATAACTATGACTTTCAAGCAAGCCATATACTGGCAACAGTTCTAGTCTGTTGTCCTAAATATAAATTGACCATAATTTCAAGAAATACACCAGTTTGCTACCTTTCAATTGGATGCTGACTTGTGTAATCCTGATGTTGTTTGTTGTTGAAGTTTTCTTTACTGTATAGTATCAAAAGCTAAAAATGATACCAGTTTGCCCTGTCAGCTGTACTCTACATTACAATGTGCATGTGATACATGAAGTGCAATATTCAGTAGCAAATCTGTATGTTTTTACCCACAATACACAATTTCAGCACAATTGTGGGTAGCAAATTAGCATCCACACAAGTTGGGATGGATGTAATAACCATAGGCTTTGGTCTGGTTCACTTATGGAAAGTCACTTTTTCGCTATTATACAAGAGAAATCGTGAAATATGGCCACCTCCAGAATGGAGCTAACTCCAGGGTTCCTTTAGGCACCTGGGCCACGTTTCCATTTTGGTGAGTGATTCCACAATTTTGCTTTGTGCTTAAACATTTTTTGATCCTGTGTCTGTAGGTCAATGTCATGAACTTGTGTGTACTTGATCAGAAAAGGCAAAACAGGCATATTGGTGCTGGGTCATTAGGGGCATGTATAGGTGCACAGGTCTTTGTGAATGGTGTCAATGGGTGCTCAATTCTGCATCCATTAAAATCAGATTCCTGCAGTGTACCCATGATTAGGAGACTATTGGATGATGCCAAAAATGTTTAGATTAAATAAAAAGAATGCTGAATATTTCTCTGACACTCTACAATATTTACTTTGATCACTATGGCAGCATCACACAAATATATATGGCAGGGAGTAGGGTAAAATTGCCTGCTACATGCACAGGGCAAGTTGTCGTTAGCAATGTGGCATTATCAGAAACATGCAGCACTGCAATGCTGTACATCACACAGGAATATCAGGAAAACGCACACCCAATAAAGCATGCTGATCAGCGGCATCTGGGCAATTAGCAATCTCACAGGCCAGAAAGTTATGGACATAAACATTTAAAAAAATACTTAAAGGAGAAGGAAAGTAAGGCACCCCAAGTGATAGTTTTGA
This sequence comes from Xenopus borealis, assembly GCA_024363595.1. Taxonomy (NCBI): domain Eukaryota; kingdom Metazoa; phylum Chordata; class Amphibia; order Anura; family Pipidae; genus Xenopus; species Xenopus borealis. The sequence continues at coordinate 92,099,271 of CM044445.1, read as the reverse complement.
CTAACCTGAAACCCCGAGCCAGTGCTCCTATCAGCAGAAAACTGCATCGGCCCAGCATTATACAAGTGAGCACCATGGAGCAATTTTCTTCCATCTTCCTCTGTCTTTGCACGGCTGTACTTGCGCAGTAGAACTAAAAGCCACATTTTAAAAAGTCTATTTTGTTCAATGGCACATGCGTTCGCACCAGGAAATTTCAAGAAAGAAGTCGGAAGAGGATCACTCCGTGGAGCTCACTGGTATAACCCCAGGTAAGTCAATACAGTCACTTGGGGGTGACTAACATTTGGCTCCCCCAAGTGCACAAAGCCTTTCCTTAACCTTTAATTTAACTGGACGCATAATATAATTCTACAGGTTACGGCATTCATATTCTTTTATAAACCGGCACAGAAGGTAAGTGATCAACCATTGATGTCAAATATCATGCTAGAGACCCTGGTTTGATTCCTTTTGGCAACTTGTGACCCTGGAAAGGTCACTTCAAGGAACAGTATCATCAAAACATTAAAGTGTTTTAAAGTAATAAAAATATAATGCAGTGTTGCCCTGAACTGGTAAAACTGATGTGTTTGCTTCAGAAACACTATTATATATTGCTGTGTAGCAAATGGGGAAGCCACTCAAAGGAGAAAAGGCTCTGGTTACACAGCAGATAGCAAATAAGCTCTGTAGAACATAAAGTGTTCTCTTTTATCCACTATTTAACCTGTGCCATATAGCCATTTTTCAATTTCCGCCACTGCGACACAGCAGCTTGTTTATATAAACTATAGTAGTGTTTCTGAAGCAAACAGACCAGTTTTACCAGTGCAAGGCAACAGTAAATTATATTTTCATTACTTTTAAACACTTAAATTTTTTGGTGTTACTGTTCCTGTAAGTCTTTATACAATATAAGGTGCAAAGTTTGCCATATTTCTTATAACCTATAGCAACCAATCAGGAAGTAGCCTTTCCTGGTCACCTGTTTAAAAGCAAAGCTCTTATTGTTTGCTATGGATTACTGCTCCTGGGCAAACATTGTGCCTTTTTTTTTTACATATCTATACATGCTATCTTGGCATACATAGTGCACCTTCCATGGCTGTCTCCTCGATTGCTTTAAAGCACATTAAGTTCCATGGGGAAAAACTCCCCTTTCCATTGAAATGATATCCATTGAATGATATGACATCTGCAGTGTGGATGTGAGACAAGTGAACAGAATCCAATTAATCTTCTATTTCTAATTATGCAGTTAGCAAAGCAAATTATATTGTCAGATGCACAAAGGATTGGGCTGGGTAAAAATAGCAGATAATGGGGCATGTTTATAAAGGCGTTTAAATGTTCTCTGCCTGAAAAAATGGGGATGCACTGAATCCAGGATCTTTAGAACTATAATACCATCCACCAATCATTGTTCCTGACTGTAGTGAATGAAAAGTGCCATATTGGCTGCACATGGAAAGGTGACAGGCAGACTTTGCTTCTAATATTCTTTGTTGCAGAAGGAGAATATGCCCAATTTCTAAATATTCATGTTCTATTGATTTTTCTTTAGACAGAAAAGCATGGGTAGATACATGTGAGCATCAAACTGCAATGCACCGCCTCTGCGAGCCAGCCCATTCTTTTGTATAACTGCATTTGTATTTTACATGGAGTTTGTAACTGTTGTATTGCTTCAGGGCCCTTACACACGGGCGTTTTGGACCTGCGCTCCCCTGCGTTGCCTTTGGCTGCGCACCTCTTTTCAATGAGGTTGTACCCACGAGACGCGTGTAAGCGCCGAACGCAGGTTCAGACGCAACATGCTGCATTTTTCCTGCGTTTGGCGCCTACATGCGTTTGTGTGAGTACAGCCCCATTGAAAATAATTGAGTGCGTCTATAACTGTGCTCCACTGCGGCTGAACGCAGCAAAACGGAACGCAGGGGAGCGCAGGTAAAAACGCCGTGTGTAAGGGACCTAATATAGGAGAGGCATGCTTTACAGATTCTCATCTAATAGCTCTCACATTGGTCATAAATGCTGTTGAGGCTCGAAATATGGTTTGCCCTGGCTGAGGCATTCCAACAGCATCTGTTGTATTCAGCAGACATTAGGGGGGCATTTATCCTACATATTCTTTAACATTAAATTGCTCAGAGCGATCTTTTTGAGCATGTTTGCTATTTACCTTTTTTCATTATATAAGCAGTTTTTACACAGCCTGAGCCACTCCTATGTTCAGCCCAGGCAGAACGGCAAAAATGAATTGCAGTGTTGCCCTGAACTGGTAAAACTGCAGTGTTTGCTTCAGAAGCACTACTATTGTTTATATAAATAAGCTGTTGTGTAGCCATGGGGGCAGCCATTCAAAAGAGAAAAGGCTCAAGTTACACAGCAGATAGCAGATAAGCTCTGTAGAACATAATGTTATCTGTTATCCATTACTTATCCTGTGCCATATAGCTGTTTTTCCATTTCCGCCATTGATACTTAGCAGCTTGTTTATATGAACTATAGTAGTGTTTCTGAAGCAAACAGGTCAGTTTTAACAGCACAGGGCAACAATACATGTTATTTTCTTTAGTTTAAAACACTTTCATGTTTTGGCATTACTGATCCTTTAAGTGAGATAAGCTGACCTCTGCCTGGACTGAACAGCATAGGGGCTTTTATGCTTTCATGTTATCACCAGTATCAAAACTGTTATCATGAAATGAATATAGAATGTAAGTTGCAAAATTGCTGAAAAGAGCACATTGAGCAATTTTACATTAGGTTATATGCTCGGGTAAATGTCTCCCTTTAATGAAAAATATCTTGACACTCCAGTTGTCATTTATTTTTAAAATATTTTTTAAAGCGTTTCACGACCATATAAAAACAAACAAAACAAGGCCGAACGCCACATGTTTTTATACAGGTCATGGAACTCCAAGGTTCCTTCTAATATTCTCATATTTTGCAACAGGGGTACTTTATTTATTATAATATACAAGTTTTAGTGAGTCATGAGACAAAAATGACATCACTACTTACTGTTTATAATGGACAACATCACTACTCACCGTTTATAAGGATATCATTTATGGCTTTTGTGTATTATATAACTATTAACACTCCTTATAGGAAGCCTTATGATCCTGAGGCTAACTAATGCCAGCTGCTCATGCCTTAAGATGACACGTCTGATGCTATCAAATATGCGCACACAGCATTGTTAAAGAGAGAGGGGTAGGGAAAAAAGAGTAGTTACATCAGTTAATTAATTTTAATTGAAGATCAAAAACAAAGTATGGAGGAAGAGGAGGAAAGCACAGAGGTTAGAGGTAGCAGAATAAGAGCGAAGGCTGTTAGTAGCTACTCCACCTTTCTGTACACTCAGATCCACAAGGTGGGGCTCCCTCAGTTCAATGAAGAAAGTCTTGTTTTTCTCATACTCCTCGTCATCAAATATTTTGATCTGAATAGTTTTGCTGTGGATGGAAAAACAATATAGGAGTCACAAGATAAAGCTAAGGAAAGAACGAAGGGAAAAGAAAAAGTTGAAAGGCTTCCTCCCCCAGGTTACTCTGTACACAATGTGTTGAGGAGATTAAAAAATAAAAAGCCACAAAAAGGAAGGAAAAGAGGCAGCCGTTAGGTGAGAGATGTAAGAGTCACTTGCCTAAAAGCATTTCATTATTATTGCAGAAAATGTATGCAGATTTAGAGCATGCCTACTGAGGAAAACACCTCTGAGATGAAGTAGCAAACTAACCAATCAACATCCTTGAAAAGTAGATTATTGTAAAAAGGGAACCATAGGTATTACTCATAGCAATAATCAATTCCTAATACCCAAAGGGAATCAGTCCACGTCTTTTCACCCTTTCATCCATATGCCCAATAGTCCTACTGTTATCAAGCTAGCCAAGCACAGAAAGAAAATCCAACACATCTAAGGAACTACAGACATGAATGAAGCCTGTACAAATGTTAAGCTGACTATATATTGTGCTTTTGGATTACTGGGCAGATAATATGTCTGCTTTCTTTGCCAATCTGAATCATAAGTGCTTGGCTCTGCAGAGCACTGGGGCTGGGGGTGAGGTTTAGCTGTACTCCATTCATAAATGAAAAGAGATTAAATACACATTGCTGTGTTTCCCAGATGCAATGACCTATATATTTGCAAGGCATGCGTGGGGTAGATAAGGTGCCTAGTCCTTTAGTGAAGGTGTTGACTAAGGAATTAAATATTTATCAGGCATTCAGTGTCAGAAATTGAATAGAATATATATATACTTAAGTGTAAGTATAAGTGAGTATAGGTGTGTGAATATAGATCTTTACAGACATAATTACATTTATTTTATCCTATTTATGTTTTGTCTCACTTACAATTTAGACCATCTATAAAGCATTAACTTAAGTAGTATGTGCTGCGGATCAGGGTGTTGTCTACCAGCACCTAGGGTTGCTATCGTTTTAATTCTCTCTTTTATTAAAGGGGTTGTTCACCTTTGAGTTAACTTTTAGTATAATGTAGAGAGTGATAGTCTGAGACAATTTGCAATTGGTTTTAATTTTTATTGTTTGTGGTTTTATAGTTATTTAGCTTTTTATTCATCAGCTCTCTAATTTGCAGTGTCAGCAATTTGGTTTCTAGGGTACAAATTACCCTAGCAACCCAGCATTGATTTGAATAAGACACTGGAATATGAATAGGAGATGGACTGAATAGAATGATAAGTAATAGAAAGTGACAATAACAATACATTTGTAGCCTTACAGAGCATTTGTTTTTAAATGGTGTAGTGACCCCCATTTGAAAGCTGCAAAGAAACAGAAGAAAATTGCAAATCATTAAAAAAAATTATGAAAAATAAATAATGAAGATCAACTGAAAAGTTTCTTAGAATTGGCCCTTCTACAATATACTAAAAGTTAACTTGAAGGTGAACCACCCCTTTAACATTAGAATCAAGCATCATTTTACCATTCAGGCCAATAAACTACAAGCCAGGTGGAAACCCCTCCATCACCCCACCAACATCAAAAAATAAATATTTGCAACAATGTTCTTAAATTGGTGCTTTAGTGTCTCTAATGTGGTCTGTTCCCTGGTGATTTTGTTTTCATAGGAACCATCAGCCCCTATGATAAAGGTCAGAGCAGATAAAAGATATCAGTACCAACCTATAACAAAATATCTAATAAACATATGGTTCCCTGCTGCTCTGCACCTGGGTTTTCTGGATAAGGGCTCTTTCAGTAATTTGTATCTCCATACTTTAAATCTACAATAAAATCTTAAACCCAACAGGGTTGTTTTGCTTCAAAAAAGTATAAATTATATCTTAGTTGAGACCAAGTACAAAGTACTATTTTATTACTACAGAGAAAAGGAAATTTTAAAAAGATGAATTATTTGATTAAAATTGAGTCTATGAGTGATGGCCTTCCTGTTATTTGGAGTTTTCTGGAGAACGGGTTTCTGGATCCCATACCTGTATATCGATGTTTTCCTGTATCTGTAACATTATTATGATCTTAATGGGTGCATAACCAAATGCTGGACATCAAAATTGAACCACTGTTTAGCGATATAATGATATAACTGGTTTATAAGGCCACATGCTACATAAGAAAGTGATTCCATATGTGCCCTTGATTTGACACCTAGTGAATTGGCCTAACTATAATTACAACTCATGCTCAACTCAGATACCTTAGGAAGGGAGTAGGGACCATCTGATGTGAAATGTCCTAAATATTAGCCTATGCTCTTTTAATCAAGTTATTTCCTTCCCATTCACAAACCCTGTTGCAGCAACTGGATGCTGGAAATCATCTGTCATTACCAAGTGACTACGAGAAGAACGCTAAAAATAATGATCAGGGGAAAGGTCTTAATCCTCGGAAGAAAAGCAATCTGCTGGAGGCTGCTTCCGTCGCTGCCAAAGTAATATTACCCATGCATCTTAGAAATCAATTTTGCCTGTGCACAGATAGATGTCAAGTTCCTATTATAAATAAAAAGCAATTGTACTCTGCTTTATTCTGCTAAATAAGGTAATTTCATTACCAAAGGTACAAGAAACATTACCTTTAGCTAAGAGTGGCTTTTGATTGATTTAGCATTGCTGTGCAATAGTCTTTTCTTTATAGAAACAAAGAAAACTGATTTTTTGAAATATCCATTTATATTCTGTTGTTCTAAGATATTTGCATGTTATCCCGCTAATATCAGGCCCTTGGCTCATCTGAGAGCCAGTAGCCCTAGGGGGTTCATGGAGTCCAGAAATGCATAGAAAGTTAGGTTTACTGGTACTCAGACCTTCAACTAAAGCTGTTGAATTGAATGCCTGGTTATTATCAATCTAAAACATACTCAAACTGCTAAAATCTCAGAACCCACTAAAAAATACAGTAAAACAATTGTGCATAGAGTATTATAAAAGTGTTTAGAGGACCACTCAAAATAATAATATCAATAAATGTTCTTGGGTTTAAGTCCCCTTTAATTAACTTATTTGTACTCAGTGCATTTCAATAGAATTATTAAATGCCCAACGTTTATTATTAGGATATTTAGGATTTTTACATATGAAGTTGCACAGTTGCACTGTAAAATATATCATTAGGAAAGCTTATGGGGAAAACACTTGTTTGAGGCTTTTGTTGAGAATGAGTAAATGCTCATGATATATAGACGTTTGAAACAAACTGCAGTTGGTCATCTTTTTCTATTTTTGTATCTTTTGAATGATTGTTCTTTAAAGGTGTTGTTCACTATTTTCTAAGTGTGACCGTTTTTCTAATATTGAAGTGTAAAGTATCATTTTTCACCTTCTGGGAGGGGGGTCACCGACCCTGTAACCTGTTTTAAATGAATAAATGTAATGAATAGATTTCTTATCTTTGTTCCTGCTGAGCAGAATCCCTGGATTGCATTAAAGGCAACTATTAGATTTGATACAATAGTTGCTAAGGGCGGAGACACACGTGAAGAATCTGGGAGATTTAGTCGCCCGGCAACAAATCGCCTCTTCTTTGGGCAAATAACCTCCCTGAAAAGCCTTCCCGTCAGGTAGAATCTAAATCCAAAGTTGCCCACTGTTTACTCGTGAGGCAAATTCGTAAAACGAAGCACTCGAAGTGCCATCCTGCCAGCGATGGGTAGACTTACCATTTAACTATTGTTTCATAGCTACTCTCAGGAGCCTTCAACTGATGCTACAGTTCATCTTAAAGGAGAATTCAACCCCATAATTTATATCACCCTTCTCCCTACCCTAAATAGACCCCCTTCCTCCTCCCCCACAGCCTACCTGGGGTCCTGTCCAGCGGAGTTCACAACAGACATCTTCTCTCCTACGGTCTTCATCCTGTAGTGAGCAGCGTTTTTTGGCACATGCACAGTTGGAGTAATCGTCTGGTGCTGAGCTACTGTGCATGCTCAGAAAGTCACGAAAATTTTTAAAAAAAACCCAGATTACTCCAACTTCGCATTCACCAAAAACGGCCCTCACTCCAGGATGAAGACCGAAGGAGAGAAGATGGATGCTGTGAACTCCGCTTCAGCTTCAGCTTCAGCTTCAGCTTCAGTCTTTTCTAATTGCAGCCCAAAAGGACCATCATACGCTGACATTTTCTTGCATACCTGTTAGTACAGGGGGATCCCTATGCTGACATCATTTGATAGTATGTCTCTATCTAGGCTATTGGGAAACTTAGGGGAGTTATTCTTGCTGATTTGTGCTCCCCCTAGTTGAATTTATATAATAGGAGGAGATGAGGAAACGTACCTACTGTACCTAGAGAGAGGCAATGATTATTTAGCCATGTCTGACACTGCAATAGCACATCCAGTAATATCTTCCTAGAACCTGCGTTTTATGTCCCATTTAAGAGGAGAAGAATTGCTGATCATTTTGCACATATAAAACAGTTCCAACGAGAGGGCTTATTTTCTGGCACATTAACCCTGCATTTATTTACTCTTTATGCATCCTTAATACAGGTAATCTCTTACTGTCTAGATCAGTGATCCCCAACCAGTAGCTTGCGAGCAACATGTTGCTCTCCAACCCCTTGGATGTTGCTCCCAGTGGCCTCAAAGCAGGTGCTGATTTTTGAATTACTGCCAAACATTCTCTCCTGCAGGCTGCCAGTTTATATAGGGGTTACCAAAAAGCCAATCAGAGCTCTTATTTGACATCCACATGGACTTTTTCATGCTTGTGTTGCTCTCCAACTCTTTTTTAAATTTAAATGTGGCTCACGAGCAAAAAAGGTTGGGGACCCTTGGTCTAGATCATGCACTGAGAATCATTAGAATGAGTATCCTCCCCCTCCCCCCATTGGCAAGGTTACACTTCAAATGGTGCTTGTTCCCCAAAATCCATCTTAACACACAATGATATAGATTGTGGGTAGAGTGTGGTGTTGTATCAGTCATTCCACTATAAAATATCTAGCAACAATTCTGCACCTGGGCAGTAACTCATAGCAGCCAATTAGTGATCTTTTTTTTCCAGCCAGCAGTAGTTAGAACAATGAAAGCACAAAGGTAATTGGTTGGATATGGCCCAGGTACAAATGTGGCTATAGATAATAACTGAGCTCCCTGGTGATTATATTGCCATTGTGTTTTTACATGACTGTGACATCAGAGCACTGACATAGGCCAATTGTATTATTAAGAGTACAAAAATCTTTCAATAGGTTGGAGTCAGCACTATAAAGCTCAGAGAAACAAGTAATAGCAAAAATAATATATTTTACACTTTTGATTTCTGATCGGAATAGGAAAGCTGAGGGTTGTCTTGGTGACACGCACGCTTATCAAGAGGAGGAGGAATGGAAGACGCGTCACCGTGGCAACAGGCCAGCTTAAAGAGTAATTGACGCATGCGTACTACATTGCTGAAGTGTCACGGTCGGCACCCAAAACCAGAACAAATGCCAAGCACCATGGTCTCGGCTCCTGCTTCACCAGTAGTGTGACCGCCTTTGGCTTCGGGAGGAGCCCTCAGCTACTCAGATGCCACCTGGACTTAAATGAGAGGTGCAAGGTGAAAGTTCTGGCCAGCAATGGGGCACAACTGTTAGCAGAGTCTTTAAGCAGAAGGTCACGATGCAAGGCGTTTAGGTAGATTTGTAGTTAAATCTGGCCAGATCGGGGCAGGCAAACTAAGTCGGGCAGGCAAGGGTCAAACCAGGAGATCAATCAGAGGGTTAGGCAGGATCAAAGTCTGTAATCAGGCAAGTGGTCAGAATCACAGAAGTCAGAATCGTCAGAATACAGGCAGGGGGTCACAACAGGTATCAGAATTAATTACAAGCTATACAGCACAGGATACAAGGCACCAGGATACTTGCTAGGAGGAAACCTATAATGTCCAAAGAACACAAGCCACAATTGCCTTTAAACAATTGGAATTTCGTGCCAATGCTCACTCACGTGATGACTATGCCTGTTCCTTTAAATGAATCAGAAGAGCGCCCAAGGGAAGCGGTGCCTGTGACGCTAAGAAACTGACGCGGCAGGCAACCCACCAAGGGGGCAGCAGGCATCCCTGCCATCCCCCCACTAGACCACCAGGTAACATTTTTATTAGATGAAGCTTCTGAGGAAGTCGGAACTCAGAAATGCGTCAGGTCATCCCTGGTCACCCAGAAGGTAACACAACACTGGCCGTGGTTGGACGCCCAACCCCAGAGTTTACCGAACAATTGGGTGGATTACCAAAAGGGAGACTTTTTACATGCCTATAAAAAAAATCACAATTGTGAATATCTGTTAATCGACTATGGTTAATTGATGTGCGCTGATTTATACTAAACGTCTGTGTGTACCCATCAGAACTACTACATGTGGTGGTTTGAGTTGGTGTGAAAATACAGTGACAGCCTGACATACCGAAAAAATACACGTGGTGGATGTATAGATAGTGGGTCAGTTAGGTCAGACTAGTACAAAGTACTTCACTATATAATTCTTTTTGCCATTTCTTGTTTCCCTGAGCTTTATAGGGCTGACTCCAACCTATTGAAGATTTTTGTATATGCTGAAGTTGAGGGAGAACTAGATTTTGGAGTCGGAGAGAAGGGGAGACCCCAGGGACCTTTGGATTTCCTACTTTTAAGCACTATTATTAAGAGAGGCCATGTCCATGAGAAGGCAATTCCAACGGGTGTATGGAGCACATTCTCAAGCTATGGGTGTAGCAGCATATATATGTTATAAAAGTGTGCAGTAACATTATCAATTGTTAACTGGATTTGGAAAATAAAAGGGCAATAAAAATTTTCTGAAAATAGTAAGTGCCCCTGCCCACTCCTACATCCAGTCACTGTTTCTACTTCTATATAAAATACATTAAACTGGAAATCTGCCACCGATGCTGAACATTTCCATCGAAGCCTATGAGAATTCTGTGTACTGGTGATGGTGCTGGTTTTGTTCAATCTCCTGAATTTATACACCAGCCTTTAAGTTATTTGTAAGAATAATCACTTTAAAAAGCAATATCTGCCTGTCTCCTGTACATCTGGGGTTGACTAAAGAAACAACATAGCAGCTGATAGACCTCTGGAAAACTGAGCAAGTCATTTGTTAGAAATGAGGTCTTGGCTGGAGGAGAGCTGACTTCTGCTACATTGTTTCAACAGACAGAACCAGCAGTGGAGCACAGGACATACTACTGCAATTACATTTCAAATAACTTTAACATTGATTGGAATGATTATTCTATAATTTAGCAATATATTAGGCATTTTTTTGTTTGAAATAACTATTTAAGCGGCAGCAAATATTTAATTGCTGTGCTGAGCTGCATCGAGTAGATCTGAAGCATAAGGACAGTAGTCGCAGTGCTGTGCGTAAGTGTGGGGTAGGTACATGTGAATGCATTCAATTGGAAATGACCAGGAGCTTCCAAGATAACAATTTGATTTTTTCCATTTCCCCTCTGTTTATAGTTTTCTGCATTTTCTGCCTAATCCTTCCAGCCATCTACTGTGGCTTTGGGCTTTTAGCCGAAAGCTCAGGGATTTGAAATCTATATTTAGAGTTATTTTCCGTGGAAATCCTGTGTTACTATGGTGATGGCAAGAAGGCAACGGAGGAAGAGAGGGAGTAGAATGCAAGTTGTGAAAATGATACGTATGGGGCTATTCCTTGTGGAAGGCTTCTGATCTTAGTCCGCAGGATGGCACAGGGCTCTGCAGTGATCTGTGCACAAGCAGACATTAAAAGGGAGCAAGACTAGACAAAAGCGTGTCACTGAGGGGAAGAAAGTCATACATCAAATGCAGCTCACAGACACCCAGGAGAAATGGGAAAAACCAAAGAAAACAGGTTACTGCGAGTCACAGCTCGGTTGCTAGGCTCTACTGGAAAAGCAGCCACTATATATAGAATAAAGGGACACACTTGTCCCTGTTTGGTGACTTTAGAGTAAAAGAGGAATCCTTCTTAAGGAAAGAAAATGTCTGAGTAAAAGAAACTGTATTTTTGTAAAATACGAGAGAAATGAAATGCCATCTTCAGTATACAAATGAGGAGAGCACTCGAACAGCAATTCTGCTGTGAAATGCTTTATTTGGTGACTACATAGTACACGACATGTTTCGGGCTTAACCTGCCCTTTCTCAAGTGTAAACTTCTAACAGAACATACAACTTATTTAAACACACCCCTTCCACCTCCATATTAAAAAATAAGTGTTCACAGGTGTCTCCATTCCATAGCCTTCATTGCTTGTCAATAATCAAACTTGTGCTTCATTTAAAACAGGACAAGGACTTATTCCCTGAGGGTTAAAATAACATACTATAAATGTGAAGGTTAAAAGATAAAATGTCAACAATGTATTAAATTCTTATCTTAATTCATAGTTACCTTACATCGTTACATAAAAACAATCTCTAGTAATCATATAGCAAAGTATAAAAGCTTAAAACACAATGTTACATTTAAGGTACTGCCTGATTAGGGTTATCCCATACGAAATGACCCACCTCTCTGACCTGATTAGCCATTTATTACAGAGCATGTAACCATATAATTTCTGTTTTGTGGTTGGAAGTACAGAATGAGTTAAAACAGGTCTCATAAAATATATTGCAGTTGAATGACCCAGAGGTGCATAATGGAACAGTGTAACCCAGAATCCCAGCTGCCTAGAGAAATAAATATGAAGAAGGAATATACCAGTATAGAACTTCTATATGAAGACAAATCATTTCCCTACTAATGCATTATCATAAGCCATTAAATTAAAGGGCACAATCTATGCAGGAAGCAATTTCTCTGCTTCAGAAACTGAGATTTACATTTATTTACAGTATATGTATGCTTTTCTCAATAGCTTCTAGAAATTAGTGAATAGCAAATAGCCTGGGTAAGTATAACGTGTTTTATTTTAATCTACAGTAAAGCCCTGAATGATTATTTCATGAAATCAAATTAAAATTGCATTTACAGCGCTTTAAAAATGCTAGGTCCTGAATACTTCAAAGGGCAGGAATAAAAATCTTGAAGCATCACAGGAAAGGACATTAAATGCAGTGAACCCTGCAGTACAGAAATCCTTTCCCTCTTCATGTGGGGTCTGAGCACTAATAGATTCCCGCAGCAAACTGTCTGCTCCAAAACTGCAGGTGTCAAGAGGAGTAATATAAAGGCCTAGTTAACGTCTTGCCTGATCAGATTGGATTTCCAGGCTCTACGATAAAAGGGATTCATGAATAAAAGGGGAAATGTAGTATTACCTGAATTTTACATCCCTGAATGTTATGTTTTCCTGGAATTGACAGATTTTTTTAGGGGGGGGTGTCCTTGTAATGTAAGCTGTCCGAAACCCAGAACAAACCCCAAGGTCCTGGCCTCAGGACCTACTTTTGCCTATAACCACCGCTTTTCACTTCGGGAGGAGCCCTCTGCTACTCAGATGCTGGCAGGTCTTATAGTGAAAGGACCAAGGAGAGAGTTCTGGACAGACAAGAGAACCGTGTCTGGGCAGACATGGGGCTAACGTAAATCAGCTCAGGGCTGCACAATGTCTCTTTGTATGCTCCCAGGGGCTTCAGTATACATGTTCTTTCACAATACATACTGTATGTAACAAAGGAGGGCAGTCGAAGCTGATAAAACTACTAATTTCAAAAGGTTCCCATGGTAACAACTCTCATTTTAAAAGGGTATTCTGGACACATGTAAGGGACAGAGCCTGCACTAGTAAGACTATTTATAATGAGATACTGGCAGATTGCATGGGTTCGAAAGGGTGACACAATGAACAAGCCAGGATGAATAAATATGAGGAGACACGCTTAGTGGCAGACTGGGAATTCTGTCGTTCTAGCTAGTGCCTTTTTTTAATATGAAATATGCCATTCACGTTAGCTGTCCATTCAGAGTAATTAGTGCCTGGCTTTATATTTTGAGAGCAACAAAAGGTATTGATTATATTTCTTCTTCAAAAAATGTGTTCTTGCTTCAGGATGTTAAATATCGCTCGGTTTATACAACCCTTTTTAGCTATACTTGTTCTACTACAATTCAGGATTTGCTCCTACTTAGACCCTAGAAATGTGGCAATGATTGCGCTAATCACCAGTTACTGGACCCCAAAGGAAACTGTTTTATGGCACCCATGCACTGGCATATGATCTATTTCATGCACACATACTGAAACTGTAGATCAGTCTAGACCTCCACTGAGGGTCTGCTATGTCTAATATAAAACCTTTAAAAGTGGTCTCTAACATGTCCAATACATTTTACAAATCTAAGCACCACCCTTGAGTTCTCTCTGACTATACCTGATATTCATTGTTCAATGACCCTCAGTTATACACTGTCACAGGAACATGTCGACCCTTATTTTCTCTGATCCATTGACCATGGCCACTATTCCGCCTCCCCCCTCACATCTCCTCAGACGTATCTTTTCTGTTTTTATTCTCCGTCACAGTAACATATTTTATTCCCTTCTGTCTCCAGCCACCATTCCTTTGTCCTTCAATTCTACCTCACTAAACTGATCATCTTTTATCTCTTTCTACTGTTGCCTGTACCTTAGAATAATTTAGGTCTTCTTAAACGCTTCAACAATAGCTTTGCTAATCTCATTTAAATGCTTTTAAATATTCTCTTTAATACTGAAATAACTAACCCTGCATATAAGCAAATTTACTGTAAACCAGTGGTTCTCAACCTTCCTAATGCTGCGACCATTTAATACAGTTCCTCATGTTGTGGCGACCCCCCAACCATAAAATATAAAAATATTTTCGTTGTCAGCCCAGAGCAGATTGTTAGGAAAGTATAGGAGACTGTGTGGCTGCATAAAGGTTTGTTTTCCGTGCGTAGTGCGGCAAAAATTTTTTTGTCACACCAATTTTTGGCCACACCACAATTACCATGTTAATTTTACAAATTTTAAATGGGCAGGGAGAGCTGTATGGCAGTCCCTACAAAGGGGATATAGAAAGTTGTAGTGCAACTGGCTTCCCTACACAGGTTACTGAACTACAACTTCCAGCACCAACAGCCGGAGACCTACAACCTTGCCCCAGGGCTAGTGGGGAGAGAGGTGAGCCTGCTCCTGGAACCCCTTAAGTGAACCCTGTGAAATGGTTGTTCAACTCCCAAAGGGGTCCCGATCCCCAGGCTGAGAACCACTGCTGTAAACAGTAAGGGTCTTTTCTACCCTAAGTTTGACTGTAAGTGATTCAGCAGGTAGGGACATTTATGGATATATATATATATATATATATATATAGCCCGAATCCAGGATTCTGCATTTTTCAGCAGGAATCGGCCTACAAAACAAGGGCGTAAAAAAATGTTTCCCCTTCCCACGCCTAATTTGCATATGCAAATTGGGTTTCAAATGCGGTTCGGTATTTGGATAAATATTTTGCAAAGGATTCGGACGAATTCAAAATAGTGGATTCAGTGAATCCCTAATTTCCATACACACATAAAGACTCTGTGGCTCTGTAACTCTAGCTAGGAGATAGCCAGGGAGGAGAAACCGAGTGCTGCATGATGCATCGTCACCGTGTCGCCTTTTATGAAGAGGAGCGCAAGCGGAGTTTCGGTAAGTTCTTTCTTAATGAAGACTTAGAGATTTAAAGTTTAATATGTCTCTATGTTTTGGTTTTTTTCGTTCTACACTAACAAATGTTTTAATTTAATAAATTGATGTTACTTGTCCTTTAAACCACTTGTAGGCTGGGCAACATCATGCAATACTATACCTTGTATATTTCCCAAAGGGTTACACATCACCCTGAAACAAGGCTGGAATGTTTCTAAGTCCATGTCAGTTCATATATCTCAGAATCATTGGAATGCAAAGGGCTAAAAACATATATTCTCTTTCTCCTACCTAGAATATACTGCCATAAATTCCTCTATAATCAATGCTGGAATTCATGTCTCTGTGCATGTAGGTGTTGGACTGACAAGCATTCATAAACTAGGAGCTGCTGTTATACATTGTGTAGTCTGAGATATCTGCCTGTCCAAAGAAGCTAATATTTTTACATTGTGCTCCTACGTACCTTTTTCAAATAATAAGCCTGAGCTCTGTCTCCTGGGCAGCAAATCAATGACACGCAAGGTCATGGTACTTGATTGGACAGTTGTGCCAAGTAAGCTGCTCCTCCCAATCAGAACTCCAGGAAGGGATCCCCCAGGTATAGTTCCATAGTGAGTACAGTGTTTAGGTTAATATTTCTCTTCGGTATTCATGAGGGAAAACGACCCAAAAATTTGTTTTGGAGAACTGCATCTGACCCATTGAGCATTCAGCTTGCCAAAATTCATTGTTTGTTTTTTTTTTTTTAACCTTTGGCTATAATAGGAAATACTTCACTTTGTATTTTTTCTTCTATTATGCATTTAGCAAAAAGTAATATCATATTCATGTGCAAAACATAGAGAGGGGTGCATGCGTTGTGAGGCTACAATGCCTTTCTGTATCTATATCTTTCTACTTAGGTCTCTCACATTCATCATCCAGAGTCTCATTTAAACCACTGCCAGGTTGCTATGGTTAACTGGACCCTAGCAATGAGATACTGTAGCTGCTGGGATTCTGAGCTGCTATGAAATTTTTTTAAATATTAAAAGCCAAAAGTTTAATATCACATAGTCCATAAAATATATTAAAAAAGATTCTCAATTCTATAGTCAGCAGTTTATAGGTTCAAAGATGGGGACCTTGTGACAGTCAGTCATACAAATATCTGGCTAAAAATGATACAGATTTACTGTATAGTGGGCAGGTAAAAAAAAAAAAACTATTTTCTGAGGACGGCATAAGCATAAGATTCAGTCAGATCAGATTTGGGTGTGCACATACAGTTGTTCTCATGTGCTCTCAAGTGTACTGTACATACCCTGGCAGAATTTATGATTTCTTAACCATTTTTCAGAGAATATGAATGATAACACAAAAACTTTTCTTTCACTCATGGTTAGTGGTTGGCTGAAGCCATTTATTGTCAAACAACTGTGTTTACTCTTTTTAAATCATAATCACTACACAAACTACACAAACGACCCTGATCGAATGTTTACAGTTCTTAATACCGTGTATTGCCCCCTATAACATCAATGACAGCTTGAAGTCTTTTGTGGTAGTTGTGGATGAGGCTCTTTATCTTCTCAGACAGTAAAGCTGCCCATTCTTCCTGGCAAAAAGCCTCCAGTCCCCATAAATTCTTGGACTGTCTTGTATGAACTGCACGTTTGAGGTCTCCCCAGAGTGGCTCAATGATATTGAGGTCAGGAGACTGAGATGGCCACTCCAGAACCTTCACTTTATTTTGCTGTAGCCAATGACAGGTCGACTTGGCCTTGTGTTTTGGATCATTGTCATGTTGGAATGTCCAAGTACGTCCCAGGCGCAGCTTCCGGGATGATAAGTGCAAATTTTCCTTCAGTGTTTTGCATTCATTTTGCCGTCAATTCTGACCAAATTGCCTGTGCCTTTGTAGCTCACACATCTCCAAAACATCAGCCATCCACCACCATGTTTCACAGTAGGAATGGTGTAACTTTCATCATAGGCCTTGTTGACTCCTCTCCAAATGTAGCGTTTATGTTTGTGGCCAAAAAGTAAAATTTTTGGGGCAGATTTACTAAGGGGCACATTTACTTAAGGTTGAAGTGAATATTCAAATAAAATTTGAATTAAAAAGATTCGAATTTCGAAGTAATTTTGGGCTACTTCGGCTATCGAATAGCCCAAAATTCGATTTTAATAGAAAAAATTTCAAATATTCGATAAGTCGAATTTTCGTAGCACTGGCCCTTTAAAATCCTTCGACACTTCACTACCTTAAAGCTGATGAATTGCCATTTTAGCCTATGGGGACCTCATAGAAGCTGTCCTGAAATTTTTTCTAAGTTCCAAGAATTTGACAGATTTTGACCAAAATCGTTCCAAGCGATTTTTAATCGATCGAAAATGGACCTATTCGATCGACATAGGTTCATTTTCGATTGAAAAATCCCTTTAAAAAACCTTGAGGGTTGAATTTCAAGGTTTTTTTTACTTCGAAAATTTGTCCCTTAGTAAATCAGCCCCTTAGGGTCAAAGTGAAAATTCAAATAAAATTTGAATTTAAAAAGTAATTTTGGGCTACTTCGACTATTGAATAGCCCAAAATTTGATTCTAATTCTCGAAGTACTGGACCTTTAAAATCCTTCGAATTTGCCACTTTGCTACCTTAAAACTGTCGAATTGACATTTTAGCCTATGGGGGACCTCCTTGAGCCAGTCCTGAGTCCTGAGAATTCAAAGGATTTTGGCTGGAATTGTTCGCATTGTTTGAATCAAATGATGCATTAGAATGATTTGAACAATTTCAATTTGATCGAAAATGACCCCCCAAAAATTATTTGATGGACAAATTTCACTTCACTTCGAAATTGGATCATTAGTAAATCTGCCCCTTAGTCTCATCACTCCAAATGACTTCGTGCCAGAAGGTTTGAGGCTTGTCTCTGTGCTGTTTGGCATATTGTAAGTGGGATACTTACTCAAGTGCCTCCTTATTGTGCATCTTGAAACAGCCACATTTTGTCAGAGAGTCCTTTATTTCACCTGAAGTTATTTGTGGGTTTTTCCTTGCATCCTGAACAATTTTTCTGACAGTTGTGGTTGAAATTTTAGTTTTATTTGGTTTCAACAGAACCCCTAATTTTCCACTTCTTTATTAGAGTTTGAACACTGATTCTTATATCCCTTTCCTGTTTTATAGAGCTCAACTATCTTTTCCCACAGATCCTTTGACAATTCTTTTGCTTTCCCCGTGACTTAGAATCCAAAAAACATCAGTGCAGCACTGGATGAAAGATGCAAAGTGTCTGTCAGGAGTCCAGAAAGTCAATGACCTTTTATACACACCCACTAATTACAAGCAAACAGATCACAGGTGAAGATGGTTACCTTTAATAGCCATTCTAACCCGTTTGTGTCAAGTTGTGTGAATGTTATCAGGCTAAATCACCAGGGCATGTAAACTTTTGATCAGGGTCATTTGGGTAGTTTGGGTAGTGATTATGATTTAAAAAGAGTAAACAATAAATGGCTTCAGCCAACCACTAACCATAAGTGAAAGAAAAGTTTTTGTGTTATCATTCATATTCTCTGAATATGGTTAAGAAATCATAAATTCTGCAGAGTATGTAAACTTATTAGCACAACTGTAGGTGGCTAAAATAGGCAAAGTTCTGCTCAGCTGGCAATGTTACCAAAGGATCACTCACTCTTGTGTACGATCAGTTTTACTCTTACTACATCTGTAGGCCAGTTGCATTGGATGTGCCAAGACTGTTGAGGCCATTAGCTGGGAAGTTTTTAACATGCAGCAAATGGTCAATGCAATATTCAGACTCCACGTTTAAATATTCATACAGGCACAACAGGGAGAGATGAGATGAGAGAAAATCATTTATATAATTTAATTTATTGTACTGAAATGCAATAACACATTCCATGGACTTTGCAATAAGAAAAATAAAGAGGAAGGGACATTTGTTGTTATAGGGTTCTTCACCTTCCAGTACTTGTTTCAGTAGATTGCAGAAAGTTCACCAGAAATAAAGATCTTTAACTCTTTTTTCATTGTGTGACCGTTTCTCTAATATAGAAGTCTAAAATCAAATTTTACTCCTCTGTAAAGCAGCTCAAGTCCCCCTGTAAAAAGAAAGTCCGGTTGGGGATAATTTTTTTTAAAAAATGCCCCCCGTCAGCACCAGGAGCAACCATGTTGTGTCAATCGAAATGCGCATAACTCGCAAGTAACATCATGCGCATAATGAGCAATTCAGTGCCGATTTTCATTATGCGCATGGTGGGAGGCATTAAAAAAACTACTGTTATCCCCAAACGGAATGCGGGATAAATGCAGGGCTGCCATCAGAAATCACGGGGTCGCGTACAACATTTTCTGAGCCCCCTTGTCCCTGCCCACCCCAGATCCTGCCCCCAAGCCTCACCCTCCCAAAAAACCATTTGTGGTTAAAAAAAAATCATTGGTGGTCAGGCCTCCCCTATAAATTAAACAAAAAACATTGGCAGCAGGGCCACCCATAAAAGTTTTTTTTTAATTCATTAGTGGTCAGGGTCCCCCTATAAGTTGAAAAAAAAACATTAATTTGTGGTCAGGGACCCCCTATCAGTTAAAAACATTAATTAGTGGTCAGGGCCCTCCCTATAAGTTAAAAAAACATTAATTAGTGGCCAGGGCCCCCCTATAAGTTTAAAAAAATTATTTGTGGTCAGAGCTTCCCCTATAAGTTAAAAAAAACATTAGTGGTCAGGGCCCCCCATAAGTAAAAGAAAATTCATTAGTGGGCAGGAGCCCCCCATAAGTTAAAAAAATTAATTCATGGTTCATGGACCCCCTATAATTTAAAAAAGCATTAATTAGTGGTCAGGGCCCCCCTATAAGTTTAAAAAAATATTTTGTGGTCAGGATCCTCCCTGTAAGTTTACAAAAAAACATTAGTGGTCAGGGCCCCCCATAAGTAAAAGAAAATTCCTTAGTGGTCAGGGGCCCCCCTATATGTTAAAAAAAACATTAATTAGTGGTCAGGGCCCCGATATAAGTTTAAAAAAATCATTAGTGGTCAGGGTCCCCCCTGATGGCGGCCCTGACTAAATGTAGCTAATTGTAACATTTCAGATTCTGCACTGGAATTACTGAGCTGCCAGACAAACACTAGAGACAGGAACATTCAACTTTAAATTTAGATTTTGGAAACATGGTAAAATAAAAAAAATGGAAAAAACGATTTTAAAAAGTCCTTATTTCTGGAGAATAATCTGAAAACAACTGAACTGAAAAAGTGTTTGGAAGGGGAACAACCCCTTTAAACATCTAATCCATTTACCCCCCCCTCCCCTCCAAGTTGCAAACTGTATTTCCTTCTATAATGTGTTACTGTACCATCAGCATTACATTATAATAAATTATAAGGCTTAAGTTTGACAATGTGGCAGATCCCAGAAAGCCAAAGGAGAACAGTGGCTCCTTCAGGCAAGCAGAAGGCAGCACATTTGCTCTGTACATATATTGGAGGCTAAGAACAGTCAGAGTACAAAGTATTGGGGGAAAACAACAGATATGTCATATGAGCAGCAGGGGGCAATAGGAAGTCAGCCTTTATAAACTGGCTCCATGTGCCCAGTGCCACGTTTTGTTCCTTGCCTAAATAATTCTACTGATGAAATAATTACTGGTTATTTAAAATCTGACCAATAATTATAACCATCAGTTCTCACTGTACAGTGCATAATTAGACATGACTATTCATTTCTGTCCGCACGTGCATACTGCTTTCATTAAAATAGATACAATGTGCCTAATCCAGTTAAAAGGAAAATCTGTTTTTTTCCCCCTAGAAACGGTTGATCAGATGCATAGCAATTTTACAACCACCAAAGCACATGCCTGCCCACGAGATTTCTGTTTTATACATGATTTGTATTTATTTATATAGCCATGACTAGTGATGGCCGATCTAGGGCGGATCTGGGGCTTCGCTGAATTGTTCTCAAATTTCTAAGGAATTCGCGAAACGCCGTCTCTTTTTGGACGCTGGCATCCAAAACCGGACTCCCGTGTACAAAACGAGACTCCAGCGAATTGTTTGTCAGCATTCCTGTATAACAAATTTCTTACATTCCTTTCCACAGAGAAGCAGGTTTCCACATTTAGTGGTTAATATGGACATGTTGGCCACACGGCAGTAGGAGGATTTTCATAAAAAAAAATATCCCCCTGCGTTCGATAAACAAATACAGATTCAATATAAAGAGGGTGGAAATAATCTAAATATATTTTTTCACCACACACACCCCTTTGAAGCCTAATATCGTTCACATTACACATCTTGAAATCACTTTCAGAACGACAAGTGAAACCGCAGTGTATTTACAAGTCCTTTAGGCAAAAATGAGTAATTAGTAATCACAGACAAGGGATGAAATGCATGCACATACACACACATACACACACACACACACACACACACACACAGAGGGTACATAAATCCATGGACTCCTTGAGGATTTCTTTGTGACCTTAATCCCATAATGGCACACATGCAAGTGGGCCCATATACATTGCATAATTATAAAGAAAATGTTTGAAGCTTGGTGTAACTAGGAAATAGCAATCTACATATTATAAGCAAAGTCCCCTATTCTAAATGGGTCAACAGCTTAGAGAGGCAATAGAGGAACAAATGGGACAGAAAGATACATGTGGAACATAAGGGAATAAAGAAAGAAGGAGACAGAAGGAAGGGACAGAGTATAAAAGACTAGACATATTGCTTATATGTTGGCCAATAAGAGGCATCAGAGGAGTAATGCCATGTCAGGCATAAATAGCAGGGAAGTTTCTGCTGCTTCCAATGTATTATGAAAAAACCCTTCTGTCTGTGTTGTATTATTGATGTTTTAGCTATCAGTCCCACACTACTAAATTCATTTTAGCAGCCTGTATCTTGACACTCCTTAACTGACAAAAATGGCTCCATATACCAGCTTCTCAAAATTTGGTGGAAGGGTGAATATACTTTTAAATTATCCTGAAGCTTTCTGCACAGAACACAGTACCTAAAGATTAAAGCTGTATTCTGTACAGGCTATGGGCATTTATGTTGTTAGTGCTTCAGCCATGCTCTGACTCTTTCCATTATCATCAACATTCCATTCAGATAACCATGCAACCATTGGCATCAGACTAGCTCCCAATCTGTTTGACTAAGTTCTCTAACTGGCTCTTTTAAGGCACTGAAATATGGCAAAGATACACAAAATTGTAGCCAGATAGCCTTACTAGACTAGTAATACAGTAAATATAGTAAAAAGGCAAACAAGGCAAAGTAAAAAAAAATAATTACAAATGCCTTTTCTTAGTTTTGTTATTGTATCCTTCAGATATTTTACAAACTCGTGGATTAGGTTTACTCAGCATCATCTAGCTTTTCTTATACTTTCAGCTCTACTACTTACTATTACAGTCTTGCCAGGATTATGTGCACTATGTACAATATGCTTTCAGAAAAGGGTAACTGATCTTGTTATGTGTCCCTTGAGACAATCAAATGAATATTAATAGAACATTTAAAATAAATGCCATAGAGAATGTCAGGACTCATGTTTTCCCAGGAGGAAGCTGCCTATTAATAGCCTTCCTAACCATAAACAGTAACCCTAGACTCTCCCATTGGAACCTCCATGTCAGTAGTCAACGCTAATTTTGGCAAATAGCAATCCCCCAAGTATTCAATGGCACACTACTATACTATTTTCTTTTACTGTAGACAATATTTGGATTTAGACTGTAGAGAGGCCAGTGGAACACTGATTCTTATTCAGTAAGCTTGTGTAAGGTTTTGAGGAACACTACATCAATTCTTCTGTGGGGTCTATTAACCTTCTTTGTAAACCTAAGCCAGACTGATACTCAACTTCAAAATATGTTAATTTCTAGTTATCCTAGAGTGCAAGAGTGTGCAAGATGTCAGCATCATCACAAACACAGTCTCTGATTGCAATTACAGAAGTATAGGCACAATTACCCATTATTATACAAAACATTAATAAAACTGGGGAAAGGATGAGAAAGAAGACATACAGTAGGTGGTTTGGTTACAGAGCTTGCACTAGTTGGTTGGGAAAAAATGTTTCAGACGGATTCCTTGCCAGAAGCCAATGCAACACTTCTGTAGTAAAATGGGAAGAGACAGGGACCCGTAAAAGGACTGACTATGCCATGAAAACTATTTGTACTATAAAAGCAATTCATAATTGCAAAGCAGGTCTGTCACCAGCCTGGGGGTCAGAATATTTCTGATGCTACCCAGTTGCAAAATACATACCCCCCCCCCCCATAGCACATGTAGAAAAAAAATCAAGTCTGAATTGTTCCTTTTAGAGATCTGAAAACTTGTCAAGTGAGCAGAGTTCATATATAGTGCATAGGCCAGAATGGGTTCCAGTGCATGGTGATCCACACATCAATAGGGGCTCCTGATAGAAAACATGTCCTCTGTAAGAACAGTCCCGACAGTTCCTCTATTGACAGCTCAACCCACAGTCCCTCATTTGTACTGGAAAGTCCTGTTTTTAAAAGAATATTCGATCATTCAACCATTCGATGATTGAAGTACTTCAACTTTAGAATTTTATTCGACTGCCTACTTCGCCAGATTGAACCTACCGAATAGTAATAGAAGCCTATGGGAATCCCCACAATAGCATTCGTATGATGGAATGCCTCAATCGTTGGAATCATACGAATTTTTCGAACAATCAAATGAAATTTCACTATTTTTTTTGAAATCATTAGATTTCATGAAAAAATTGAGAAATGCTGTTCAATCGTACAAATTTTTCGAGAAATCAAATAGCGCTCGGAAAATAGCATAAAACTATTCGATGTTCATTCGACATTCGAATTTCTGCCGAATTCGAGGGCTAAGAACCCTCGAATTCGTTAATAATTATAAATTTGCCCATATCTGTTGTACAGGTACAGAGTGTTTTTAGCAGGTATCACCAGTCACAGTGTAGAGTTCAATGTGTGCTGTACTCTGTGTAACGAGGCTTTGTCCAATGCTGAAGCTTTCCTTTGTCCCTATTCGCAAAGGTGATTTCTGCACATGAAAAAGGGTGCCAGTTATATTATTGGGTCAAAAAAGGCTGTGATCTGGGAAGACTGAGCATGGACTAAAACATACACAAATTTTCTGTTTTTGTTGGAGGTATGATTCCATGGTTTCTAGTTTAAGGAAGCGGAAGCAGCCAACTGCTGTCATTGTTCTATTTTGCTATCAACAGCCTTATGACTCATCACAAAATCATCCTGTCAGTCTAATCACACAGTACAACAAAAACCATAAGCAGTGGGAGCATTCTGTGGTTCTTGTCACAAGTAAAGGAAAACTATACACTCCAAACAATGTAGGTCTCTATAAAAAGTTATTGCATAAAACAGCTCATTTGTAAAACCCTGCTTCATGTAAATAAACTATTCTCATAATAATATACTTTTTTTTTGTAACTTATGTTTTATTTTCATCAAAGCAAGATAAAGCATTAACACGTATGTTACAGTCATTACATATGGATCTTGAGAAGCAATATAAGTTATCGTTTGCATAATGACATCCAGTGTTTGCTTGTATACATCATACTGTACATGTTAGTACACTTTTTTAGTAGTATGTGCCATTGGGTAATCATAAATAGAAAACTGCCATTTAAAAAAAATAAATAAATAAGGGCAGCCCCCTGTGATCGTAGGATTCACGGTTCACACAAACATACCAAGCAAACAATAAGGGGCAGATTTACAAAATTCACGTGAATAGATCGAAGTTCAATTGAATATGATTGAATTACGATCGTACAATTTAATCGGATGTTCGAATATTCTAATTTGGCCTCTTCGATCATCAAATACAGAATTATCGAATA
Source organism: Xenopus borealis (assembly GCA_024363595.1). Lineage (NCBI taxonomy): Eukaryota > Metazoa > Chordata > Amphibia > Anura > Pipidae > Xenopus > Xenopus borealis. Next base: position 92,074,284 of record CM044445.1, on the reverse strand, counting down.
GATCAAATGATCGGATATTTGATCATTCGATGATCGAAGAAATCAAAATTTTAAAATTCTTCGAATGCCTACTTCGCCAGATTGAACCTACCGAATTGCA
>CM044445.1:92031715-92074069 GCA_024363595.1 Xenopus borealis | reverse complement strand
GCAAAATGATAGCCTAAAACTATTCGATAAGCATTCGATATTCAAATACTTATCGAATTTTGAATAAATTCGTAGGATTTTTGGGGAAGAATAGTAAATTTGCACCTAAATGTTAGGTCACATGAGCCAATAAACAGACAGAGTTCTGTCTTTTGCTTCCTGTTACAGTTAGGGGCAGATTTACTAATGGTCGAATTTCGAATGAATAAAAATTCAAAATTCAACCAAAATTTGCACGATCGAATATAAAAAATCATCGAATATCAAATCGAATATTCGAACGATATTAATCGATCTATCAAATTTTTTTTATTCGATCTCAGCTAATGATTTCCAATTCGGTAGCTTGATCCTGGTGAAGTAGGTGGTTGAATAAAAATTTAAAGGGGAAGTATTCAACCATCGAATATTTGAATATTCCAGTTTGATAAGATTCTTAAAAATGCTACTTAATTTGATATAAATCTGTTGCTTTAGTATTAATTTTAGGGATATAATTTTCCTTTAAGCATATACACTTTTTTATGTTCCTGAGATTTTAACAACTAAGGGACCTTGATATGTGCAACCACTACCAGAGAAGAGTAATAATGATCTGACAGGAGCTTCCAAATACCATGTCGCTGAAAGGGTAATGTGCTCAATAAATAGCTAATGTACCAGGGGAATTCAAAAACACTTCAGCCAGACAGATATTAACCCCAGATAGAAAAAAAATTGCCTGTTAAAGAAGTTAATATGTGCCATTGCAAATTGCTTTTTGCTGAAATTAGAATATTCGAACATCCGATTAAATGCTTGCAGGAATATTTATCAAGCTGTGCATAAATATTAATTTCTATTAATTCACCTTTGTACTTCCTTTTTACTGTCCACTTTGTGCGTGAGATATAGAGTGGGAGGATACAAGGGAGACGGTTTCTAATAATATGCTTAAAAACAGACAATATCATTATACATATGGGGGGAAATTCACTAAGCGGCGAAAATTCGCTAGCATTGCCTTCGCTAACGTTCGCCGCACTTTTTTTTTTCACACTATCACCCTAGAAAGGTAAAATACACCAGTGTTTTTTTGGGACTTTTCAATTTTTATTTTCAAACTCCTATCTATTGTACTGAACTTCGCTAGGTCAGACCTCACGCGTCTAGCGTAATTTGTAACGTTCAGGAAAATGGTCATCTTTTGCGTAATTACGATCTTTCGTCAGTGCGCAACTTCGCCTGGCGTAAGGGTGCAAACTTGCACTAGTCTATCTACTTTGCTAGCGAAAATTTTCCAGAGTCGGTGTTAGTAAAGTTTGCAATTGGTTTTTATTTTTTACTATTTGGGTTTTTGAGTTATTTAGCTTTTTATTCAGCAGCTCTCCAGTTTGCAATTTCAGCAGTCTGTGCACTGATTAGAATAAGAGACTGGAATATGAATAGGAGAGACCTGAATAGAAAGATGATCAATAAAAAGTAGCAATAACAATAGATGTTTAGCCTTACAGAGCATTTGTTTTTTAGATGGGTCAGTGAAAGTTGTTTAGAATTAGCCATTCTATAACATACTAAAAGTAACTTAAAGGTGAACCACCCCTTTCCCCCCATGCCCACCAAAAGTCAAGTCAATTAGGTCTTTGATCTGATTTAAAAGTCAAACTTGCCCAAAGTTTGGACAGATATTGATCGTGTAACCCCATCAGAGGGCCCCATACACAGGCATATAGGCTTACTCAGTCTAAATAGGCCCAGGCCTAGGGCAGCATCAATTAAGGGACGGCATGCTGCCCAGCCTCATGATCAATTATCTTGCCAGAGTACTGAATGGCTAGTGCTCTGGAATCAAGCTGTCATGATGAGCATGCGCTATCTTTGAGAGGGAGGTGGCGATGGAGGACACCGGCCTCCAGGCACCCTCAGGGCAAATCCAGCTCTCAGTCTAAAGGTGGCCATACACTGAGAGATCTGCTCATTTGGCGATGTTGCCAAATGAGTGGATCTCACCCCAGTATGCCCACATTGAGGTGGGCAATATCGGGGTGATCCGATTGTGGGCCCTAGAGCCCAATGATAGGATTACAATAGAAGAGATACGTTCGGATTGCAGGACTGCATCAACGAACAGATGCGGCCGTGATCAAACGGGATTTTTAGTCCTGCCCAATCGACATCTGGCCGACTTTCCGTCAGAAGGCCACATACACGGGCCAATAAGCTGCCGACTTATCGGCCCGTGTATGGCCACCTTTAAGCTCCCATAGATGCAACGATTCTTCTTTGGTCGACGGCCAATTTCAGGGCAGTCCGACCAATCCGTCAAATTATCGCGCGGTTAGTGGGATTCGAACGATCGTACATCGTACGATTTTTCCTCCGACATCTGTCAGACAATTGATCGGCCAAGTTAGAAAATCTTTATCACTCCCAGTGCAATCTATCTATGTTTGCAGGGCCGAAATGGTCCAATTCGTACGATCATACGATCGTTTAGAAATAATCATGGTCTCACGATGATGATCAAATCTTTTAAAAATCTTTACATCTATGGCCAGCTTAAAGGGCTTGAATCTGCCTGTGTATGGAATAGAGAATATTTCTAAAGAACTCAGATGCCAACATACTGTATCTTACTGTCTTCCTAGGCTAAAAGAGCACACTAAATAGTGTCTCTACCCATAATTACCCATAGTATACACTTCTAAAAAGCTATATCCACTTGTCTAACTGGGTCCCATAGCAAAAAAAATCCTGTAGCTCCCCTTAACCCCAATACCACTGTATTGGAAACATATATATCGAAAGATATAGAGTCAGGACCCAAGCAGACGCTCTTCACTCATGTTCCCCCCTTCTTGAACTACATTTCCCAATACCCACTCCCATTCAGATTCAAGCAGCAAAGAATAACTAGCACTGAATATGGAAAAGAAATGAAACCTTGCTCTAAACTTGTAATTGGTGATTCCACTCTTGCTCATTACAGGTTCATATTTCCATTCAGTGTGCATCAGACAGCATAAACCTATTTTATTTGCAGTCCTTTGCAATGACTCATTCCATATGCTGCAGTGCATGTTGTCTTTTTGCTGTGGCATTAATTAAAGCCACACTCACATATATATATATATATATATATATATATATATTCACAAACTCATAAACAGACAGCATCACAGGTCCCTTTCTTCTTGTTGCTGCAAAATCCTTAGCTGAAGATAACCCGCTGTTCCCTTACAATATGTTATGCATCAGAAAACATTACTCCTCATCCTTAAAATAAAAACCTCTCAATGTGCCACAGTCTGCAGGTGGTAAAAATAGAAAGGCCCCATCCGTATCACTTTGGCAGTCTTGTCGCGCGCTCCCTTGCACATGTCACCGTCTACTATTATAATACAATTTGACATCTTGTTCATTACCACCTTGATGTTGTCCTCCTTGCTACTGTGTGAAAGATGGCAAGGAATAGAGGTCTCCTCACTACTCATCACACCAAAAGAACGGAGAGCTCATGAAGGTGAACATTTTCTGTACTTTAAAAGAGGCAAAGTGCATAACAACGTGTCCTCAAAAATCTTTCTGACAGTTCTTCTTTCATGCATGGCATCCTAGCACATTCACCTCCACCTAAGAGCAGCCAGAGACGGGCAGTTTTCTTGCTACAAAGGAATGCCCCTGATGTATTTTCAATATTTGGCACGTATGACAGTGACACATTAATTTAGCTTATCATACGTTAATGAGCAGCAGTAAGAGAATTATAAAATTGACCTTGACATACTGGATGACTTGCAACATCAGCAGTCATTCTCATCTCCTAGCAGAGCCTTAGTTACAGAAAAATGAGCCCAGGGTGATGGAAGAATGAAAAAAGCATATACAGCATGCAAAAAGCTTGTGCAAATATTTAACTCCAAATGAATGTCCATTCTTTCTACCTTTCTCCAAAACAAAGTTTTTACAGTTAATGCATAAACACTCCCAACCCTTTGCTTTTAATCCTACTTCTGCTTCTGAACTACAACTGCCAGTGTCAATAACAGTCTATGTATGTGTACCAGATGCTCATTGTTAAACCACAATATTCAAAGAAAGTAATAAACAAACTACGCAAACGTAATATTCTGAAAAACTTCTTGGGTTCTCCCTAAACTAATAATCTGTATGGTTATTCTTCGGTCATGCTTATCACCTTACCCTTATTCCAATGATCCACTTGCATCAGCTTTAAAGGGGTGGCCTTTACATTAACTTTAAGGGGTTCATTAATCAAAATCTGAATTTATCTCATTATTTTCTCAAATAAACTCTGACCAAATCCGCACCGGGTATTTCCCATTAGTTTTCAATACAAAACCAAAAAATATATGATAATTGGATTTTCTGCCTGAAAAATTTGATTTTTTCTGATTTTTACCTAAAAACCACAAAATATTTTGCACAAAACTCAGGTCAAGATATCTTGGGGACTTCTCAAGTTGACTTATATAAAACCTTGACAGGTCTGATATGTCAGATTTTCGGATTTAGACTTTTTTCAACCTTGGGGTATAATAAATCATTAAAATCAATAAAAATTCAAATTATTTATATAATTTATAGTCGAAAAACTAAAATTTTTGACTTTTTGCCATTCAGACTTTAATAAATAACCCCCTGTGCTACAGAATATTTCTAAGCAATTTTTTAAATGTCCATTTTTTATTTGGTATAGCTTTTGAATTATTTGCCTTTCTCTGACTCTTTCTTACTTTCAGATTGGGATCACTGACCCCATCTAAACACAAATGGTCTGTAAGGCTACAAATGTATTGTTATTGCCACTTTTTATTACTCATCTTTCTATTCAGGTCCTTTCCTATTCATATTCCAGTCTCTTATTCAAATCAATGCATGGTTGCTAGGGTAATAGAACCGAAGCCTGAACCCCCCTGGGGCCCGCCGGAGACCCAATGGCGTCTCATCTTGGACAAACAGAAGAGATGTGTGCATCTAGAAGAGATTGGTCATGCTTCCAGTGGGGAGGAAGATAAGTGGGAAGGCCCAGGTGCAGGTCGAAGGTAGTTACTCTACTGGCTGCTCCCAGTACTCACACAGATGTATTATTTGTAGGACCAGATTTCTATTCCTCATGTCCCTAGGCCGGCTGCGGTCTGTTCTCCCACCTCTCACCCCAGGTGCATACTCGCACACACTTTCCCTGAGGACTGCCTGTGTAAAGGCCCAGACTGGCAATCTGTGAGTTCTGGCAAATGCCAGAGGGGCTGCTGTAAGATGCCATAGACAATCACTGTGGAGTGGGCTGGTGGGGGATTAGTTGAGCCACTGTGTACCAGGGTCTATTTTGACTCCCAGTCCAGAGCTGCACGTGTAAGTAAAATAAATGTGTCATGTGCTCAGTCCTCAAGTGTGTTAGGAAGAAAATATGGCGGGGTAGCATGCCACCCCTGAAATAGTGCTCCCGCTTTGCCACAAATCCCGGCCTGTATACTTATGGAAGAGCTAGTCAATGCTTGTGAATAGTTGCAAGCTGCAAAACAGGTCACAATACGTGCAAATGAGTCCATCTAGTCACCTTACATTACTTCAATCTGGTTCATCATCCAAACTGTTAGCAGACTCCAAGGATTCTGAGAACTTATCTGGATTAATGGAGACAACCTTCAAATAGCTATACAATTAGTCTTTGAGGAAGAAAAAGGCATTTAATATGGATAGCGTGACTGAATGCTTTAAGTTAAGGTACACACAGTGGCGTTACTACTCCCTGGTGGGCCCCAGTACAGGATGGGCACCTGGGTCCCCCTGTCAGGCCCTTACCTCTATAAATCGCATGCTGGAGTGTTGATGGCATGGGTGCTGTAAAATCTCCCCTGCCGTAACTATTTTTGTGACTCCGATCGGCCCCAAGGGGGTGGGGGCCCTTGTGCAATTGCACCCCCTGCACCCCTGGTAGTGACGCCACTGGGTACACAGCTCACATATCTCCCAATGGTGATGTGCAGGTCAAGTTTTTCTGACCCATACCAGCCTCCTCCCCTATATTTTATAGCAGGGGTTCCCAAAAGGTAGATCGGGATCTTCCAGTAGACATTTAGCTGGTGATCAGTAGATCTCAAGACACTGTCAACAAAGAGCTTGTCTAAATCACCCTCTTATTTCATGCTTTTCATTCAGATTGTTACTATGTTAAGGTTACATACAGTAAGATATCATTGTTTGCTCCATATAATAATATACATTTTCCCATAAACCTGTATTTAACTGATATTTTCCATGAAACAGAATGCTAACAATGCTTTTATGGATGTAGATGATCATGGGACAACCTCACTTAAAGTGTACCTTGCATTAGTAAAGTATGGGCACTCCTGTTTTATAGGCACCCTTTTTTGACGTCATTGAGAGTGCACCTATAAAATTAGAAGCCATAAGCTGGCAATTTAAAGTCACGGGTGGGGAGAGTAGGCAGAAGAGCTCAATCCACTCCACCACCCGCAAATGGTGTGCTGAGGTGGCCCGAAACCAGGTATTTCCAGCACATCACTACCTCCCAGCTGTCAGTGGTGGAACTACTGGGGGTGCGAGCGGGCCAGGGCCCGCACCCCCTCAGGGTCCCCCGGCACTAAAAATCACATACGGGGGTGGGGCCTGGCTGCACGTCCCTCACCAGGGTCCGCCCCCCTCTAGTTACATACTGTTTTTTGTGGGACAGTCGCAATTTTAACAGCCCAGCCTGCAGTCCTGGATTGTTACTGAACACAGGGTCGGACTGGCCCGGCGGGACACCGGGAAACAATCCGGTGGGCCCCGACCCTCATGGGCCCCCACCGGGCCTGGCCCCCTCTCACAATATTTGCATTCTTCCAGAAAAAAAAAATTTTTGGCGCCACGCAGCTCTGAAATTTTTTCAGAGCGGATGCGCGCAATTTTTTATTTAATATTTTATATTTAATAAATAACCCAAAAATTACTAAACTGTTCTGCTTATGCAGATAATCCAACACTGAAGGAAATCTAGTAAAGCTGTAAGCCCGCTGCCCTACTAAGGGGAATGGTAAATAAGATTTGATGCAAAAAGAGGTTCTATACAATATAATTATGTGGCGACTCACCTAAAAAGAAGGGGAGTAAACAGCAAAACATAAATAAAGATTACTGTGAAATATACACAGCATTAAGCAGCATAGAGCTTTTGAAAAAGAAATAGCTCCTTGAAACAAGCATTCATTATACTTTGTAAGTTTTTCCGCATCTCAGCTTTATTTAAATAGCAACTGCTTTTTCAGTGTATCAGCAGCCAATATGGCCTCTCACCACATCCACAAACCAGAAACAGACTCATATATGGCACCCAACAATCCCCAGCTCTTGGTGCATGCACAATTGGTGACAATGAGTGGGCAAACACTGGCTATACCTGCCATAAATACCAAGAAATGGTACTGTCTGCTGTTATAGGACTGATTGAAACCATCCAGCACTAGTCTTTAATTAAGAATTCCATATATGAGACACTGGGGCTCATTTATCAACACTGGGCAAATCTGCCCATGGGCAGTTACCCATAGCAACCAACCAGATTGCTGCATTCATTGTTCTACTTACAGCTGGCTTCAAAAAGCTAATCACTGATTGGTTGCTATAGGTAACTGCCCATGGGCAAATTTGCCCAGTGTTGATAAATGAGCCCCAGTATGTGATAAAGCTCAACCTGTAGAAGAAAGTGAGGTGCAAGAACCCAAGCCCCCCTGGCAGGATCCCAGCAGACCAACACTTTCCAGGCAGAAAAGTAACAGCTTGGACATGGGCAGCTTGGACAAACTAGATGATCCTCCAAAAATTAACGTCAGCATACCTCCCAACTGTCTCTTTTTTGGAGGGGCAGTCCCTCTTTTGACAGCTCAACCTGCAGTCCATCATTTGTACTGGAAAGTCCCTATTTTCTCTGCACTGAACAGCCAGAAAAAAAACAAAGTCTCTAACTAAATTGGCTTTTGGCAGAGAGCCCAGAACAGCTAAAAGGTGCAAATAAGATACTTTGTAAAACTTTTGAGATAAGAAAATAAGTAATTGTAACAAGAGAAATATTTTCAAACTTTCATAATCTGCCAAATCTTGTAAAATGAACATGGTAATTAGGGGGTGTGGCCACAAAATGGGCATGGTCAAAAAAATTTAGCCGCGTTACTTCCAAAATGTTGAGAGGTATGCGTCAGAACGCTGGGCTCTAGCCAGAAAATGCATACTCTCAGCAGATGTCATAATCACTTTACCAAAAAAACATCCCAGAGATACAAAACTTTAATATTTACACTCCTATTTTGCTTGCCTTGAAATTTCATGGATATTTATTAATTTATTTAACTTTTTTTGTGCTTTCTTCTGTTGTGTGGTTTTATGGGTATATTTTTTAGATCTTGCTTTGATATTCCTTTCACAATGAAGTACATTTGCGAGTACCCACAAAACTGCCCAGTTTCTTAATTGCAATCCCATGGCACGGCCATTGTAGACCAATGGGTCCCATTTATAAAAAATGGGCAAATCTAATTTAAAGGGATACTGTCATGAGAAAAATTTTTTTTTTTCCAAAATGCATCAGTTAATAGCGCTGCTCAAGCAGAATTCTGCACTGAAATCCATTTCTCAAAAGAGCAAACAGATTTTGTTATATTTCATTTTGAAATCTGACACGATGCTAGACATATTGTCAATTTCCCAGCTACCCCAAGTCAGGTGACTAGTGCTCTGATAAACTTCAATCACTCTTTACTGCTGTGTTGTAAGTTAGAGTGATATCACCCCTCCCCCCCAGCAGCCTAACAACAGAACAATGGGAAGGTAACAGATAACAGCTCCCTAACACAAGATAACAGCTGCCTGTAAGATCTAAGAACAACACTCAATAATAAATTCAGTTACATTGAGAAGGAAAAACAACAGCCTGCCAAAAAGCAGTTCCCTCCTAAAGTGCTGGCACAAGTCACATGACATGGGGCAGCTGGGAAATTGACAAAATGTCTAGCCCCATGTCAGATTTCAAAACTGAATATAAAAAAATCTGTTAGCTCTTTTGAGAAATGGATTTCAGTCCAGAAGTCTACTGGAACAGCACTTTCAACTGATGAATTTTGAAAAAAAACATGTTTTCCCATGACAGTATCCCTTTAAGTTTGAGACTGATAGCAAATGCTTGGTTACCATTAGTTACTGCACTGATGCAAATCATGTGTTAATAAACCATGTCTTCAGAAACAACCAAGAAATGTTACACTTTATGGGTCATTTCATACTCCAGGGTTGCAGGTGCACCCCTTTGTGCTCACTTACAGAGCACTTGTGCCACTGGGGTTTCTGCTCTGTGCAATGGATCAAAAGTTCAGTCCTCATGGCAGGAGCCGCCTGAGCTGTTCTTCAAAACTCAACATATACATTTTTATACCCTATATAACTTCACAATACAGGGCTGACTAGCAGTGAAGCAACAAAAGGATGACGGAGGGGCCCAGAACACACAGCAGCTCCGACACACACTGCTCCAACCCCGTCTCTCATGAACACACGCAAATAGAACGGCAAGGGAGATTTCTATGCTATAGAGAACCCCTCCACAACTGTTGTGTCTGCTTCCTCTATAGTTATGCCACTGCTAATTAGTTATTCTTTTAGATTCTGTCTCAGAATAGATTAGTAATCAGTCCACTACAATTTGATGAATGTAACTCACTTTTTTGCTAATGTTTTAATGATTTCTAGCAAAACTAAACTTAACTAATACACAGCAGCCCAGAACACATTGAGCATGTGCAGTGTCAGTGACACTAAAAAGATGGCATAGCAGAAGATAAGGGAGCTTATGTGCACAATTTTGGAGGTGTGAATGATTCCTATTATAGGGCTGCTAAATCTCAGAGCTGGTACAGTAAGTTCTTAAAGCTTTGCTTCACGGATCGGAGGGGTGGTCTTCTCAATGCTTACTATAAATCCAAAAACAAAAATCGTTACATTATTTATTAATTGGATGAACAGTAAAGGGAATTACAAAACAGTTAACGGCAAACTGTGGGACACAAGACCTAATTTGGTCGAAATGTCACAATGAAAATGACCCTGAATTATTTATAAACTTATAATGGCAAATGGCAGGCTTTGAATGATTAAACAGACAGAAAAGGCTACATATGGCATTAGATGACCTTGCCAAATAGATTGCAACCTTAAAAAGAAAAAAGCTTTCTATAACAGTGATGTAGGTCTGTAACGTAGGTTCAGATGTTTTGATGGAAAAAAACAACACTGCTATTTGAAGCCCAGGCAATATTGAGCAATATAGTTACTAAAACTATTATTGCCACCTACAGTGTTTGAGCTCCAAAATTAAAACAGTGATGCTTACAATTTACTGGTAAACGCATGGCACCTATTACCTAGAATGCTCAGGACCTAGGGTTTTCCAGATAAGGGGTATTTACATAATTTGGATTTCCATACTTTGTCTACTAAAATCGACTGGTTTCATTATATCTTAGTTGGGATGAAGTACAAGGTATGGTTTTATTATTATAGAGAAAAGGGAAATATTTTTTAAATTTTTAATTATTTTACTAGCATGGAGTCTATGGGAGATGGCCTTTCTGAATAACAGGTTAGCAGATAAAGGATCCTATACCTGTACTGTAACATCCAGGGCCTAAACTGAAGAGGGTAATGACTTGGATGATGATGATGAACCTGACTCCATAGATCAAGGTTTTGACCTCTCTAAAGTGAATGGCTTGTAAGCAGAGCTGTGGCCTCACTCGAGGGGCAGCACCGGGACACCGTGAAATCTCAAACAGATGAGTTTTGTGTTTTTGGGATTTAACTGATGTTTAAATGATTCCTTAGTAGATTTAAAATATGGAAATATCCCTTATCCGGAAAACACCAGGTTGTGAGCATTCTGGATAACAGGTTCCATGCCTCTATTTTAATTCACCAAGGAGTTTTATTTTGGACCACAATTACTTCAGTTTTGAACGCACCTTTTACAGACAAAAACAAGGGACCGCGATGGGGAGCAATGTCCCCCCATCATACGCAAATTTATTTATGGCACAGTATGAGAAACAATACATATGCCAATCTCCGTTTTGGCAGTATATTGTAGCATACTATCGCTACATAGATGATTTGTTCCTGCTCTGGCAGGGCAGTGAATCGATGTTAACAAGTTTTTTTGATTATTTGAATCAGATTCCATCAACTATTCGGTTTACGGCCTCTTGGAGTCGAACCTCTATTTCATTTTTGGATATAATGGTGACATATGGATCAGGTAACTTCAAAACAAATATTTTTCGTAAATCTACAGATAGGAACAATTTATTACATGCTCAAAGTTTTCATCCGCCAGCATTAATTAAGGCATTACCATATTCACAGATGTTAAGAGTTAAGCGTATCACATCAGAGACAGAGGAGTTAGGAACCTCATTGACTGCTATGGCTGACAGATTTCACCAGCGGGGATACACACAAGAATTGGTTGATAAAGCCATCAGTAAGGTGAACACAGATGTACAGAAGGAACAGCCCACTCAGGATAGGCGAGTATTTGTGACAAAATATACGACAGCTAGTCGTTATATTAAATATGTTGTACAGAGGCATTGGCATCACCTACAATCGGATGCAATTTTGGGCACCCGGTGCCAGGTACTACCAATGTTTGCATATAAGCGGGGTAAGAACTTAAAGGATGAATTGGTTAAAGCCAACAACAAATTGCACTACACTAAAGAACATTTTTTGTCTAACCCCCAACCAGGGAACTACAAATGCTACAGTTGTTCGGTTTGTAATAGTATGATACAAGGGACCTCCTTCACACATCCACACACATCGCAGAGATTTACTATCAAACACAGGATTACCTGTCAGTCCACACATGTGGTGTATGCGATAGTGTGTCCTTGTGGACTCTATTATATAGGTAAGACAGTACAAAAGTTGAAGGATAGGTTTTTGAAACACAAAAGTGTAATTAAAATTGGGAAGGAAACCACCCCCTTAGTACAACATTGTAAGGAACACAATCACAATGTTGCATCATTGAGACTTATGGGGATTGATAAAGTGGTTTCCTCCAGTGGTGGATTAGACAAAGATACATTGTTACTGCGTAAAGAAGCAGAATGGATATTCCGACTTGAGACCGTGACCCCTCGAGGGTTAAATGATTCATTAAACCTGTCGTGTTTTTTACAGACTAGGTGATATCGACCTAATGGCCAATATTCAGCTTGTGATGGTGTGATAACTCTGTTTTCATATTCCTCCAGGTTTGTGTTTTTAATCTCTCTGTTAATATTAACACCTTCTTATATTCTCATACTCTTCTTTTATATAGATTGACTAATTGATTATATCTCCGTAAGTGGGACAGATGGATGGAACATTCAAGTTGGACAGGATACTTGGATGTGTTTCAGCATTGGCATCATATTATCGTGATATTTGTTTTTTATGTATTTGCATAGTCCAATGTAATTGAATTGATATAATACATAATCTTATTGATAATTGATGTATTACATGTGAGTGGGTAGATTCATGATAGATCTGGTCGCCTATGTTGTGAAATATTTATTTGATACAGATTAGAGTATGCCATATGCTGCACTACATGACTGACTACTTTTTGTCACTTCCATCACCTGGGGCAATTAGCTGTATTGATTTATGACTGGCTTTTAATATAATTTGTGGTCTTTCATAAAAACATGAGATTCTTCATCTTAGTGCGCTGAATAGTATGTTTAAATCAGCGCTTATCTTTGAAATACTGTTTGTCAAATGAATATTCTAGACTACTGTGCCAAATATGTCATCGCAATTGAATATTACTGAGAGCGCATGCCGACTTCCGGTCGGTGGAACGCATTGCGCATGCCGACTTCCGGTCGGTGGAACGCATTGCGGTCCAAATACGAGTCCTAATGAAATACATTCTCCCAGGTGACCGGAAGTGACATCAGACGCGCAATAGCGCGCGCTTGTTCAGTCTACACATCCACAAGACATAAGGTATATAACTGTGTGGGAAAGAGGGGTTCTTTCTGCCTTTTTATTTTTGTATTTGTTTTCTTGTATGTTTTTGTGCCCCTGATGAAGACCATTGTGGTCGAAACGCGTTGGGCAGAGTGCCAGTATGCCTAATTGGTGACTGGCATGTCTCAATAAATTTCTTTTTCCTTTTTTCATAAATGAGTGTGCGATCTTAATCTTTTTTGTCACTCGAGGGGCAGCACCGGGACACCGTGAAATCTCAAACAGATGAGTTTTGTGTTTTTGGGATTTAACTGATGTTTAAATGATTCCTTAGTAGATTTAAAATATGGAAATATCCCTTATCCGGAAAACACCAGGTTGTGAGCATTCTGGATAACAGGTTCCATGCCTCTATTTTAATTCACCAAGGAGTTCCATGAACATATAAAAGCAAGAGGCCAAAGTACAATTTCGAAGGATATAACTTACAGGATATTCATGGCTCTTGTGTATTATATATACATGCAACGCTAATTTGGGCTAAGCAGACCACAGATGTCCAGCTAGTGATAGGAGCATGTGTTATATTGGACTCACACTGTAGGCTAGGGCCTTCGCTAAGTGGAAGCATTCCCTCTAAGGTGTAGTGCAACTACAAAACCCAGACTGCTGTGCATACAAACATGATTCAGCGCCAGGAGGTTCTTATGATGCAAACAAATAACTTTTTATTAGTCATAGACAATGTCCCCAGGTTTACTCACGTACACAGATGAGGTTTGGAATAAGACACACAGTCAGATCAGGTAATAGGTAACACAGCTGAGGAACAGACTCCATTAGGCATTTTCAGTAACTCAGTACAACCATTCCCTCCAGGAAGTTGTCAGGAAGCAGCCTTTACCCTACAGTCCCTCTTCATTGAGGTCCCTGCACTCAGATATTTAAAAAGCCTCTGGGAAGCTACTCCCTCCTGCAAATCCTCGTTGGAGCTTCAGCTGCTCTTTCCCTTTACCCTATCTACCTTTCTCTCCTACAGAGACAAGTCAGCCCTACTATAGCTAAACCTTATTCACAGGGTTGCCTGTTCCCCGACTTTACTGGACCCATGCGCAGGCTCAGTGCACACTTCCACCCTGTCCTCAGGTGGAAGGCAAACAGGACGCTGCCACTCCTTTCCCAGCACTATACCAGGTTGAGGCAGGATGTGGTCACAGTGTAACCTGGAAAATAGCAGGGGATATGCAAATAGGAATTAGATACATAGGCTTCTGCCTAGTAACTAAGGAGAAGGAAAAAAGATAGGGCTTTAAAGCTATAGGGGCAGATTAACCCCTGTGGGTCCCTACATACATACCTATACATCAAGGGGGTTATTTATAAAGGATCAGGTTGTGTTTTACAAGAAATTCAAGCTTTCGAGTTGCGTTTGTTTGGTTAAAATTCACATTTTGGGGTAAAAAAAAACGTTAGATTTTTCGAGATTAATTAAACCCCAACCCTGGAAATAGCTTGAATCCAAAAATACACCATCTAAAAGATCATGTAGGAGTCAATGGCAAGGTCCTTTGAACCATTTGAACATGTTGATAGCCTTCATGATGTTCAAGTTTTTTTTGGAGGGTTTTGCCGAAAACTCAAGCAATTCGAGTTTTTTTCCCTCTGAAAATCAATCAATCAATTTTAATTTCTGAACTCACTGGTTCAAGTTTTTTCCATTCAAATTTTTTTTTTTTTTAAACTAGAAACATTTGAGTTGTGAGTTCAATTAGGGTATACAAAACACTAAAATTCAAGCTCTGCTAAATAACCCCCTCAGTGTATATATATATATATATATATATATATATATATATATATATATATATATATAAAATTCCAAACAGAGCAAAGCCTTGGAGGAGGCTGAAACGTCAGTCATTTTTTGCTAATAAATTTTTTATTTTATAAGTCCTGAGAGTGCGGATCTCTCCGTGGTTGTTTCGTATGTATATATATATATATATATATATATATATATATATAATATGTGATAAGACTTTGCATGTCATAAAATTAAGATTTTTTACTTGTGTACATTATAGTTATGCATAGACAAAAAGCTATAACTGAAATAATTCATTAATGTACTGTGATACATGTGATTGTAAGCCATCATTCATCTCTGCAATCCTATTATGCATCATAAACCATTTATTTCTTCATATTTATTCCTTAATTGTTTCTCAATGCAAAGAATGGTGTCGGTTCTCAAGGTTCTTCCCTTAATATCACATTATATCACAAGCACTCTCTCAGTTCTTCATACTCTTCTCTTCTTTGTCCCACTGTGCATCAAGCACTCAAAGATGAACTAAAGTCTAAAATAGAATAATGCTAGAATTGCTGTATTTTGTATACTAAACATAAACATACTGCACCAGAAGGCTTATACCCCAGCAGGGGGTCATCATCTTGTAATACATCTTTGCAAGACCAAGACCATGCACACACTCAGTGTGGTTTGGGCTGCTGTTGAAAGGTTAAGCTTAGGGATCATCATAATTGATCAAAACAGCTCAAGTCAAATAATGTCTGCCATAGAAGCAGATACAGCAAGACTGATTTATAATCAGAATATGCAGACTGCGCTGGGTCTGCGGACACGGTCGCCAGCTGCTCTACAGGGAAACAAACAAAGCTGCTCCAGTTCAGGGACGTCAGGTGGGGGGCTCCTTCCTGCCATTTGAAAGTATGATTGTTTCCCTGCAGAGCAGCTAGGGACCATCTGAAGTTTTCTATCTGCAGCAGTCAGAGCAAAACAGAGGGGGAATTTCACTGCATTCAGTCAGGTGTCTTATAAAAACAGTAGACATTTTTAATTAAAGTATATTGGAGATAGGTTTCTTTTTCATTAAAGAAAGTAAAAATGGGGATTTATTTTTTTGCCTTTACATTCGCTTTGAATGTTCTATAGTCTCTGCAACAAACGTTTTTTTTACATTAGACCCCATGACTGGGGGGAGGTACCTGTCCTCCTCCCACAAACACCTTGCTTCCTGCTTGCTCAGCCCTGAAAATTCACATGCATTGTGGGTAAGGAGATGTGAAGGGGGGCCCCACTTTTTTAAAAGCTTTGTCAAGTGACATTACAGTAGTGATTATTTATTATTTATGTTCCATACTTTTCATTTAATTGTCCCTCTAAACAGCATTAACTATTTTAGTTTTGCAGATTCTTCCCTTTAATCATCCAACTATGCAAGATCCACTCTTTCGGTATTGAGAAATCTTCCCTTAATTGTCCCACTGTATAGCATAAAGGTCTCAAGAAGCATCACATCATTGTCTAGGTTTCAATGGTGCTATGCAATAAGCTTAAAAGTCTAGCAACTCAGCCCTTTAGGTACATGAAACTTTTACATAAAATTAAAATGCATTTTATTATTTATATCCCTATGTGC
This sequence comes from Xenopus borealis, assembly GCA_024363595.1. Lineage (NCBI taxonomy): Eukaryota > Metazoa > Chordata > Amphibia > Anura > Pipidae > Xenopus > Xenopus borealis. The sequence goes on along the minus strand of CM044445.1, from coordinate 92,057,606 downwards.
CCTGGAATACAGCAGCAGTTTTAGGGGGTATCTGCATGCCTTGGACAGTGTTCCACTTTGAATCCCTAGCAAATGTAGCTTACTCCCCTACTCTACAGCTACAGCTTTGAAAGCAAAAAAGCTCAACATATTAATTACAGAAGAGTAAAAAGGCTGGTGGGTGGTGAAATTGTAAACCAGCTTGACATACTTGGTAAGCCACTTGACAAAGATATATCACACTCTGGTATTTATTACCATCAAGTATGCTTTCCAAACATAGGTTTTAAATGCTATTAAACACCTTCTTATCCCTTCAATGTCACTGTGGCTCATCCCATTTGTGTATGAGGCATTTGTATCAAAAATGGACACATTTAAGTGAGTCATTGGACATTCTGAAGGCAGCAAATTCAATTACCCTTTAACATGATGGTCTGTGCTGAAGACACATGTTCTGGAGACTATCACCTTTAATAGGAAATTATCATTGATCCGTAGTGTTGTCTATACTACTTTCTACCAAGGAGCTCAGTGTAGGTCAAATATACATAAAGGTCTTAAAACAATAGCAAGGAACTACAGAGATTTCATTTTCACCCATACAACTGAAGTAGTGGAATTGTTTTCGTGAAGACAGATACAATAGATTGTTTCCATTAAAGGGATACTATCATGTGAAAAAAATTTTTTTCAAAATTCATCAGTTAATAGTGCTGCTCCAGCAGACTTCTGCACTGAAATCCATTTCTCAAACCAGCAAACAGATTTTTTTATATTTCATTTTGAAATCTGACATGGGGTTAGATATATTGTCAATATTGTCAGCACATTACTAGACAAGGGCCAATATAGAATTCTAGAAACTTGTGCAGGATTTTGATTCAGCTGAACTGAATCCAACTTAAAAAGTTTTTCTACTAAATTGATGTAATATTATTTTCTTCATATTTGAATATACCAATTAGGGTTCAAACATATAGTGTTAAGTGGAGTAAGGATGACAACAAGCCATTTATCAAAAACATTTTTCAGAGACTCACCACGTATATGAGGAGGCCCAGGTGCTCTGCCCTGAGCCTTTTAGAGAAGCCACTTTCACCATATTGTTTGTAGAACAGGCACTCAGGCACACAACAGCCTATGATTAAGTGTTGTGAAAATGCGTAAGGTTGTAATTTATGTTTGTACTCCAGTAAACATCTACTTTTTACAACTACAACTGCCTGGAGGACTGCTCTTTGAATGCCTGCCCTACAAACAATATGGTGATAACAAGCCATTTTATATCTAAAACTATGAGAAAAAAAATTAAAATGCCTAGTAGAATTTGGTATGTATTTTTTATGAATAAATTAGAGCCAAAGGAATATTTCTCATAAAGAGCTGTTGGCCCGTAATACAACCAGGCCTCTGCATTCACCAGTTATTTCTATAGTAATACCAATACCTAACTCAAGTATTGCTGTTTCTATGGTCACATACTTGTAGGCGCTTGCACATATATGCAAATGGCATTGCACAGTGTTGACATCCCCCTGTTACAGAAGGAGGCCCATGTGCATTAGCACTGAAGTCCTCTGTAAACCTTACTGCAGATGCACTATTGTCATTTTTTGCCAATGACATAAAGGGGCAGTGTTGGACTGGATACCAGGAAAACTCCAGGTTGGCCCAGATGTCAGTGGGCCCTCCTGCTGCTAAACATTTGGAATATTTCATGGCCATTCTCTATTTCTATGAGAACAAAGAGGTAAAAATAGATGGACTAATAAATTATAATATGCAAAGAAAACAGACTAGGAGAATAGAGGTTGAGAGAGGAAAAGAAAAATAATAGTACTGAAAGTGGGCCCCTGGTCTAACGTTTTTGGGTGGGCCCCTGGTGTCAGTGGCGTAACTACCAGGGGAGCAGGGGGTGAAATAGCACCAGGGCCTGCTCCCTCTCGGGGCCCGCTGGAGAGGCTAGGAGAGCCCGATAGGGGGGCCCGGATGCCAAACCTGCACCAGGGCCCACCAGCAGTAGTTACACCACTGCCTGGTGTACCAGTCTGACGGGGTTGTGACGAAAAGGGTTGGGTGAAAATAAAAAGGGGGCACTATGCATGATGGATGATCTGAGGGTGGATTATGGAACGATTAAGAGAAAGGGTAAGATTGGGGTGGATAAAGAGCTTAAGGGGTGGAGCAGACACTCAACTTAAGGGTATCAAAACTTTACAGGTGACTACATTTCCAGCAAATTTGTATTGTCGGCCCTGGCCTTGGTGTTCTATTATTTTTCTTTTATTCCTCAAACGTGAATACACCAATTAGGTTTCAGATTCAGCACAGTATTTAACCAAATCTTATGTTGACAATTTCAAAAATGATGGATTTGTTGCATTCCTGATGCATTCCTACTGCAAACAAGCCCATCATGCTGTGTGTCAATATTGCATTACAAATTGCTGACTCATGCTGGAATCAACCAATAAAACTTGGTTAAACCAGTCAGTGACAAACACTATCATTTTATTTGCAGCTTTAATAAAGTTGGGTTGAACTAACAAATAACTGTACAACAAAGTAATAACAGAATATTTGTAAAATATATGTTTTTACCAACCACTTTAGTTCGATTTTATATATAATAGCCACATTGTCTCATTTTAATGCTATTTAGAGCATAGTGTTGCAAAAAAGTAATACAGATTATCTGTAAAATGTATGTTTTGAACAACCACTTTAGTTTGATTTTATATATATATATATATAATAGCCAAACGCTCACTTAAATGCTGCCTAATTTTAATAATATTTAGAGAATTAATTCAGAATATTTGTAAAATGTTTTTACCAACCATTTTAGTTTGATTTTATATATATATATATATATATATATAAAGTAGCCAAAATATATATATATATATATATATATATATATATAAAGTAGCCTCAAATAAACGTTGCCTCATTTTAATACTAAATGCCACTTCCTGTTGCTGCCAGCAGCCTTGTTATACTAAAAATCCATGGTATTATATATATTATATATTTATCAATAGTTTTCATTATTTTTTTCTTGCAATTGTATCAACCCTAACATCTATTACTACTATTAAAGTTCTGCATAATTCTTTATAAAAATTACAAGGAGTTTTATACTTGTTTGCTTTTAACCCATTAGCTGTCGGTTTGAGTTAATTTGTTTGCACATATGTGTTGACATATGGATAAAGGATCAGCTCAACTGCTCTATTCCAAGACACTTGCTGATTTGCAGGGAAATACTCCAGCTTCAGCAGAAATGAGATCAGACCAGTCAGGTGCTTGGACATCTCATCTAGCAGGAGACTACTACAGGGAATATAAGGAACTGCCAGGCTTACTGTGAAACTCTAATACTATCTCCTTTATTTTTACACTATACACAGAATTAAGAGACCATAGTCTTCAAAGCTGTATCAAGATTTCTCAGGGTTAAAATAAATATCCTTCTAAGCTGAGCTTGTGTGAGTACAAGTAGTTATGCCAGATGTCAAAAGAAATTGGTCAGTGAGCTTTGCGTTTGATCTGGTTAAAATAACCACAACACAAAAAAGGAATCAGTCAGTGTTCACTTAATTCCTTTTTTCGTATAGGCAAGGAGAAAGTTGTTCAGGTAGGAACTTACCAGGGGTGCAAAAATGCCTCTTCTGTAATACCTACCCAAGCAGGAAGGAAATGCAGTATCATCAAGCTTCATCAAGTCTTCTGAGAAACACCCATATGGGTTTGCAGTCGATCAAATAGCATTTCCACTACATTTTAATTGCAGGTAAAGTTGCTGTACCGTGTTAGCCAGTAAAAATGTTATTGGTCAACCCTTTTGATATAAAAAATAGGTGATACCTTTATTGGCTAACTAATATAATCATAGCAAGCTTTCAGAACATTTTAGTTCCTTTTTCAAGCTGATTACAATGAAGCTGTAGTGCTCTCTGGTATGTATACAACATTTAGCTCATAGATCAAATGACCAAACAAAAAAGGAATATCAAACTGTGTGTGAGGTGTCAAAGTCATTTATGAGGGGATCTGCAATTGGACACACCAATAGGAAAACATTTCAATGGCCCTCATCACTTTATAAAGGATTTAGGAATTTTGGTTCTTAAGGGCAATTTTAAAACAGATAATGATCGAAAAGTATGGGAAAACAAATTAATGGAAACTTTCAATTCTCTGGAGAAGGGACTAAACCTGGGACTTGGATTTATGTCTAATTATGTGGACTAACAAAGGACTGCACCAGGTCAGAAATACCAACATGTCTGGATATGGACTAAGAGATCATTGGAATTCCTTTGATTCTACACTCCAATAATTCAGCCCTAATTTACAGTCTATTTGACCCACATTATCTTGTTATCTTGCACCTTATCTGCCTATCTCTATCAGATCCCCTTGTAAATGACTTTGACACCTCACACACAGTTTGATATTCCTTTTTTGTTGGTCATTTGATCTATGAGATAAATGTTGTATATATATATATATATATATATATATATATATATATATATATATATATACCAGAGAACACCACAGCTTCATTGTAATCAGCTTGAAAAAGGAACTAAAATGTTCTGAAAGGTTGCTTTTTCAAAAGGGCTGACCAATAACACTACACTTTACTTATAGTTTATTTAACCTTGGAAAGTTCCTACAAGTCCTCTAGTGTTTAGTACTATTACTCATACAATAAACTCTGAAGGAAAAATCAGCCAAACTTGCACCCTCAATCCTATTCCTATAAAGGGGATGTTATGACTTTAAAGGGGAACCATTGTGAAAATGAAAATTTTATATAAGCTTCATCCTACTGAAGGCTGCTTTGGACTCCCGACTCCTGCATGACGACAGAATGAAGACAGATACTGGAATGGGGGAGAGTAAAGATTAACTTGATTACTTCAGAAACACAATTGAATTTGAAATTGATTATATTTAGAACACTTCTTATTTAAGTATGAGAAATACTGTATATTATATTAATATTTTACAATAGTTCCCAGTAGGTTCTTAATAGATTCCAGTCTTAGAGAGATTTCTCTCCTTTAAAGATAAACTGCAAAGAAGATCAGCCTAAAGGCAAACATTCCAACTACCTCAGTGGTTATTGGCCACACCCACTTACAACCCAACTGTGCCCCCAACCCAAATATGATAAAAATACAGGAATGTCTAGAAATACTGGATGATTGACACTATTATTGCACCCAGGCAGGGAGCTGTCAGTTGGCCCCCATCACAGGTGGACAGGCTGTAAAGGTTGCCATACACTGAGAGATACGCTCATTTGGTTATATCGCCAAATGAGCGGATCTCTCCCCGATATGCCCACCATGAGGTGGGCGATATTGGGCTGATCTGATTGTGGGCCCTAGGGCTCAACTATAGGATCATAACAATGGGTAAATGGCTGCAACAAAGTGATGCAATCCGTAATCCAATGGGATTTTTAGTCATTTGGACAGATATCAATTGAGGAAGCCCATCGGAGGTCCCGTAAACGGGCCAATAAGCTGCAGACTCAGTTTGTCCGCAGCTTTTATCGGCCCGTGTATGGCCACCTTAAGTCTCTTGCCAGGGTCAAGTTGAAAAAGTAAATCCCCAACTGCTGTAAAGAGGGAAAGGTTTCAGAAAATCAGAGCAGAGTCTGCAAGGATCAGTGGCATGGCCATCAAGGCATAGGTCCCCCCTATTCCTTATGGCAAATCTGCCTATAGAAATATGACCTTTGAGACCTTCCCACAAATCTAGGCCTTCAGTTCAGTAGTTTTTTTGTTATAATGTACTTGTATATTGGTTTAGGACTTTACAAAGTGCTCAGAATGGTACAAGGGAAAGGGGAAGTTTAGGTGGAGACTATGGTCTGGTATTTTACTGTCCCGACAAATAAAAATAATGCTTGAAGGTCGGACTGGCCTGGCGGGACACCAGGAAAAAACCCGGTGGGCACTGACCCTCATGTGCCCCCTCCCGGGCCAGACCCCCTCTCCTGAAATTGGGATTCAATAAAAAAATGTCTGTGCATGAGCTCCGTTCACGCATGCATGCCGACCAATCTTCGGCGCGACACAGTAGGGGAGGTGGGGTCCGGAGAGGGGCCCTGGACAGCAGTCCCTGTGGGCCCCGGCCCCCCCAGTCTGACCCTGAATAGCAGAGAAAGTTAAAAATATAGGACTGCTGATTTTTTTTTCTCCAGGAAAGGAGGCAACTCCAGTTATAAATGCTATTTTCAACACTAAAAATATAAGGTTCTTATGCGTTTTTGTACTGCGCAATCAAGAATATATAAACTCACTTCTGTACACAGCTGGGATAGATCTCCTTGGGCTTGCACTGGGCTAGGGATTCCCAAGAGACCTCACTAGACATTAATCAAAAAAGCATATCTGTTCATTCTCGCCGCACATTCATGGTATTTCTACTACTAGCTATTTTCTTTGACATGGCACACACAACAAAATGCAACGTTCACAGAAAAAATGTTGCTTGCACACACAGAATAAATATCAAATTTCAGTTACAACTCAATGCAATGTGTTTTCAGAGAAGTATAATTATTATTCTGTGCAGGCTTAGAGAAACCCTACCACCCGACTCTGAACACCAGGGCAAAATTATAAATGCTGTTTACAGAACAAATATTTACTATTTGACATTTTTTGAGCTTGTGTAATATAAATTTGGGAAAAAAATAAAAGCATTAAGCACTCATCTGCCAAATTAAAAAAATAAACATTCATTAGTTTGTTCCTACGCCTGGTGTATGTAATAAGTATTTTTTTTTTCATTTTTAATCCTGCTTATGAAAAACATTCATGCCAAGTTCAAGTTGGTTTGATAAAAGTACAAAGACCAGTTAGAACTTGCCATGCAATTACTGTCTAATGAACAATACTACTTTCGAATTTGCATTTTCTCTTTTAAATTTTGTGAATATTGTAAATGTGAATATTAAGCAGATATTGTGTCTATTGTGGCTGCAGGTGAAAGAAAAAACAGAAAGAAAAAAAATGTAACCCTTTTTACACTTTCCACAGTCTCTATACATTATTCCCATCCTTATTTGGCCCTTTGTTGACCTTATCTGACCCAAACATCCCCTTCATCTCAAGTTAACTTTTAGTATGTTTTAGAATGGCTAATTCTAAGCAACTATTCAATTGCCCTTCATGTTTTCTTGTTTGTATTTCTTGAATTATTTGTTGTCTTCTTCTTCTGACTCTTTCCAGCTTTCATTGTTTCAAATTTGTACTACTCAGCTTTCTATTCAGCCCTACTACTATTCCAGTCTTTTATTCAAATCAGTGCAGGGTTGCTAGGGTAACTTGGACCCTAGCAGCCAGATTACTGAAAGTTTTTGGAAGTGGGCCACAGAGAGAGGACTAGTTACTAAGAATTTACTAGCAAAAAATTGTAATACTGACCCAGTCCTGGCTGGAATTTTACCAGCAAGTCCTGTTAAACACTAGACAGGTGGTAACCCTACCTACATACAATGACCATTCTTAAAGGTTGTTGGTCGCTTTAAAACATTTTTTTAGTATGATGTATAGAGTGACAGTCTGAGACAATCTGCATTCGGTTTTCATTTTTTATTATTTATTATTTCATTTATTATTACTCTACAGGGCAAGACTCTGCTGTTTTTCTACACCTAAAAGACAAGGGACACTCTTTTGAAGATAGCAATGTCCAAATTTTGGATAAAGAGGTGTGAAAGAGGCAATTCATGTTAAGGTGGAGAAACCTTCCCTGAACAGAGGCGGGGGCCTTCGACACCACCTGTCTGCTACATACAATGCTGTTCTCACATCTATTCCCCGGCAGATGACGCATCCATTCATGCAACTCTCACAAGTAACACCTGTTTTCTAGGAGTTGCATGAAACATTGGTAATCTGTAACTACACAGAATCAACACCACTGTGAATTTCAGATGTCACCTCTCTGAAGAGTTACAATGTGCCGTTGTGATTGGATTGTTGGAAGAACTTCCCATACCAGTCAGTTGAACTGAAGAAGCTGCTCGTCTTCTTTAAATATCTCAGCAAGTCCAGTTGCTTTGAGTTACTTTTGATAAATAGATCATGACCTGGATGAATGAGAATCTTCAGAGTCATATTTATTATTTGTGGTTTTTGAGTTATTTAACTCAACCATGCAACCATGCATTTATTTGAACAAGAGACTGGAATATCAATAGAAGAGAGCCTAAATAAAAAGATGGGAATTAAAAAATAGCAATAACTATAACTGTGTAGCCTTAAAGGGCATTTATTTTTAGATGGGGTCAGTGACAAGCATTTGAATGCTGGGAAAGGTCAGAAGTGGAAATATTTCAGAAATTATAAAAAAAAAAAATGAAGGCCAGTTGAAAAATTGCTTAGAATTAGCCATTCTATAACAAACTAAAAGTTAACTTAAAGGTGAACCGCCCTTTTAAATGCTTGTTCCTGCTAATATTATCCCTAGATTATTTAATTTCTTGCTCAAATACATAGGACCCTTACACCAGGCGAAGTTGCACACTGACGAAGGGATGTAACTACGCTAATTCACTAAGATGCCCATTTTACTGAACGTTTCCTCTTGCGCTAGACTTTACTTCGCCAGGTCAACATTCAATACAATAGATAGGAGTTTGAAAACAAAACTTGAAACCTGGCATCTTACACTTTTTAGTGTGATAGTTTGAAAAATAGCGTGATTTTTTGGGGGGGTTACCCTCCTTCCCCCCTACATTTCCTAACATATGGCAACCAGGCCCGGACTGGCAATCTGTGGGTTCTGGCAAATGCCCGATGGGCTGCTGTAAATTGCCATAGAAAGTGACCATTAAGTGGGCTGGTGGGGGCTGTTTGGGCCTCTTTGTAGCAGTAATGGCAGGGCCTATTTTGAATCCCAGTCCAGTCCTGATGGCAACTCAACTATACAGGGGGCACATGTAGGGCAATAGGAAAACTTTATTGTATTTATTAAAGGTTTCCTGGGCTTGTGTAGTGTAATGTAGTGGCTGTAACATATACTTCTAGTATACTTTTATATAAAAATAAATTCGCGAAATGCCGGCATCTCGTTTTGGAGGCACATGTCCATTTTTGGATTCGTGCGTCCGTTTATGGATACGCACGTCCATTTTTTTCTACGTTGGTGTCCAAAAATGGACGCGCGGTCCAAAATGAGACGTGGCAGTGTTTCGCTTCACTTAAATTCGAAAAGGATTCGCCCATCACTAGTAAATGCGCTTTTCCTGACAAAGTAAGGGTAGCGCAACTTTGCTACTTTTCGCCTCCCTGAGAGCAAATTCGCATTTTTGTGAATTAAAGGTGGACTGGGGAAAATTTGCCTGGCGAAGTGCAGCGAATTGCAGAGAAGGCGCCGCTAGCGAATTTCTGCACTTTTGTGAATTTGCCCCTATATCTGTAACCATTTTATAGTAATCAGGGAAAACTGAAATTTAGTGATGGGCAAATTTCTAGAGAAATTAGCGAAACGCCGCCGCGTCTCGTTTTGGACACGGGAGTCCATCGCCCGCGTCCAAAACGAGCTGCCAGACAAAATTTTGCCAGCGTTTTCACGAATCGCGGGAATTCGCAGCGTATTCGCCCATCACTACTGAAATTCATTCATAAGTAGCACAAAATACTTTTTACTGTCTATTCGAAGCTCCCGGTCATTATCCCCTTACAGTATAGACTGCATTCAGTCAGATCAATGTAACTTTGTAGTTTTCAGATTTAGTTTGGAATATAGTTTTATAGTTACGCACCCAAAGAGGGATCACACATCGAACAAATACTCAACCATGAAATTAATTGTAAATAACAGACAAAAGCCTCAGAAGATAACACATATTACTGACATATATTGACATACATATACATAGATTTTTTTGAGCATATACTGCCTTTATAAGCCAATAGTAGACTGTACATAAAAGAAGGTCAACTTGTTTCCAGTAATTCCTTAGCCTGCAGATTTGAACTTCCTGCATGATATTTGCTATTCTGCTGAAAGAGGAAAGTCTGATAAGGTTGAGCAAATAAACCCAAGGGATTTGTGCGTTCTGGTTAAAAAATAAAACCACCTCCAAGCTGCTTCAAACCTCAGGGACTCATTTGTATTCTGCTCAGCCACATAGACATTAAAGCAGAATATCATGTTAGGAGGTGAGTGTACATGCTAGATGCTGTTATGATACAAGGCAATGCAGAAATCCATTGACACGCTGCAGGCTGGGTATAATCCATTCCTGAATGTTTAAACAAGAAACCCTTAGGAGAATAAAGGCAGCCTTAAATACTGTTCTTTTTTGAAACTGCTATTTAATTAATGACTGAGGCCTGTGTTTTATTCACCTACAGCCTGAATAAAATCAGATGCTCTTGCTTTCAGAAAAGCATTTAATTAATACCTTTATCTTAGATAACTAGAGGCACAGCTGTGTTAACCATATGATTTGACTAATCTGGGACATAATGTATGCAGCTGCATTACCTTAGATGTAATAAGTGCAGTTATTGACCCCAGAGCAGTCCTATTTAGGATGTAATGCCATACAGAAAATGCTCTTTTCAGAAAAGTTAGTAGAGAAAGCCTCCCAACCGTCCTGTTTTTCATGGGACAGTCCCGATTTTGATGGCTCAGCCCGCAGTCCCTGGTTTATTACTGAAATGTCCCAACTTTCTATTTGATCTCCTGCACTGAACAGCCAGAAAAAGATACAAAGTTCTAAAACTTAACTGGCTTTTGGCAGAAAGGCCAGAATATGTGGAAGGTGCACTTCGATAGTTTTGTAACAATTTTAGCAAAGAAGCAACTGTAACAATTTAAGATAAGCAGGTCTCTTTTAAAAACTGTGACTTGGAGCTTAAAGGGATACTGTCATTGGAAAACATGTTTTTTTTTCAAAACACATCAGTTAATAGTGCTGCTTCAGCAGACTGAAATCCATTTCTAAAAAGACCAAACAGATTGTTTATATTCAATTTTGAAATCTGACATGGGGCTAGACATTTGGTAAATTTCCCAGCTGCCACTGGTCATGTGACTTGTGCCATCACTTTAGGGAACTGCTTCCTGGCAGGCTGTTTTACCTTCTCAGTGTAACTGAATAGTACGCAGTGGGACATGGGTTTTTACTATTGAGTGCTGTTCTTAGATCTACCAGGCAGCTGTTATCTTGTGTTAGGGAGCTGTTATCTGGTTACCTTCCCATTGTTCTCTTGTTAGGCTGCTGAGGGAGAAAAAGGGAGGGGTGATATCACTCCAACTTGCAGTACAGCATTAAAAAGTGATTAAAGTTTATCAAAGTACAAGTCACATGACTTGGGGCAGCTGGGAAATTGACAAAATGTCTAGCCCCATGTCAGATTTCAAAACTGAATATAAAAAAATCTGTTTTTCCCATGACAGTGTCCCTTTAAAGGGTGGAGCTTGAACCAAAAGGTATGAAGATTCTATTTTATAACCTCTTTCACGTTTGAGTTTTTAGCTCAAGAGTGACTAAGACAATATAATATGTCTAGCCCCATGTCAGATTTCAAAATGAAATATAAAAAAATCTATTTGCTCTTTTGAGAAATGGATTTCAGTGCAGAATTCTGATGGAGTAGCACTATTAACTGATGCATTTTGAAAAAAACATTTTTTCCATGACAGCATCCCTTTAAAGGTCAATTCACCTTAATTAGCAAAATTGTAATAAAACATACGCAGAAATGTGTTCAAACTTTTATAAAATGCCAAATTTGGTAAAATGAACATGTTAATTAGGGGATGTGGCCACAAAAATAGGTGTGGTCACAAATTTTCCTTTTTCTATTTTAAAAATTTTGGGAGGTATGGTAGCAGCTTTCTCTTTCTATACTGGAACCCTCGTCTCAGCAGTTCTTTATCAAGCCTGCCGATTCCAGGCGATTCATTTGTAGGTGGCGTATCCAATGAGATGGTGTTCTGGGCATTTTTTGTAGATGCTGGCTGCATATTCAACCCTTGGAATGGTAGAGGGCAGGTGACATGGAGGTCTCAGTTTAGCAGTAGAAAACTGTTAATAAGGTTTGAATTTCAATTTTTTTATCTATAGAAAATTAAAGTAAACTACAAAGTGCCCTGAGACAAAGAGCTGTATGCAGAGCAGAGTTTCAGTGGAGATGCCATGCATATTAAGCTCTTGGACTGCCAGAGGGTTGCTGAGATGGAGGTTCCAGTTTAGCTTCTAAACAAAATAAAATGAACAGAAGTGCACACGCTTAATAACCATTTCTTATTGACTTTTTTAAACTTTGACTCCACTTTTATTATTTCTCAAGTCAGTTTAATTTGAACACTGTTATGACTAGAAACCCAATTTTCCATAAGTTGATTTTTGAGCTGCAACAAACATTCTACTGTTCTTCCATACATATGCCCTTGCTGCTCTTAATGGAAAACTACAGTATACCCTTCAAACAATGTTGGTCTCTAGAAAAGTATATTGCATAAAACAGCTCATGTGGAAAACCCTGCCTCATGTAAATAAACCAATTTCATGATAATACCATCTTAGTAGTAATGGGTAATCATAAATATTAAACTGATATTTAAAAAAATAAGAGCAGCTACCTGGGATTATATGATTCACGGTGCTCACAAACATACCAAACAAAGTTAGGTCACATGAGCCAATTAACAGACAGAGTTGTGTCTTTTGCTTCCACACTTCTTCCTGTTACAGTTAGAGTTGAAATATTTCTGGTCAGGTGATCTCTGAGGCAGCACACAGACCATCATGAAATGGTGACTCAAGGTAAGAGATGTAAAAGGGCAATATCTACTTAAATATAGATTCCAGTTTGATAAGATTATTTAATAAGCCACCTAATTTGATAAAAAATTATCAAGTATTCATTTTGGAGGTATGGTTTTCCTTTAACAATACCTTAGATAAGCCAGGTTTATTCATAGGCATGTCTAAATAACAATAAAAAGAAATTTTTATTAAAAAAATAAGAAACTTGCTTAACAGGTACATGTTCTCCAAAGAAATAAGAATATTTGCAAAAGCTCAGTTATTTTAAGAGAAACTGCTTTTCAATGTGCTGCTAGACAAGAACATTGGAGATGCCCAAAGGGGATGGCAGCTTTGTTTTAAAAGCTTTTGTACAGGAAGCATTACCTTTGAGGGCTAACAATAAAAATGCAATATTTTCAGTGAGGTGGTAATAATACATAACTTTGCTGTTTACAAGGTAACTGACATATGTAGCAACACGATTTTAGACTTTGGAGCTTTTTTCCAGATGCATTCTCAGCCCAATTACTATTTCTAAAAAGTAAAAGACATTATGCAGTGCAACTTTTAAGAGCACGTTTAACAATAATAGGGAAAGGCACACAGTGTGAAAAATGGGCTCTAAGTTCCATGTTTTTGACACTTCTGTTTCTTGATATTAAGGTCTTTTTTTCTTATCAACAGACACAACTCACTCACGGATGGAGAGTTGTAAAAAACAGGCACAACCTGCACCCCAGGGGCTTTTTGCCCCCACTGGTAACTTGTTATTCAGTAAAGGAAGTACTTTAACATCCCTCATAGCACGAGTAGAACTGGCTTTGCTCTACTAGACATATTGTTGCATCTTGTGCCCCTACACTTGTGTCCAGACTTTCCTAAATGACCCTTCACATCTACATGTACTAAAGCCTCAAACTGTTATTTTAGGGTACATTAATATAATTCTCATTAACAGTAATCTTTTACTATAATTATGTATAGGTGTATCCACAAACTATGGGACTGGAGGTGGCTTGGTACTTGGTCTACAGTGGGGGCCCCTCACCCTTGGTGACATATCTAGTAGCTGTGGGTAAAAGTGAAGGCATTTGGGATGAGTTGGGTGCAAGGGTCAGGTGCAAGCTGGCAACATAACGCATTATTATGGTGCTTGCTTTATTCATGTTCCCAGTGCACGTGTGTGTTATTCAGTCCAGGTAACTACCAGCTCAGTCATATGTTTCTGTATTTAGCGCCAACCAATTTCCCAAGGACAATAGCTAAGATACACACAGGCAGTAGCGGTACAAAAGTTATAAAAAGATATAGGCCAGTAACATATCATTGTCACTGGAGCTGACTAATTAGTGAGATTATCTAACATCAACCAATCACTTTAAGTCTTTTGAAGACTTTACTAATGACTACCATTGGTCTCTAACATGACCCACATATGTCCAGCTCCCAGTGCACCAAACTCTGTAGCTGTAGTTTGCTCCCCAGTGACAATAGATATAGATGACAGTCAGAAAATGTTTCTGTTGCCTTAAGATGAATGTCTGTTCTAAGTCAGGGTGTTACCAACTTGCAGCTGACCCCCTTATAATATATTTAATGAGTGCCTTAGGGCAAAGACAGACAGGGTGCTCTGCGGCCTGTAGGAAATATCCTTAGATCAATGCATTCTCTGCCCAATGCTAGGTACAGCCCTGAATTTAACACGAGTACAGTTAAATTGTTGAAATGCATTTAACAAGTTAGCAAGTATTCCAAATGGGAAACCTGTGTGCTGCAATATAAGAAGCGACCTTGGAATTACTTTCCCTGTCTCCCTGTGTCCAGACGCAGGCATTTAAATGGTTGCAGAACATATCACTCTATCCACTTCAAACTCAGCGAAAAACTATAGAGACAACCTATTCCACAAATTGTTTCGTTTTCTGCAAATCTTCAGAGGAACTAAATTTCTAGTGTGATTGGCATACACGCAAACCTATATACACAAATATAAATATATTTACCTGCTTATAGACACACATATAACACATACACCTACTTAAGCATATGGATGTTTTCACAGTTGTTCCACTCTCTAAATACACTAGTTACAGAGACTTTGTGGAGAAAGGCTGCTTAACCCACACAATAAAATATTTCTGTAATCACTGCAACGGAGTGGCTTTATTTCTGAAGCTGAATATATGTTTGTATATATTTTTTATCTGACAGTGGGAATTAGTTGGCTTCCAGGAACCTTTGCACAGTATAGGACTGGCACACTGGGAAATTCCCAGTGGGCTCAGATGTCAGTGGTCCCTCTTGCTTTTGGCTTATTGCATGGTAATTCCTTTTTTCTGTATGGGAACCAACAGGCTAAATAGATAGAATAGATTATCCAGTAGTATGTAAAGAAAAGAGACTAGGAGAATAAAGCAGTTGAGTGAGGAGGGGATGAAAAATAGTTTGGAGGGTGGGCCTATGATCTAAGGCAGGGGTGCCCAGGACTTCAGTCATGGTCTACCAATAGATTGTGGTAATGTTCCTGATAAACCGCAATCTGGGACCCGGTGTCGGCAGTGAGCGAGGGATGAAGGTCGGGGGGGTCTGAGAGCTGAAAGCAGCAAGCACGGAGGGGAAGGAAGCATGTTCAAACTTTCTTAACCTGCCAAATTTTGTAAAATGAACATTGTAATTAGGGGGTGTGGTCACAAAAATGGGCATGGCCAATTTTGTTGCTGCACGGTATCTAGATAGATCTCTCCCAGTGTAACAAAGTCTGGGCACCCCTTATCTAAGTCGTGGGCCCTTGGTATCCTAGTCTGACACTGTCTTTTCAAAACCAAAGCATCTAATACATGCACTGATGTATTTCCTGATTTTCCATGAACTTCCACAGATTTTTTAGAATATATGCAAGAAGGACCATCATTATCAACTATTTGTTGGTACAAGGAAGACTACCTGCCTGAATATCTTACACCACAACACACATTCCATAGTTAAATGATGGTCGACAGATGGTCTTAATATATGTTTATACAAATGTCATGATCCATTTAGGAAATAAGCTCTCGTGAGAGGCTTTTAGGCCTTTGACATGTAATGAGCAGCTATTAAAAGCAAATAAGTAAATATACATTCCTGGATTCCGCTGGTTGCACAAGGCCCAGTGGTGTCCAGTGCATGTCCATCTGCTGTCCCTCAGTCAAGTAATGCAAGCATGTGATTAAAATTCTCTGGCCTCTCTGCACTTCCTGAGTGTGTATTATGTTACAGCCGAAAGGATGAAAGTGAAGAGGGCCTGTGATAATTCAAAGGCCACAAGTAAGGAAAGGGCTATTGACTTGTGTGGGAAGAGCAGACATTCAGAGCCATCATGTGTATGAAAAATGAAGGAGGTATTGAAGGATGACCTTACTTATTGAACTACTGTGATACGGTCATGATTGATACAAGACACAAGAGGCTTCAAAGCCTCATGTTAAACATCTATGAAGATTTTGTTAATGAATGGCTTAGAATTCAGTTTTTAAAACTGTTACTTTATTAATAAAAGAGGACATAAACCTCGTTCATTTATTGATGTAATGCAATTTAAGCGACTGCCACAAGAAAACAAAGATCTATCATTGAAGGAATAGAAATAGTTGGGGTGACATTCTTTACTGTCAAATACTATGTCTGTAAGTGATAACTCTGTAACTACTTTCTGTATATGTCAAATCTATTTCTAAAGTACTAAAAGCAATTGATAATCATTCAAATCAAATCCATGATATTACTTTCTTCAAGTGTGACCATCCAACTAAAGGGTTGATGTGGGTCTATTGCCCCATTATTCAAAAGAACTCCATGAAAGGAGAACAAAAGCTATGAACCTAGATTAGGACCCCTGGAATGGCCTCCCCACACCCCACTCCACTCAGTATAGACATGCTTGCCATACCTATTCCAAAATGCACAGGAGGACAGTGGGGTTGATGAGCACCATCTTGTGCTTCTTAATCTTTTCTCTGAATTGACTGTCAAAACTGATCATGTGCAGTTAAAGCCACAGTGGACCTGGCTGCACATGTAATCACATGGGTAATCACTTCTGAGGAAGGGACTAGCACAGTCTTGAAACACATTAAGCCATGCTCTCCCCTGCTTGCTTTATTTGACTGTCCACTTGTATCTTTAAATCCTGCAATATGGTGAGGCATTTGGTGTGCTTTTGATGATTGACTGTAATCACTTGCAAAAGAAGATTAAGCTGTGTGCTCATCAACTATGCTTCACTTCTATGCATGTGGGAAACAAGTAGGATGAATGAGGCTCTATTGGGGGGTGCAATGGTGTGGTTTTGGAGGGGGGATGGAGGCCATTCTAATGGTCCCAACAAAGGTACATAGTTTTCATTCACTTTTTCAACATTTGCATGGCATCAGCATAATATAACTATCTATATCTGTGGCATAATGGATGACCTGTTCATTATATAGATACAGTTGGACAGCACTGTCTCGAAGTGCAACAGACACTTTCCTTTTTCAGCTCGAAACCCAAAGTCATATTCTTGCAACTGGTTCGTATGAAGGTCTTCAATTAAAGGAATTTTTATTCTTATGTGCATCACTTTAATCCAGAAAATGCATCTATGCCCTGATGTGTGCCTACAGGGAGAATTAGAGGTGGATACAGTATACCATGAACCCAAATGATCTCCTCAAGCATGAATTGCCTGTGGTGTAGAAGAATGAAAACCCCATTGGACATCTGCTCATGGAATTCTAATACCAAATCAATACAAACCACAAAGCCTTCCTTCCTGCATATTTAAATGGATAGAACTCAAGAACAACAGATCATAGCCTTTATTTGCTATATTTTGGTTTTCATTATCCAGAAAAGCAAATTTTGTTCCTGAATTATTTATTCATTTGTTAGTTTTATTTTGCTCAACACGTTGCACCTTTAAGTTGCTATGAATGCTGTCTTTAGTAGTGCCTTGCTTCCCTGAATGCCTGGCTGGGCTTCACCATAGATCCAAATACATAAACAATTGTAAGAGCATTCACATATATCTTCCAGCATTTTGCACTTTGCTGCCATGCTTGGTTGAATCAAATGTGGCATTTTTCTAACTGCCACCAACTAAAACATGCACGTTGCTAACCAGGTCCAGATCACCTCCAGCTTTGACTCAGCCAGGGAATCAGAAACTGGATGTCACAAGAATGTCACATTGCAGCTGTCCACCCCACTGTGAAACTCTGAATTTAGATGGCAGGTACTTGGGGCCATGGAATTTTACACAGTGGCATTAATTCACTAAGAAAAGGGGGCTCTGAAGAGGGGAATACCTAATAAAATAAGGGTATTTTCAGGTTCCAAGTCATGATGGCAGCCATTGAAACTAGTACAGTTATAGTCTTGTTCTCTGACATTCCCTCACATGAAGATAAATCAGTATTGGTCAGGAACCCACCAGGAAACCTTAAATCATAGGACCACTCGCCAAACAATTTTAACTCCTTTGCTTACTCAACCTCTTTATTTTTCTAGTTCCCTGTCTTCAAATACTATAATGAAGCCTTCCATCTATTTTGCCTCTTTGTTCCCATATATAAATAGGGAATGATCGTAAGATAGGACCCTTTGGAACAGGATCAGGAGGGCCCATTGACACTTGGACCCACCAGTTTTCCTGGTTTCCCAGTGGGCCAGTCGGTTACTGAAGCAAACACAAAATCATCATATTCAGTAGGAGAAATATTCCTCCATCTCTTCAGAGGTTAATTCATACTATGCAAGTAACTGGTCCCAGTGGAGGAAGGAGGAGGCGGAGGAAAGTTTGGGGAAAAAAGTCAAATGTGTTTTGTTCCATAAAGCAACTTCTTCCGAGGCATTAAATCAATTATACACGAACTGCATTATAGAGAAACCGTATGTCATGGGATATAGAATGAGAAAATGATGGAAAATGATGTAATTCATGCGGGAGTTTTTATACCAGTCTACATACATTATATTAATATGTACTGAGAAATTCTGCTGTACCTTCTGTTATATCAAGCTGCTTACTTTCTATGGCACTACAAGAAAATAGCCTCTGTTTTACCAATCTCCATACACGATACTGTCCTACCCTTGATTATCTCAGGCTGAATACATTCTATTGTGCTGGGAAACATTCACTTTTCATATATCAGTGTTTCAGCTGTAGATTTTGCTAAAAGACAAAGGGGGTTATATAATAAAAGGCACTAAGTTTGCCATGGGGCAGTAACCCATGGCAACCAATTAGCAGGTAGTATTTACTGGTTACCTGTTCAAATGCTAACATCTTATTGGTTACTATGGGTTACTGCTCCTGGACAAAATTAGTGCCTTATATTATATATGGAGGACAGTTTGTGGCCATAGTAAATTATGAATACACATATACAATTTGCTACATATTTTCCCACAATATAGAACTAATATATAGCATTAATATGCACATGTGAATGTGGGTGCATCATTTTACAGTGGATATGTATACATATTTATATGCCCCTGAAATGGTCATGATTTCTTGGGTGTCAAATTAAACCAGGAGCAGGCACAATGCACAAAGGGAGCCCTGTATTGGTGAGTTCCTCAGGGATACTGACAAAACTCCTCCTACTGCAGGCTCAGATTTTACAGCCCATTTATAACATGCTGTATAACTTCACAGTAGAATACACCCTATCATGGGCTAGGCCTTATTCACAATGTCCCCAAATCAGATTTGTTTATATATCCTTATACCTCCTTGAAGGGTTCCAAGAGAACATGAATGAGACAGAGATCCAAAATTGCCTGGGTCCCACCAGAAAACCTTAGACCGTAGGCCTACTTTTCAAACTATTTTTCCTCCTCACTCTTTATTTTCATAGCCTCTTTTCATTACATATTATAATCTATTCTTCCATCTATTTTCCCATACATAAATGGACCAGTGGGAGGTTTCCTGGTATCTCAGTGGGCCAGTCCAACACTAGACTCTTCCCTAGTTTATAATAATTGTATAGTTCTTTGGGAGCCCAGTAAGTTACAGTTTTGTCACTCCAGAAACTCTTAGCACTTTATAATTAATCAGGGGAATACTTTTCCAACAATAGGGTTTCTTCCTATACTATTTCTCTGGAGTCACTAACACAATTAGTGTTTCACGACATACTGGCACAGTCTGTATACATTCTATCTTGCTGAGAGAAAATATAACTTACTGTATATATATAAGTATATATTATCCTTTTTTAAAAAAGCCTTTAGCTTTTGTTCTGGTGGTAGACCGCTTTGAAACAAGTCAATATGCTTTCTAACATGCTTCCTTACATACTGTAACATCAAACTGTATACTTTCAGATGTTCTTTTTGCTACCAAAAAAAAAAAATATATATATATATCCTGCCTGTATGCTTTCTGTTGTGTCTTCCATGCCCTTTATTTGAAGAAACAGCCCTCTAGTATGTCACTCACCTTATGTCCCAAAGCATTTAAAAAAGAGATTAGACTCTGCCTCTGTTTCAGTCTACATAGATGTGTTGAAAGAAACTACCCATTTATGCCTGTCTGCATACATTTAATTTTTCTGGGAGACACTACCCTGTTAGATCAGTCTGCATACATTTGATTGTGCTGGTTGAAGCAAACCTGTTATGTCAGTCTGCATATATTTGGCTGTGATGGAAGAAAATACACTGTTGTGTCAGCCTGCATGGCTTTGATTGCACTAGGAGACTACCCTGTTATGTCAATTTCTATAAATCCTACCGTGCTTGGAGACACAACCCTATTTATGTCAGTCAGTATAAATCATACAGAGACACTACACTATCTTATGTGATTCTGCATGCAGTCTACTGACCTGGAATATGCCATGCAACAATTCTATGAAAGGCAACTCTGTGCTGTGTTTGTGCACATGAAGTCCTTGTGCCCTCTCTCTAGCATTGACAGCTTTATTCAGTCCTGTATCTTCTTTCCAGTCTACTGACTGATATAAAGGGCCCAACTTCTCAGGAATGTAGATTAAAAATCACCAGTGGTCAACAGCTCTAGTTGACCAGCTCAGACACAGGAGATCAGATTGCATGAGCTGAAACCTCAGCCCAGCATATTTTGACTCCTTGGCGGAAGCAGTTTGGAAAAGACCAAAACTAGATCTTGTAACCAAGAGGGTTAAATGTCGGTGAATTGGTTTAATTTCACAGAATGCTCTCTGGAAAGTCATATGCGACTCTGCTGTGTCCTTTGTTCCAAGAATTCAGAGTCCCCTTCTGGAAGTCACTAAGATTCTGATCCATTCCTGCTGATACCCCACTTGTTTTCATAACTGTTCTACATCTTCTATAATGTCTGTTCATTCCTGCATCTAGAACGCTTGTCCTGCTATACTAACTCACTTCCCCCCTTTGTTACTCTCTAAGACCTTTCTGTTAAAAAATATATAATTTCTCTTAATATTCTTCAAATAATGTACTGTTCCCACATCTGTATTATGAGTATCCTTTTTATCTTATATCTAATGTCTTCCCTTGTACTTCTAGATGGTACATGGGCAGAGCCCTAAGCCATGGCTTGTGATACTGTCTATTTCATTTCCTTTTTCAGTAAGGGGTAATATGCTGGTGCTTTATAAATAAATATAATAACATCAAAGATCGTCAGATTATTTATATATAATAAAGGGAAGAAATAGTTCCAATGCATGGGATTAAAAGTAGCACAACAGCAAAAGAGCTGGCAGTCTACCAAGAAGTATTTATTATAAATACGAGCAATATATTGTATCAGAATGACCCCAAGAAACAATTACTGATTGGTTAGTAGGCACAGACGTTACTTTATACCTGTTATTACTGTTGTTTAAAATGATTTGTGGAGTGCATCCCTGGGGCACACTTACTGTATGCAGCCACAGTAGCAAATAGAGCAAAGGGGCATAAGCATACATTACATAAAGTTATCACTTGGTTAAGCCAGCCAGCCAGATAGATAACAATGAAGTATGGCAAGCGCCACTACCGCAGCAAAACTCAGCATCTAGCAACAGTGCCCTCACATTGCCCTTTATTCAGCACAGTTCACCCACAAAACTTAAAGTAACAATATAGTTATGGAGGTGACACATTTCATTAAGGTCTGAACTTTTCGTTTCCCAAAGTTGTTACTGATCCAAAGGAGAGATTACACACTGTACGCTCTGATGAATCATAATCAAACCCACTGCACTAGACATCATTTAGCTTCCCCTGGCAGGCACAGCCGACTTTTTTTTGGCAATGCTGTTCAATATTTAGTTTGTCTTGAAATGAGGCAATTACGAATGTGCTTTGGAGAACAGAAACAACAGCACTTACCCGAGACAGTCACATACCTGCCAACAATCTCTAAGCCACCCACATGCATAGAGCCCAATTCGCTATTTTATTTATGTCTCACTTACTATAGTGGTGCTGCCAAGAAATGCAACACAACATCAAATCAGAATTACTGTCATGGAAATCATATCCAAAGCCCCCTGATTACATGCCTGCTAACAATAGGACATTTCATGTATCCCTTATTTCCTAAATGACAGCGAAGGCTTTTGCAGCTTCATTATTGTATTCTCATTTGATTTGTTTCCCTCTTTTCCCTCAATTTGGCTGAAATAAATCTTATTTATTGTATTATTTTTGTTACTGCTTGAAATGTACAGGAAGCTATTCTATCGACAGGAGCGTGCAAATGAATATTCATAAGCTACCTGTTCCACAAGATGATGATTTGTTTCACATTGTGGAATACACACTGGTTCTGGGGAATTACAGCTTGGAGCAGTAAAACATCACTCTATGCTGGAGGCTCCACTCTGAATAAACACGATATGATGTTTTCCTGAGCTGCTGTAACTGGCAAGCAGATGATATGTAAATTATGATAAACGTCTGTTTTAATGTTTAGCAGGGAAACTCCATTGATCTGAGACATCATAGTACAGGTATGGGACCCATTATCTGGAAACCCGTTCTCCAGTTATGAATTACGGAAAGTCCGTCTCCCATAGACTACATTATAATGAAATAATTCAAAATTTTAAAAATTATTTCTTTTTCTCTGTTGTAATTAAACAGTAGCCTGTACTTGATCCTAACTAAGATGTAATTAATTGTTATTGGAAGTAAAACCAGCCTATTTTTTAGTTTTTTAATGTTTACATGATTTTCTAGTAGTCGTAAGGTGTGAAGACCCAAATTACGGAAAGACTCGTTTTCCGGCAAGCCCCAGGTCCCGATGATTCTGGATATTACGCTCCATATCTGTATCTGCAAAACACTATATCAAACTGCACTATAACATTTTAGTCACTTTTACATTTCACCATACCTCCCAACTGTCCCTTTTTCGGAGGGGCAGTCCCTCATTTGACAGCTAAATCTACAGTCCCTCATTTGTACTGGAAAGTCCCTTTTTCCTCTGCATGAAAAGCCACAAAAAGAAACAAAGTTTCTAACTTAATTGGCTCTTGACAGAGAGCCCAGAACAGCTAAAAGGTGCAAATAAGATACTGTGTAACAATAAATTGAGATAAGAAAATAAGTAACTGTAACAGTTTAGACAAGGAGAAATATTTTCAAACTTTCATAACCTGCCAAATTTGGTAAAATGAACATGGTAAGTAGGGGGTGTGTCACAAAAATGGGCATGGTCAATCACCAAGCTACATGCAAAAAAAATGTTGTCCCTCTTTTTACTTCCAAAATGTTGGGAGGTATGATTTCACTATACTATTTAAATTTACTTGTATTCATTTTTTTTTAGTTTATTTCTTTTTATAATTTTTAAATGTCAGTAAGTATAAACAGATTCTGAGTTATGTCCCAACACTGCAGAGGGCAAACTAAAAGGCTAAGAAAACATTATCTTATAATCTTAAATAAATGCAAAATGTGCATATATCAATGAAACCAGCCCTATCAGCATTCTTATGCTTTCCCTCTAGATCAGTGCTGTCCAAGGGCTGGAAATTGTCTGGTCTATGTGGTGGAGGAATGATAATGGAAGACCACTTCCAGTTTTTAAACCACACAATTTTAAGACTATCCAAGAAATCTAGTCCAATATGGGCATATACATCCCCATTGGATACAATTGTCAAACTAAGACCCAAGTCTGGTTTGGTTCATCACTTTCTTTAGCTGAAACAAAAACTGCCTGATTAACATCATTGCCATTGTACCCTTCTTAAATGTAGAATGTTCCCTATTAAACTGTAGAATGTGGAATCAACACTGCAGTAATTGCTTTAGTCATGATAATAAGCAAAGAGCATGTATAGTTTTTGCATCTTTCTTGCGGCTGTAATCCTACACAATGTGCTGCCAAACCTTCACTGCTTCCTTCAGGTGTCAACAAAGACAACGTGCTACAACATAAGATGCAATTTACATCTACAAAGTAGCAATTATGGGTATTTATAGATCTAATTCATACAGAGGCAGGAGTGAAGCAGCCAGCAGCATTTAGTGCTGATTCACTTGACTTGACTACACATTATCCTTCCCTTTGTCTATATGTTTGATAGAGGCAGTTGTAGTATGCTTCTAAAAATTGGGTTCTTAATCTCATTGATCTAGACACCGGGCATGTGATAAATAACTAGTTATCCTTCAAGTGAAATCAACGTGGGCACTTTTTATGTCTTTGGAAGGATAATAAACACGTGTGGCCTTGATAAGCAGAGTATCCGAGACTCACAGATAGGGATAATTCAACTTTTGAAATATGCACATTAAAAATCGTCTTTTTTCCATTTCCAGAAAATGCAGTGAGGGTGATTTACTAACGGTCTGTGAAATCCTTACTGTGAGCGTCATCATCTCTCCAGCACAATGTTGAGTGGCACCCTGCAGTCTTGCACCCTGGAGAAATAGTCCCTGTTCATTCAAGACTGACCCTGTGACTTATTGACATTATTACCCATTGCCTTCACTTCATTAATCACCCCCAGGTTATATACCCCTGGATTCTCTTAAAGGAATAATCTATATTTTGTTCAAGATCCAATCAAGACAGTTCAGTACAGCTGTCCTCAAAGTCAGGTGCTTTCTATGGTGAGCAAACCAGCAATAAAAGCCATTGTTCTGACACTCATCCATTTGGAGACGGTTACATGCCCTGTAGTGTGTATTTCTCATTTTGTGTTGGAACTAATTCACTACAAGTTTTCTGGCCTTAGCGTAAACAGTCACTAGACCAGCTCATATGGCATTGTATTATTTGGTTATTACCATCATAACTGTGTTCACCAACACAATGAGAGTCGGACACGGACAAAGATACACGCCAGTACAGTAGGGTTAAGAATTCCCATGCAAAAATATGCCTGTATTGTATATATATATATATACACACACACGTTTAGTAAGTACCTGGACTCTTACTCTACTCTCACTTGTGGGTGCTTGGTCAATTTTAGTTGTATAATGCTTATAGAGGGACTATAATTTAGTGACACAAGATTCTGGAGTGCGGGTCCCTCTTTATGCATTATAAATATATACCAGTACGAGGTGTATGTATAATGCTTATTTATTTAAAATTAAATATATATTTATTTTTAACAATGGGACATTGGTTACCCTATATGGTGCCCGAGATCAACTTCTTATGCAAAGAGAAATTTAGGATTAGGACAGTAGCCCCACAGTATTCTTTTGTGCCATTTTTAAAACCTAGATAGATAAATTGAGTTATGTATATATTTATAAGTATTTATTGACATTTAGTATAATGTTACTATAATAACTATTAGAATATTGTTTTTTTTGTCCTTTTGGGTTATTTTCTTCATTCTTCTTTACATTTTAACATTTTTGCCTCTGATTCCCACAATGAGGCTGTGACCATAAAACCACGTTCAGATTACCCCGATATAGCCCTGCCAGTTAGTGGCATCAGGGAAAGATTTTTGCATCTATGGCCAGCTTTAGTCCCTTTGCAAAATATATAATGAAGCAATATATCTCTTATTGAATCATATGCAGTTTGAGAGTAGGACTGGGCAGATATGGGATGACTGACATAGTTGGCCAGCTTAAATATATTGCAATATATGGACAAAC
>CM044445.1:92000937-92029662 GCA_024363595.1 Xenopus borealis | reverse complement strand
TGACTGCAATAATGCTGGCCAAAGGAAATCACAAAATTCCAGGACAGTAATGATCTGGATGTCACCATGGAAACGTGCGGGCAATAGAAACAGTTTCAGCAAGTGGTGCTATAAGGTTTTTAAGAGATGAGAGGACAGGCTTTCATACACATGAGCAGATAGTGCTGGGTCCATGGGTGAATGTAACGGGGAATGCAAACATTTGAAACAAGTGGCCCCAGTGCAATTTACAAAAGTAACCTCTGAGACCTCTGCTAAAACACTAAAGCTGATTGGTAGCTATAGTTCAATGAATTATATGTATACATGGATAGTATATTCCCAGATCCATGTAAAAGAATTTAGTTTTTCGTAATACACAAAAGGCCTCACTTACAATGGGTCAGACCCTCTGCAGGCCTGTTAAAGGAGAATTCAACCCCCCCCCACCCTTGAAGTTAAGTGCTCATTTGACCCCCTCCGTTCATCCTCCTCCCTGCCTCCCCCCTGAATCCTTCTCCCTTCTCCCCTAGCGACCAGAAAAGCAGAGTGAGTGCAGCGGAGCACACAGCCGTACCTTCTTGTTAATCGTGGTAATCTTTTTAATCTCCATGAATGGACTCTGTGTTTTGGTGCGTGCACAGTTGTCAAAACCCGGAGATTCGCTACAACTGTGCATACACCAAAACACTGAGTCCATTCATGAAGATTACAATGATTACCAAGATTACCAAGAAGGTGGAGGCTGTGTGCCCCTGCTGCACTCACCCTGCTTTTCTGGTCGCTAGGGGGAAAGGGAGAAGGATTTAGAGATAAGACTTTGCAGGGGGGAGGCAGGGAGTGGGACGAACGGAGGGGGGGCAGATGAGCACTACTCTTCAAGGGGGGTTGAATTCTCATTAAAAGGGATCTGTCACAAAAATTAAACATAAGCTTTGTCTTGCTGAAATAACAAACTTTCAAATAGAATCAATTAAAAATTCTGAAATAATAAAGTTACTCCAATCTCCCCTCTGAGCAACCTGTCTCTCTTCATTCTATCTTCATGCAGTAGGTGGAGTCAGTTTTTGATTGGCAGTTAGGTCTAATACATTATTTGGGGGTTGCACCCTTAACGTAGGTGCTCACTCTTTAAAAATAACCAGCTATGATGGAAATTGTGTTTCTCTGGATGCAGGGTGTTTGCAAGAGTCTGCTATTTTGTTACCTATAATTTGTGCTGGAGACCACCAGTAATGGAACTATGGGGTAGGCGGGCCCGGGTGCAGACTGCGCAGCTGGGCCCGCTCACCACTGCCCACCTAGTCAGAAGCAGTTTTCCAGAGTTTCCTGCATGGTGTGGACTGTTTCCTGCAGTGTGCGAACTGCCGGTGGGCTTACAGGGGATGCGGACCCTGGTACAATTACACCTCCAGCTCCTCCGGTAGTTCCGCCACTGGGGGCCACCCTAAAAGACTAACTAGATCTACCTGTCAATCAAAATCTGACCCAGAACTCACCATGAAGAGGGCATGAAGAGTGACAGGTTGTAGAGAGTGAGATAACTAGATTATTTCTTAGACAGTACAGAATTTTTAATTGATTTTATTAAGGATGTGCAGCCGGGCCCCCCTCCATACCAAATTATCTGCCCCGAAATCGGCCGTGCGCAAGATGCAGGGGGCCCTGAGGGGGTATGGACGCTGGCCCAATTGCACCCCCGGCTCCCCCGGTAGTTCCACCAATGGCTCTTTAAGCTCTTGTAAATCATACAAATTCTATACTGTTAGGTGCTACTGCAAGGCCAAACTTTGTACCCCTGTTGACCTTCAGCTTGCACGTTCTGAAATATGATGCTTCACAGGATGCATAAGGGATCCCCAGCATGTTCCCCCCTCATGTAGGCATTGTTGCATACATAGTAAGGAACCACTGTTTGCCCTCCATTAGATCCCTATTTTGGGACTAACAAGGAGCTTTAAACATGGAATTTTGTCGCTGTTTTATTAGTTTTTCAACATGGCCCAATTTTGTCCCATAATCTGAGGATTCCTTGGTTTTGACGCATTTTGCATCACACAGATTCAGCAAAATAGTACATCACCGGCAAAAAAAACAGCTAGAAGAACAACTGCAGTGAAATGTAGAGGTGTATGTGCTTCTCTAAATACTAATGATAATACAGGAGGGTGTTATTTGTGGAACAAAATTCCAGGCTGTGGTATATTCAATGGTGTAAAAACATATGTCCAGGCCACTGTCACAAATAAATCAGGAAACATATGAGTGGGCGCCCCCAGCCCCTGTCCTGTTCGCCCGACATCCCCATAAAACTGGCACTGAATTTTAGGGGACTTATGAAGGGAACTAACATATAGCAGACCCCACTGTCTAGACCCCCACCCCTGTTCCCCTGGACCCTCCACAGCTGCAGGGTCTGCTGTATTGTAGTTACACCACTGAGCAATATCATTTAAACAATTACTGAAATGGTGTAGGGACCCTGGGATTTGGATTTCAGGAATCGCCCGAAGATACCTCTTGAGGAAACTTCGGGCGATTCCGGAAATTGCTGCGCCGCGTCTGCACAGGCGCTGGCGCTTTGTCCCAGGAACGATCGGCAGACAGGGAGAAGGAAATTCGGGGAGATTGTCACCTGCTAAAAACGCCAGGCGACAAAATCTCCCCGAATCTCCCTGTCTGTCCCTACCCTTAAGGTGTATAACAGGATATGACATCACAACATCATTAAGTGTAACCCTCTCCCCTCCAGTATATTTAACCCATTGAGGAGAAATAGTGGGGTTAGGAATCCATGGTGGTCCGGTATTTTTTATGGTTGATCCCAATGTTATTAATAGAAAAAAAATATTTAGGAAGACCAGTATGTTTTCAAGAAAAGTGGCAACCCTATGTGTAAACTACTAGATCATGGACTACAGTGGGTCAGTTGAGGACCAGATAGGGTACCAAGACCCAAGACCCCAGGCTGAATACAGTGGGTGAGGTGAGGACCAAATTGGGTGCCAAGAAACAAGACCCCAGGCTGTGAAATCCAGGACCTAGTGCTATCCACCTGAGAGGAGATATTACCTAGTGAGACGGTAATTATCCTATGAAGCGTGAATCATTGCTGCAGGTTATTTGTATTGCATATTGTCTATCTCAGAATATACGTCATCCCACTGGAGAGGTTATCAAAGTATCCTACTACTTTGTTCAGCTCAATAAATCAGTTCAAATTTGCTGCAAAGAACTGTGTCTGGCTGAATCTTCTGCAACACTGAACAACACCAGGTACCGGGAGTTGCAGGGAGTTGCACGGGTACACTGGGGGTCCTGGGGCACAAGTCAAGCAGTTAGCCTGACATAAAAAAGATACATAGAAGTGGCATACCCTAATTATTTAATGCTACTATACATCTAGGCACTTATCTGCTGGCAACTAAATCCGCAAGCAGCATCTCTTGGGGTTTTCTGCCATTCGTGATCAGGGTTAGCAGTTCATGGTTCAAGCTTGTCTTTTTTTCTCCTTTCTTTTTTAACACTACACCTCATCTCAGTAAAACAGAGGTTAATTCTACAAAGCATAAGCACAAATGTTTTATGTATGGTGTCTGTAATTTTGTTAAGTGCTAAGGATAAGGGGGTGGGAGCTATGTGTTGGACTGCAAGGGGGGTGGGATGCAGCAAGGACCTTCAAAGCCTATAAAAATTAGTTCCCTATTTAGCACTGTCCACTGATATTTTGCATACAGAGTAAATACAATTGTTTTTTTTTCCTTTTCTATTTCTCTCTAGCTAATCCTACATCTATCCTAGTTAGTAAGACTGGCATACAGTACATAAATCTGCATAGACAAAGAAGCCTTGTGGCCTCTCTGGAACTCAAGGCCTACAGATGCAGCTGCTGTTTCCATGGAACAAGTTATTTTATCTGCAAGGATGGTGTTGCTTGGAGATGCAATCTCTGTGTTGACTCATCAGCGAAGTCATAACATTGACTGGTATTTTTTTCAAAACACTGCTGTGCCTTGAAACTGTATAGGAAAGCCAGGCACTGCTGGGTTTAAACTATAACGAAAACGTTATAGCCACACAAGCATGTGCCACCTATAAAAAAATTTAATTAAACCTGATTTCATAAAAGTAGTAGCAACCTTTGCACTTACATTTACTATTTACTTACACACCGCAACCCCCAATACCTTGCACTATACATTTAACAAATTGGGCACCAGAATGCTCCATATAAATTATGGTTTTGACACATA
This sequence comes from Xenopus borealis, assembly GCA_024363595.1. Taxonomy (NCBI): domain Eukaryota; kingdom Metazoa; phylum Chordata; class Amphibia; order Anura; family Pipidae; genus Xenopus; species Xenopus borealis. Next base: position 92,025,430 of record CM044445.1, on the reverse strand, counting down.
TTGAGTGCAAAGTGTTGAGTGCAAAGGGATGCACTTTAATGACGCATTTTAAAGGAGTTGATCACCTTCCTTCAGGTATTCTGCTCAGCAGGGACAAAGATAAGAAATGTATCGACTAAGGGGCAGATTTACAAAATGTGTGTGAAGAGATCGAAGTTTGATCGAATTCGATCAAATACCGATCGTACGATTTGGCATCTTCGATCATCGAATACCGAATTATCGAATAGATCGAATGATCAAATATTCGATCGAATGCCTACTTCGCCAGATTGAACCTACTGAATACCAATAGAAGCCTATGGGAACCCCCCCATAGGCTTCTTTTGCAAAGACTTGGTCGAACACCATTCGTACTATCGAACGCCTCAATCGTTCGATTCGTACAAATTTTTCAGAGGCTCGAAGGAAAAAGTACGATTTTTTCGAGAAATCGAACAATCGGTATCCAATTGTACGATTAAATCGAGAAATCGAATATCGAGGAAATAAACGCCTTAAACTATTCGATAAACATTCGATAGTCGAATGCTTATCGAATTTTGAAGAGATTCGAGGGAAATTTAGTAAATTTGCCCCTAAATGTATAAATTTAGAACAGTTTACAGCAGGGATCCCCAACCTTTTGAACTCGGGAGCAACATTCAGAAGTAAAAGGAGTTGGGGAGCAACACTAGCATGATAAATGTTCTTGGGGTGCCAAATAAGTGCTGTGATTGACCATTTGGTAGCCCCTATTTGGATTGTCAACCTACATTGAGGCTTTGTTTGGTAGTGCACCTGGTTTTTATACAACCAAAACTTGCCTCCAAGCCTGGAATTCAAAAATAAGCACCTGCTTTGAGGCCACTGGGAGCAACATCCAAGGGGTTGAAGAGCAACATGTTGCTTGTGAGCTACTGGTTGGGGATCACTGGTTTACAGGGTCAGAGACCCTCCCTTCTGGAGCAGCTTTAGAAAGGAGAAAAATTACACTTTATACTTCAGTATTAGAAAAACTGTCACACATAGAAAACAGAAAGTAATTGTCAAAAGTCTTTATTTCTTATAAACTATCTGAAAAAGTATTGGAAGGTGAACAACCCCTTTAAGGCTTCTTTTCCCCCTATCTAACATTGTAAAAAGGCATCTGTGCTCTTCAGTTTCAGTTCAGTATGAAAAGAAAAATTGTAAATCAATAATAATTTCAGATCTAAGGCAATTTGTATGCATGTTACAAAGCCATGCCAAATGTATTTAAACCATATAATATTGGATTTACTCTGAAACCTATCTTATTTTAAATTTCAGGGGGAATTAAGCTTCAGTTCCTGGCAATTCATTTCCAACAGCAAAAATAATCTGATTTGTGAATCCGAATTGATTTCATTCTTCTCACTGCAGGGTACAGCAATCATGTTTTCCCTCTGAGGATGTTAGTGCAACCGAATCTGCGCAGCACAGAAGTTCTTGGTGGCACGAGTTTTGCTGAAACTTACTAGAGATTATGTACAGTCTTTATAGCAACAGTACCCATTGTCTCAAGTCATTTTCAGCCTTGTCGAAGAGTAACATCAGAAGGATAGTTAAAACTAAGCCATCATTCATTCCCAGTGCTCAGTCAACAATTGCAAACTTCTGTGCAGACATGGATAAAAGCTCTGGTTAATTTCTATAAACCAGTTAGATACTGTATAACATACCCCATGTGATTGCTTGAAATAGCTTTATTTGAAAAGCTATTGATAAGCTCTATTTGGGGTATATCCAACCCAAAGATAGTCATACATAACATTACACGGCAGACTATCTGAATACATACATTTGTAGAATAGAATTTGGGGTTTGCCATGTGACAACGTGCATAGAACTCCCACTCGGCCCTGCAGGAACATACCTCCAATGTGCCTTTTAGAATATAAAGCTGTTCTCCACTAGCACTAGCAAAGAGTCACTCAGTATCATCCATACTAAATCCACCCTCTGCAATCTGGTTATCAGCATGTACACGGGTGGTCCAAGGACACTTCTCTATGTAGATCCTACAGGTCAGTTCCTCTTCTACCATGTCTATCTAAGACACAGGTTCCACATCCTCAGTGTTAATTAGATATAAAGTATCTTGGTTGTCTGATTACAATTTTAATAATGATTTCTGTGGTTTTTTGTGTGCTGGCTCACTTATGCTTAACAGCATACTCATTACTTCTGTTGACTTAGCATACAGCCTTTCTGTAATTTGACTTTTCTCTCTTTTTCTCTAATTACACCAACACCATTGCCACAGCCTGTCATTTTCTGCTCTTCATGATGCCAACACAAATATATCCTTTTCTCTCTCTCTCTCTCTCTCTCTCTCTCTCTCTCTCTCAAGCAAATACCAAAACACTCAATAATCCCTGCATGAACTACAGTATCCATTCCAACATCATAACATTACCATTTTTAGTATGTTTCCAGTTCTTCTGCAATGAAAAAAGTTTTCACTGTCTCCTAAAAAGGAAAAAGACAATATATTTCCTTTATGCAAAGACAAATTTTGATAATCGCTAATTTTCATAGCTCTACACAACAACCTACATCTCTTTACTTGCCCTATACATTATTGGATATCACCTTTTTTTTGCTGAATAACCATCATTCCAGAATACCTACCCACAATATTTAAAGATTGGTTTTCTTGTGTGTCTTTATTCTAACTGGATGTATACTATTTGGGATGATACTTCGTTATGATACTTCTTGTTTTACATTGGTACTTACTAAAGGTGGTCATCGCCTGGCTCTTCCTCTGTGTCTACGGTATACCACCATTTAGCAGGCTGATAAATCCGATGAACCATGAACTCACATACATGTTGCACCAGCAGATTTGGTCTTTAAAAATGTCTGGTCTCAAAGAAAGGCACAACAAGGCATACCAGACCAAATGGTGGGGCAAAATGGTAGATATTAGCTAAATTACCAAACTGAATCTTCAATCAACAGGAAAAACAATCCTACTTTTTGGAACATTGGCAGCTTATAACACACAACTTGTGGCACTTGGTTAACAATATCATCAGTACTGTGATCTGCCCTATTATTACACTACATTTCCAGGTCCACTTGTCCTACTGAGTCACAATTCCTAAGTCTTCATCATGACAGATACACATGTTAATGCAAGGTTTCTAACCTGCATATATTTTTGACAATATCAATATCATGGTTTTGTTCACAGCATCAATAAGATGTGTGTATATATCACTGAAATGCAGTATTTTTCATTAATGATAAGGCCTTATATTATTATAATATGCCCAAAGTGGCCAGAAATTTAACATCTTCAAGCAAATACGTTACCATTACCAATTATGAAGCATTTGTTTTTAACTGTTAATTTAAAATCTAATAATTAGGGAGGGGGGTGGCTACATGGCAACTGTTCATTAACCCTGCAAATCCTTGCCACATTAAAACAAAAGCCAAGAACCCAAGATGATAGGAGCAGCTATTTATATAGTCTTAAGTAAAATAAGCCACGTTCATTTCCAACATCAATATCATTATTCTTGTATAAAACTGATTTCTGCAAGCCTTATGAAAGGCTGTACGCAGAATTATTCAAGCACAGCGAATCCCTTTCCCGTACAGATGATAATGACATTTCTGCTGCCTTTGGAGCTGGCAAAGTCACTTGCCCAAGGAGACAAGGAGCTAACAAAGAAATCGAAACCAAGCTTTTCTACTTTATCTGTGGATTTATGTAAAAAAAGGCAAATTGCAAAAACATACTGTAATACTTTTTGTTTATGATACGTTTACAGATACTGCATATTTATATATAAAAAGGCTAACTGTATATTTATACTGACACATTACAGGTTTTTACAGAAACAGGGTAAAAATACTATATCAGCCTTCAGCATAATATTGTTAATGTCTACAAGCAAAGTTTTACCCTCCTCTTAACCACCTTACCAGTGTCGGACTACTCTTTTCCAGAAACTGCTTAGTCACCATGTTAGACTTAAGGTGCAAACATCTGATAGGTTGGAGCACCAAAGAAAACCTTTCTCTTCCCACTGGGCCCTTGCCCCATGTACAAGCCTATCATCAAGAATGTACTGTAGAAACCCCAGAAGTCCTGCACTGTAAAGTAGTGATGGTTTAGTGCTATTAAGTTTTAAAATGGTACTGACACATTTTGTTTAAAAATCTGGAACATATCCATAAAATTTTAATGGAAATTATGCCCTCTTTGTATTAAATCTGGGAACTTTCCATTACCTTAAATAGTTTTAATGTATTGTGTACCCAGAACCAGGTCAATGTATATTGTATTAGAATAGTCATGTTAACAATACACATTATACATCCTCTGAACTGAAAATAAACACAAGTAAAACATCTTTACCAAGGTCATTTACTTTACCTTTTTGTGTAATATCACACGACAAAAAATATTTACTTATGCTAAACAGGGTTAATGAAATAACAAACCATGGTTGACACTGGATAACTCTCATAGAACAGCCAGTTCTGGTGCCACTGTTAAAAAAAACCTGAAGGGTTCCTTCTCCTTGAGTGGTAGATTTAATATCAGGAGTGCTGCTACTAACACTCATATTGTGTTATCAATCAAATATACTTGCAATTCAGAATATATTTTCATTATATTAAGCAACCAACAAACAGGCTTGCGGTATTCTATATTACTATACATTCTATACTTTTGTACTTTTGTTAATCACTTGAAAAAAACTTCAGTATATCTATTACCAAGTGCCAGGGTTAAAAAATAAGCCCAGCAAGATCATAACTTAAATTGCAAGTACTGAATAAGGAGAACCACAGATGAAGAACAGTTCAGTTGTCACAATTCATACAGACCAAGAATGTGTAATCACAAATATATTACCACATGTAGCTGTCCCAGTCTGGAAAATGTCCAGAACTTTTTTGCACAATTAATATAACAGTTCTATCCATGGCAAATCAACAACCTACCATGTAAGGTTCACGGTAGAAACCTGTTTCTAAGAAGATCCCGGGAACTATGGTGAAAGCTTTGGCACCATTGAAAACTTTTTTATTAATAGCCAACACTGAAGTGACATCAATTTCTTCATGTTTATACAATACAGCAAACACATTAAGCATTAGGTATTTGTCTAATCCAAATGTCTAATGCCATTTATGGTTATCTTTCCAAGAATTAAATGTATGGAAAAATAAAATGACTGCAAGGGTCTAACCTTATTTTTGGGATGTTTTGTAAAAATAGGAACTGAAAAAAAACACTATTTAATAAGTTGAATTTTAAATACTGTAAAGCTGAATATAAAAATAGGAAATCACTTACACAGTTTCATCATTCTTGAATTCCAATTCTCCATAAGAATCTTCATAATCTTCTCCACCTCCTTTGGCTGTCCCCTCAACTGTCCTAAATGGCACTATGACAGTTCCTCTAGCACCTGATGTCCTTAGAACTTTAACCTCCATCACACCAATGCTTTCACTAACACGTATTATGTCACATTCGAATGTAAATATGCCAGCGTGGTCATCATCCAAGATAGTAATTGAAGCAACATAGGGTGAGACAAGGACAGCTTTTGGATAACTAAAGCTATTGATCTCTGCTGGCTCTGGTGCCCCCGCTATTCGTATATTGCTAAGCCTTATAAAGAAATGCTCATCTTCTTCAAATATGTCATCATCAATAATCCCAACTGAAAACTCCTTTTGGGTTTCACCTGACTTGAATACCAGCGTTCCCTCAGTGAACTCATAATCAGCACCTGCATTGGCTGAGCCATCTTCTGTCTTGTAGTCAACAAAAACTGTTTTTGAAATGTCACCACCCTTTCTCACCACTGTTAAAAGTACAGCACCACAGTTCTCAAGACACTGATAGGAGCATGGATCAAAATAAATCTTAGACACAAACTCCTCGGACTCATCTAAGCAGATATCTTGCAAGCTGGAACTTCTCTTGGACTGCTCAGCGGCATGTTTTTTCAAAATATTACCTGCCCCTGTCATCATTCTAGTGGCTTGTATACGGTAAAAAGCTCTGCTTTTCTGCTGATGAGACAAAGCATAATAGTTTGCCATTTCTACTAACTGGTCCAAGTCCTTCTCAGGATGCTTCTGTTTTAACTCCTTAAGGATCCTAATCATATCCCTTCGTGATTCATCCACTTCTTTACCATCCATGTTCAAGAGATTCCCATCCAGAAAATGAGAATTCATCACTTTGCCATCCATTTCAATCCCTTTTGGATGCTCTGCCTCTGTCTCAATCATAATTGCCCTGTGTTTATCAGTACGGTACTTTTTGTGCATATATTTGTAGAACAGAAGGCGTTTATCAGCCACCCATGCCAGAACAACACACACTGGGAAAAAAAATAAAGTGAGTAAACCTTCCCAGACTTGCACTACTCCTGGAGAGAACACGGCAAGTATCATATATAACCATATATATGCAAAGATGCTCCATGCGGCTGTGACAAAAAATACTCTGAGGTGCTTTATTTTTCTAACTTCTCCATCAGGTATGACATAGACACAGAGTGCCATAATGATGAACATGTTAAAAGCTGCACTTCCAACTATAGTAGATGGGCCAAGATCACCTGCTAGAAATCCATGACCACATACCTCAATCAAGGACAAGAGGATTTCAGGTGCAGATGAGCCAAGAGCCATGAGAGTCAAGTTAGAGACAGTCTCATTCCATACCCGAATGGTGGTAGTAGAAGTCTCTCCATTGGGCTTTTTTAAGACAATCTCTCTTTCCTGTGATGTTATAACTTCAATGGAGGCCATAAAGCGGTCTGCAATAATGGACACGCCAAGAAACATGTAAATCATTGCCACGAAGTACACAATGACTCTGGCAATTTTATCCCCCATAGATGGATTTTCTGGGTACCATATTGGCAATATAACACCCTCCTTGCACTCATATGATCCTGAACAAGTGTCATTTTGTACTGTATTTTGGGGATTGTGGCTGGCATCAGCATCAACATGCAAACTCTGAAGGAAAAGGATAAACGTAACCAGTCCAAAATGAAGAAAGGACGATGCCAGAGGCGGCAACTTTAGTTGAGCCATACATAAATTTAATTGGGAACTGCTAGAGCCGAGTAAAACTTCTGAAAGATGGAACAGACACCTGAAAGAGAAGAAACAGAAAATCAGGTCAGATTTAAAACGCACAATTTTCTGCATCCAACATTAATATTATATTGCCCCTTGAGAAACTACTTCTCTTATACTTCAATCGAAGCAAAGTTCATGAATCCTGCTGTGCATTATCATATATCAGTTTTTCATTAAAGGAAGCGAAAGTAAGCTATAACTTAAAGGCTTGCTGAAAGAATATTTGTTAAATTGATAAATGTAAAACGTCTGAGAAACTGTGGGTGCTTTTTCCAGCAACTGTGCTGCGGAACATACTTTGAAATCTCCATCTAAGAAGTTTCTTGCAGCAAAGGAGATAATTGTGGAATGTCTGAATGCAAGTTTTTTACACAGTCATTGTACATATCCCATTATTCTTAATGAAATTACATTTGAAAGGTGGGAAGCATGGGTTGGTATAGGTGAATACACCCCTGACTGAACACCATATTTGCAAATGTTAATGATTTTATTTCAACAACTTTAACACAGTGTGGGACAATAGAAAATAGCTGTTATGGTATGTGCAAAAATGTGGACACCCTTCCACTGTTACAGTGATAAACACAGTTTTTTCAAGATACCTAACCCTAATTACTTTATTGGACCTTAATAACCATTAAGAGTTGACAGTAGCAGAGCTTAATAACATTTCTGACACCCCCAAATTTGAGTTATCACTTAACAACTATGATCTCCGCTAAGCAACTGAGTGAGGATCTGAAAATGAAGCTAACTGATACCTACAAAGCAGGGGATGGTTATAAATAGATTGCTGTCCGTAATGCCATAAAGAAATGGCAGTTAAAGGAAACTGTGAAAGACAAGGAAAGATTTGAAAGGGCAAAAAAACAAAGGGAAACCGTCATATCATGGCAAGAGGCCTGCAAGAAGGAGTGCTGCTAAACCATTCCGTGATGCAGCATTGCTTGCACAAATATGATCTGCATGGAAGCGCAATTAGGAGAAAATGTTACCTGCCACATCACGACAAACATTAATTTATGCTTTGGGGTTGTGTGGCAGCCGGTGGCACAGGAAACATTGTACTTGTAGATTGAAGATGGATTCCACTTAGTATCTGGAAGTTTTGGATACCAATGTGTAACAGTCAGCCATGAAGCTGAAACTGAAATAAGGATCTGCCTCCAGCAGCAAGACAACGTACCTATACATACATCAAAATTACCTGTGGGTAGACCTTAAACATGCAGGACACTGGCCCAAGAAGATCTGAGAATTAGAAGTTTGCAAGGAAGAATGGGCAAAAATTCTTACAACAAGAGAATTTGTAGGCTGTGATTTGTGCCAAAGGGTGTAACTAAATACTGATTTACTAGCTAATTTCCATCTAACTTCCATACACGGCAAAATTACTATTTAATGCTTTTTACAAACAGTGTCGGACTCTCACCCCAAATGTAAAGCCCCCCCCGGCCCCCTGCTGAGCCACAACCTTCATCTGGCCCTCAGGGCCTACCTTCATCCTCTTGCAGGAAGGAAGGTCTCAAGCCATGCAAAAGGCTTCACACAGGGAGTGGGTCTGAGCTGGTGGGGCCCATTCTGGAACAGGCTTTGACGACCGCTAGACAACTTGTCTTGACCCCAACCATGAGGGATAATAAATACTTCAAGCTCCCAGGTGATAAATAAGGTTGTAAAGAAGCACTGGAGCATTATACAAGCTGATGATGCTTTACGTCGAGTTATACCTGAGAAACCCATGATTTGTTATAAGAAAGGAGTGAGCTTGCGAGCTCTCCTGGTTAAAAGTGATCCAGTAGTTATCAAAGGAGACGTGACACTTGGTTAAGTAATGATAGACTGGGGTGTTTCAGATGTCCAAGTTGACCCAGGGCAATAGTTTTCTACATCCCCAAACGGGTAAGCATTTTCTCATTTGACACCATATTACATATACAACCACACACGTGATTTATTTTATAACATGCCCCAGTGGGTTGTCCTATGTGGGCCAAACCTTACGATTGCATATGGACTGGACATTGTTCTGCTATTGGCACTGCATTCCGTGACGGACATACAAATAATCCAGTGGCCAATCACTTTTTGGCAATTGGCCATAGGCTACCCATGTTCAGACACATAGCCATAGATCACATACATCCACATTACTCCAGAAAAGAAGTGTTTTAAAAAGTTGAATACTATGGCGACATCTGGGTTAAATGAACACTGTTCCCTCCTTTGTTTTTTGGACCAGCGCTAATGCTCCTCTGTTGCACTTTAATGTCAATATTTTGTTGCTAAGATTCGCCTACTTAATTGATACATTTGGATATTTATTTTTTCCTGTTCTCTTGGAGATATATCTTTTTCCTCTACATGAACCGTGGTTTTAGCTTCCCTTCGTCAGGATTGTTCTAAAGTAGACACATAAATGTTCCCCCGTGTTGGTAGGTCAGCGTTTTGGTCTGTCTAAGAACTGTCTCAAGACCATAATCTTGAGAAAGTTCTTAGACAGACCAAAAGGCTGACCTGCCTTTTAAGATGTACTAAATAAAAGTAAGATATTTTAACTTATTCAAAAATCCCCAGTGTGCATCCTTTATTTTTTGTTTATATATATATACACATATACACAACACATATGATAACTCTTTACAACAGATGGTAGCTGCATTTATGATTTTTACATTTCATTTGTTGAATGCAGTCAACAAAGATATTGACTAATAAAAGAAATATATCTGTAAACAAAATAAAATGTAAATATATACATACATACATAAGCACATTTAAAAAGGTTTATAGAGGACATAGATTTTAACTTAAACGAGAGTTTAAAAAAAATTACCCACTAGACTGCTGCATAGGTCATAATAAATGTCATAATAATAATAATAAGTCATAATAAGTCATAATAAATAAAACCTTCCATAGCAAGTGCAATAAGAATTCAATTGACCTATAAGTCACAAGTGAATATATGGGCAGGGCATTAATGAAAGCCTTTGCAAGTTGTTTATCGCAACCAGATTTGCACAGTATGCAGCAGCCCATATAATGCGATGGCAGAGGCAACACCTGTGTCGCATAATTCATAACTATAACTGTTCTACTGATACTGGTACTAATGAATGCAAGAGCAAATCCTCTTTCTGATTAACACCTTATATTATTTAGAATACCCTAGTATAGATTATGTATTCTAGGCAGGGTTTTCCCAGGACACATTCTCTGCAGCACAGATTTAATGCATTAAGGGATCAGTAAATTAACAATTATGGCCATTTCCTGACGACAATCCCCTCAAGAGATGCAGTCATAAGATTAATGCCCCCAAGCAACTGTTCTAATGTTTTCTTTATATTTCCCAGGGCCAAACCAGTCAGTTATTCCAACAACAGACAACTATACCAAATGCTTTGATACGTTGCATTTTTCATAACTACTAGTAACCACTGAGCCAGTGTTCTCCTCAACTCTTCCGGAAAGTGCTTAAAGGAACAGTTCAGTGTAAAAATAAAAATTGGATAAATAGATAGGCAGTGCAAAATAAAAAATGTTTCTAATATAGTTAGTTAGCCAAAAATGTAATGTATAAAGTCTGGAGTGACTGGATAGTTACATGGTTACATAGTTTTTTTTTACACCAGTAAACCAGTAAACCTTCTAAGTAATGCTGCTCTGAGTCATCTGTCAAAAGAAACACCACATTTCTTTCCTTCTATTGTGTACACATGGGCTTCTGTATCAGACTTCCTTCTTTCAGTTTAAACCTCCTGGGCTAGGGCTTGAGCATGCTCACTTTGCTCCTCTCCCCCTCCCTCCTCCTCTCACTGATGTCATCTGATCCCAGACCTATGAGTTAACAGGGAGAGACTGAGGCAGGAAGTCATGTCACGCCAAGATTATATGGCAGCTGCTATCCTAAACAAACAGAGAGAGTTTCTAGAGCTGTTTACTCAGGGATGGTAAAGCATTCTGCAGAATAAATATAGTTTTATAGCTTGCACTATTGTCTATTGGCAATAAGCTGCTTCGGTAGCTTTCCTTCTCCTTTAAATAAATGTGTAAAAAAAAAAATGCACTAAGTTTGCCCAGAAGTAGTAATCCATAGTAACCAAGAAGAATGTTTAAACAGGTGACCAGTAAATGCTTTCTGCTGATTGGTTGCTATGGGTTACTGCTCCTGGGCAAACGTAGGGCCCTTTATTACATAACCCCCTAAAGTTTCTTCATTAGAGGAAATATTGTGATGGTTTTTGCCCCTAACTCAAGGAGAAGGTTTAGTTTGAGAGAGGTTAGAGCTTGATGCTGATGGCAACTCTGATATCAACTTCTTCAAGGTGGGGGTAAATCACTTAATCTAACTTGTGCCTCAGCAGTGCTGCATCTGATCAGTATTATATAAGAATGATGAATGAATAATGATAGCAGTGATCAAGGGAGTCAGTCACAGAAGGGTCATTTCATAATGCATTTGGTTTATGATTACTTTACAAAGGGATTGTAGCTGCTACTAAGCAAATACACGTTATTAGTCCCTCACTTCAAATGTAGTCTAGTAACATTTGCAGGGAGCTGTGACTTAACTGACTGATAAGGTTACTATATATCTGGCTTCCACAGGAACCACTTCTACTTGATGTTACAAAAACAAGAAGCAGATCTCTGCCTGAAGCCGCGTTAAATTGTATGCAGCTGCCCATATAATACAATAAGATTACATTAGCATAGAACACAATAAGTTAATTAAATGCAGTATATGTTGCAAAGCCATCAAAGAACAGCCAGTGAATATGGAATTTAACCCCTGTCCATCTTCCAGATGCTTTTTTCCCAGCCAGGTATTTGCATTATGGGAAAATGAAAGAAAAGCATTCACCCAACATAGTCTTGCTATATACAGAAAATAGTTCATATACTGCTTGGCAGCATTCACTTGTTGCAAAGTAAAGTTTATAGTGAAACGCCAAGGAAATTGCTGTGAGTACTAAAGCATGCATGTGCCATTTCATATATAATACGCTCCATAAAGAACTATTTAAGTTGAGCTTTGACTATTATCAGTTGCTGTTATATAAGACCAACTATTTTGTTAGAAGCTCATTCTACATTCCAAGCTGCTTTTCACTTTTTAACTTGTTTTAATGCCATACAAAGTTTGAACATGTTTCTGCAGTTTTTATGTGTTACATAGGCGAAGGTGAATTGCCCTTTAAGATGTTAGTCTAAATTCTCCCAAGAGACCTCTTTATCTTAAACAAAAGTATCTAAGCATCAATTCTGGGCTCTCTGGTGAAAGCCAATTAAGATAGAAACTTTGTATCTTTTTTTGGCTGTTCAGTACAGGACATTGGGACATTTCAGTAACAAACCCGGGACTCGGGGCTGAACTGTCAAAACTGGGACTGTCCTGGGAAAAATGGGACAGTTGGGAGCTATGATATCTATTTGACTACCCAATTATATTCCATGAAGTGTAAAAACATATTCTGTGAGCATAATCATATTGACATTATTACTGTAATATTAATAAAGTAAACTGATCTTAATCAATGTATCCTACCTATGAGAACTACCACTTGCAGAGAAAGCACAGACCGTGCTCCTGTCCAATGTTCTAGCAGACTTGCTATGCAGGCAAATATGCTACAAAGGTGTGTGTCTCTCTATACAGCAATTCACACTTCAGCATCCCATTGCTCTCAATTTGTTGGGGACTTCTTTAGCGACAGGTACTTTACAGTCAATAAGTCAGTGATCCCATACCAGTGGCTCATGAGCAACATGTTGCTCTTCAACCCCTTGGATGTTGCTCCCAGTTGCCTCAAAATAAGAACTTATATTTGAATTCCAGGCTTGGAGGCAAGTTTTGGTTGCATAAAAACCAGGGGTACCAGGAGCCAAATAGAGCCTTCTTGGAGCTTCTAGTCAACATAGGGGCTACCAACTAGTCAAAACAGCCCTTACTTGCCCCCAACTGAATGTGGCTCATGGGTAAAAAAGGTTGAGGACCCCTGCACTATATCTTTAGCCTATCCCCAACTTTCCCAGTCCTTTATCCTAACTTTTTCCAGTCTACTCTAGTACCAAAAGATCTCCATAGTGGGCCCCAGCTATGGATAATTTCCATCAGCTCTTTCCATTAGCTTTTTTTCTATATATAACCCTATATAACCACTACTACATCATTTGCCATCATCTCCATCTGATTATTGTGAGCATGGACCTTCATTATCAGGTTCCCTGTTAGATCATAGGAGGCCACCCACCCAGTAGAGCAGCAATTTGACCACTAACCTTAAAACAGGGGACTAATAAGGAAGTTCAGTGGAGGAGACAAGGCAGGCAGGACTATTTTTCCTTAAATATAAAATGTTATGATGATTGCAACAATTCTACACCATAAAGCTTGTTTTAGTATATAAAATATTCTAAATAAATATAAAAATAAACTAATCTAAATATAAAAATGGTTGCATTAAAATTGGCATCCACTTGTTTAGATGTCAAAATGAGTTGCCAATTAGCCATTGATGATTGAGTTGCATGTATGAACGGTTCTTTATTTGTTAGTAGGAGATGCAGCAACAGTTCTGGAAGTAAACAAGAGAACTAATACTCTATTCTAGCAGGTGGGAAGGAAAATGAAAAAAAAACAGAGTAATATTCTGTCAGTTTTAAAAGGTTAGAAAAAAAACTATAATGTATTGATCCAAAGTCAAATACTACACTAATGATATGTCTCCTTCTCTCATCAGAGTTGATCTACTTGTAATAAACTATTATAGGTTCAGAGATCAACTGTGAAGTTGGAAAAGCAGTGAAACCTACATCTCTGTTTCACACTGGTGTTAAGAGAAAGTTACTGAGTCTGTTGTTGCTTATCATATTACAGAAGGCTATATTCTGTCATGCCAGGCTCTCACACAGGCATTTTATGATTATCTGCATGTGTCACATTTTTACAGCTACTGCATGCCTTGGGAATACAGTTTCAGACTGGGGGAGGAAAATGGATTAGCACAAAATTAATACTCCCCTATCTTAACAACAATTGACTGCCTATTAATATGGACACCTGCTTCTCATTTGGAGCCAGTATTACCTAGACCAGTGGTTCCCAACTTTTGGGAAAGTCTTTTTTTACTTTCGAGGTGCCAAAAGTTAGGGTATTCATTTATCTGACACCCCAGGCCAGTGCACCTGTCAGGAGATAACTGCACCAACTTGAGGTTATTCCAGCGAGCACCACGGAGCGATCGTTTTCTTCAAATTTCCTGGGGTAGCTGCATGTGCAGTACTATGAAAAGCTGGCTTTCTCGCTAAAGTTCAGATTTTCACCCCACGGGAGAAGAAAGAAAAAGCAGGAAAACAATCGCTCCATGGTGCTCGCTGAAAGCTGGGGTTTAATATAAGTAAATGTGATCACTTGGTGGTGCCCAACTTTTGGCAACCCAGTATAACAGGACCTTCTTCTCCTTTAATCCCTATTGGAGGCAAAAAAATTCCTAATTGAATTGATGCTTAAACATTTTTGTAGTAGATTTAAGGTATAGACACCCAAATTATGGGAAGACCACTAATCTGGAAAACTCCAGGTCCATTTTGTATAACACATCCCATACATGTATGGCTAATAATGCGCAGAGAGCATGTTAGCCAATGAAATTCTTCTATAGATGCCTAATTAAAACACAAACCATAAGTAGACAACTAATGATGGGAGTTTAACACATGTCGTACGGACCCGTCACCCCAAAAAAATATTCAGAATCCTATTTCATCACATTAGTCAAGCAAAATGAACATTAATTACACTATATAAATTATTTTAATCTTGTTTTCTTCAGTCTGGGAATTCATAATTATAACAAACAGGCAGGAGCATTTTTGTGGACACTGTTATTAAGACAAGCCTTGTATCATCTCAGAATCTTGTTTGTACACCAGAATGGGGGACTCGATGTCTATCCCCATGTCCTGGCTACACAATTAAATGGTTAAGAGAACTGGGGGAATGTGTGGGGAGCAGTGGCATCTAGGAAGTGCTGAATGGAAAGTGAAAGTAATTATCTGCCCCGCCTCTATGCCTAAGGCATATAGGAGTGGCAGAAAATATTTGATTGACAGCTGAGATTTTTAAATGAGCTTAAAACAGCTATGAATGGTTTAGTAAAAATTTGAATTTGGATTTCATGTTTAATTTGAAAAGGACTTTTATTATACAGATTTTTGTGTCTGGGTGACGGGTCCACTTTAATAAAGAAAGTAGCAGCACAGGTCCTGCATTGGCGTATCTGTTCCCACATCCTATTTACCTGTTTAGCAACTTAACTCTATCTAAGGACATACAGTTTGGGAACCAGATATCTGATAAACAAAATTTCACAACCTGGCCTACCAACTCCAGCAATAGTGATGGGAGTTCACCAGGGACGAATTCGCTGCAAATTACCGCGTATCACCGCCTGTGAATAAATTTGTGAATCACCTGCTAAAATGTGCACACGTGTTTTGACGCCAGCATCAAAAGTTTTTAGGCCAGCATTAAAAGAATAAACCATTTTTATAATAATATACTTTTTTAGTAGTATGTGCCATTGGGTAATCATAAATAGAAAACTGCCATTTTAAAAAATAAGGACAGCCTCCTGGGATCGTATAATTCACGGTTCACACAAATATACCAAACAAACAATACATGTTAGTTCACATGAGCCAATTAACAGACTGAGTTCTTTCTTTTCCTTCCACACTTCTTCCTGTTACAGTTAGAGCTGCAGTTTTCTGGTCAGGTGATCTCTGAGGCAGCACACAGACCATCACAAAATGTTGGTTCAAGGTTCAAGAGATGTAAAAGGGCAAATTAAATATATATACAAGTTTGGTAAAATTATTTAATATGTCACTTAAATTGATATAAACTATATGTTGCTCAAATTATCATTTTGGGGGTATAGTTTTCTCATCTTTTCCCATTTTACCCATCTATCAATGCCTTAACATAACAGTATTGTTTTTTGGCATCACAGATCAAATTGCTTTTAAAAATATTACAGAATACTTTGCACAGGCCAAGGGTAACAGTTATTCTGCTCTGCTTACTTCCTAATCTTTCTTTTCTGTCACACCCGTTGGCTCAGTCCACAGCTTGTATAATAATTATGATGAACTTGATAAAAGGCTTTCCTTCTGTCTAGACGTCTTTGGGTTTATTGATTCAGCCATATCATGGGACACATTAAATGTTAGCTTGTGGCCCTGTTTCAGAAGAACATATAAACTGTTACCTTAGATAAACGCTCAGAAAAGATGCTGCATCCTGTAACTTTGGCAACAGAAAAAGAAACATGTTTACGAAGAGGAATTAAATTTAAAAAGGTAGAATTAGACACAAGTAGCTTTATATTATACAGTATATATATATTAATATGTGGAAAACCGGCACTCACCTCCCTTATAGAAAAACGGTGCGGGTGCTAGCCAAAATTGATATAAGAAGAAAAAAGAAAGCACTCACTGCACTCTGATAAGAAAAAAAGATATGATAGTTGCTGTATATATATATATATATATATATAATCCACAGAAACAGTCTGAAACACTGCAATGGATGACAATACAGTAATTGTGACATGCAATAGCATACCTATCTGGTAAAGCAGCATGAAAGCACTGACCTAAAATCCAGGCAAGCACACAGTAATGTTGTGAGTAATCAAGCTTGCAACAGTATCTACATTAGGAAGATTTAGTAATACAGAAAACAGATAAAAATATGGCTGCAACGTGATTCATTTATCCCTACTGACCAACTGGCCATTGGGTACAACCCCTGATCATTGGTTATTTCCCCATTTCTCTCAGTGAGCGCACTACTGTACAGATGTGCACATAAACATAGTAATTACAGAAATACCTCTCATTTGTTAGCAGGGCCGGGCCAATGTAGTTTGGCACTCTAGGCAAGGGGTCCAATCAGCGCCCCCCACCCCCATTCTGTATGACCATTTCCCACCTATTCAGTTTTTCTTAAATAAAGAAACCTTATAACACATTAATGAATCAAACTGTATGTGTGCCAGCCAGCCCCTAATCTGTACCTGTGTCAGCAGCACCCAAAATATTGCTCCCAATCTGTACCTGTGCCAGCCAGTAGCACCCAAAATATTGCCCCAAATCGGTATCTGCGCCAGTAGCACCCAAAATATTGCCCCAAATCTGTACCTGCGCCAGCAGCACTCAAAATATTGCCCCAAGTCTGTACCTGTGCCACAAGTCTGTACTATCAGCCATTGCCTCCCAAGTTTGTACCTGTGCCACCAGCCATTGCCCCCCAAATATGTAACTGTGCCACCAGCCATTGCCCCCCAAATATGTAACTGTGCCACCAGCCATTGCCCCCCAAGTCTGTACCTGTGCCACAAGTCTGTATCAGCCATTGACCCCCAAGTCTGTACCTGTACCATCAGCCATTGCCCCCCAAGTCTGTGCCAGAGCAGCAGCAAAAATATTGCCCCAGATCTGTGCCTTAGTGAATTTATAAAATTTTGGGCACGTGCCGTATGTGTGTATATATTTATATATATATAGTCCGTAGATTTCTGGAAGGGTTTAGGAGTTCAAGTTCTCGTTTTTTTTCTAGTTCTGGTTGTTTGTATTAGCAGGGGTTAACTGTTGGTCAAATCTTGCTTCCTTATTTTTTTTTTCTTCTGGTTTTTTGTATTAGCAGGGGTTAACTCATCTTGCTGGATTGGGTTTATAAAAAAAAATTTTTTCATATTACAAGTATTGTAGGACCTGTATTGCTTCTTGCTTTGCCTATTGATTGCTAGCTTTCCTGTTTTTTCCTAGCAGTGGTCTGTATTATTCTGGGACAATGGCCAAACGGTTTTATACCGATGAGGAAGCGGCTAGGTACTGCGAGGACTCCAGCTCAGAGGAATTTAGCAATTCCAATTCTGAGTATGTCCCATCTGATGACTCTGCTGAGGAATCAGAGGTTGGTGATAGTAGCACTATTAGCGCAGAGGCTAGTAGTGGCAGCACACTTACTGCCGAAGAGTCAGAGTAAGAGGCTGGTGGTAGTGTGCCAGATACACGCATGGAGGTAGAAGAGGGTGAGGGTAGTGGCGATGCAGCAGTTGGAGCGCCTGTGTGGGGCCTCCCTGTAATTATGCCCCCGAAATTCCCACATTCACTGCAGTCGCAGGAGTCAAGGTGGACACCACTAACTTTGAAATCATAGATTTCTTCAATCTTTTTATTACCAAGGCCATCCTACAGGACATGGTCCATTATACAAATTATACAAATCCACCAGTTCCTTGGGCAGTCCTTTGCGGTTACACCTAACAGTGCCACAAGCTGGGGTGTCCAACCAGTAAAGGGTTCTGATTAGCTATAGGCCTAGTCCTTATGCATTATTATGAGCCAATTAAGGGAAGAGTGAGTACAATCAGCTGGCTCTAAACAGTGGCAGTTAATTCATCCACACTGGGAAAAAATCTTGCACTATTACTTCTCCAGCATCTCTGTTTCAGCCCAAGGCTATTCTTCCATGGTACACCATGAGTAGAAAAAACAAAACAGACAGTATTGTAGAACAAGGATCCCTGTACTATGGACTCAATAGAGTGTACAATATAAGATCTACAACAACATCATTCGGAACCCTGCACTGTGTAAGGATGTATTTTAAAAAATGGTTAGCTTAGAAATATGACACAACAGGCAGAATTGGTAGCACTTAAGTGACACTTTCAAATATCATAGCATATAGGCATAATCCAGGGTAGGCATTACAAAGACCATATATTTATTTATTGTCCTTTATTTATATATTGCACGTTTATGCACCACATGCGCCACTTTTTCTTGGCTTGACAAGCAGAACTGCTGAGAATTTTAGTCCAAAAAGACTAAAGGGGTGGTTCACCTTTAAAATAACATTTAGTATGCTATAGAATAGCTAATCTGAAGTAAGTTTTTAATTGGCCTTTATTTTTTATAGTTTTTTAATCTCTTACTCTTTCTAGCTTTCAAATAGGGGTCACATATTCCCGTCTCTTATTTAAATCAGTGCATGGTTGCCAGGGTAATTTGGACCCTAGCAACCAGACTGCTGAAATTGCAAACTCACACTGAGTACATATGTGATGTTCATACCACTATTGCATATGCCCTTTTGCTTGTATTGAAGCTAAGTAGAATGTCAGCAATTACAGTGCTAGTTTTGCTACCGTACAACATGTAGACAAATGCAGTTTAAACATATTTTAAAATGAAGTCATACTATGTGTCCTTTGTGCTTTTATGTGCTCCCTTGCCTTAGCACAATCACAAACGGATAAAGCACTCTACCATTTCTTTGTGTGCAATGAGTCCTTTATTGTGCCAGGTTTACCACCAGAGAAGTGTGAGTAGTGCTCCCTTTCCAAATATATTGGTGAATACCCCCCTTGCCTTACTCCATGGACCCTGCAATGATGGGGGCCCAAAGCAAATGGCTTTTATGCCTGATCCTATTGTCAGCCTCACAGACCTCAGGAATGGCAATAAGGATGGCCCATGTAAATAGCAGAGCTGTAACTTATACTGTTAACTGTTGAGCCCACTACATATGCTTCACAATAACCATTTTAGCCTAGGAAAAAAGTTTTCAGAAGAAAAAGAAGAGGAAGTATCCTGCAGGAGATCAAGCAACATGCTTTAAATAAGAGTAAAGTTGGAACTCATTTAGCCACCAATAAGAGTATGCTATCCACTACTTCAACAAAGCAAATGCACTTTTCATTCCCCTTACCACGTACCAACAAACTAATCATATTTCTTACACTAAAACAATCTGAAAACAAATAAATATAGATTTGCCATTTTCTTATAATGGTACTGGGTTTTCTGTTATTCACAATCAATACCTACTAAGTATAATGCTATTGAGGGCTGCCCTTCAGCTCCATGGCCACTCTGTGCAGAAAACTGAAATTGGATGAGCATCAACAAAAAGAAAACTCTTTGCAACATTCATAGCCAAGCTGTGGAAGCAAGACAAGAATTAGCACAAGACAAAGGAAGAAGGCTTGGTCCCCACATCAGGTGGAAATTATGTAAAGAAAAGACTCATTTATAATGAATGGGTGTTAAATTGGGCACAAAATCAAGCACACCCAATGTGCTTGATTCTTTCTACACTCACTTATTAGCATCTGACAATTTGCTGTTTGCATCAACTTTGTGCAAAGATACATGACTAAAGGTGATCACATATGGGCAAATTAAAGCTGGCCATATCAGTCCTTTAGACTGATTTGGCATCTTATCTGCCAGTGTGTAGGGCCTTCCAATGGGTCTCTCCAATCAATATCTGGCCAGGATATTAATTAGGGAGGTTTGATGTGGTCCTACAACCCGTCGGCACCCATTCTCTTAGTTGTAATCCAATTGTTTCTGCATAAGAACTGGCTGCAGATAAGTGCTGGTCAGTCGACATGTGCCTCCTGGTTGAATGTGATTGGTATGAAAGTAGCTACAGACAAATTGATTCCTTTGTTTCTATGAATTTTATATAGTGATCTAGGCGGTCAGGGAGGTTGCACTAGGCTTGCCTTAAAAAAAAAACAAAAACAGAAAGAGGAAGAGGCCGAGAAGGATAGGGAAGGAAAATATATAGACAAATGAAAATATTTATGATGCTGTAAATGAAAATTGCATTTCTTGTTCTCCCTGCACTGAAAAATGAGCTGCTATGATGAACAGGAGAATAAATAAAAATGTCCAAGCAGCCTAGAGCTCCTTGTGATTGAATGCAGACTGAAAGCTATTTATTATCATGACTGGGCAGATATTCTGACTGTTGACCCATAATACCCTAAGGCCCCTTTCTGTGGCTGGGAAAGAAGGTTTGTTGTAAGAGGTCTTTATTTCTAACCTTCATTTCTATGTCATTTTACTATAAGAATAACCCTCAATTCTTCCTCATTATATTAGTTGGCGTGTTCATGTTCAGGCTATTTTGTGCCTCTTTCTCAAAGTGAAAAAAAAACATTTGTCAGGTTGAACGTAGAATAGGAAAAAATCTATGGAATTTAATAAGACTAATTGATCCATTTAAAAAAAAAAAATGTGTTAACGATATGTATTTTGTTGTTCAGAGTTCCTGTGTTTTTTAATAAGATAACATTGATTTGTGATATTCAGTAAATCAAATAACTAAACAAGGTGCTATAGGGCTCATTTACAACAACAAAAATGGGGCAAGATTAAAAAGGGCATTTTTTCACTGTTTCTCAGTAGAGCACATTTATGATGGTATGCAGAGCTGTATGCATTTGACAGTACAGGTATGGCAACTGAAATCCAGAGTGCTCAGATTTTCCAGATAAGGATCTCAATATTTTAAGTCTAGTAGAAAATCATTTAAACTTTAAATAGACCCAATAGGCTGATTATGCTTCCAATAAGGATTCATTATGTCTTAGTTGAGATCCAGTATAAGGTATATTTTTTTTAAATGTTGAATTATTTGATATGACATTCCCATAACTTTCTGGATAATGGGTTTCCAGATAAAGCATCCGATACCTGTACTGTATGCAGAAGTAGAAAGAGGTAGGCAGCACATGGACATTCCCTGGAATACCCCTAGATAGCACACCTATAGAATGCCATTAGTTTGCAAGGAATATTTTATGCTGACAGAGTTAAATACAATGAAATACAGTAGTTATCTCTACAGTATGTTTATAATGCTACAAAAATACACAGGGCCCGGATTTACTTTGGGGGCACCCCTAGGACCGCTGATATTCATCACCCCGTTTGGCAAGCTGTGAAGGTTTGAACACATTTCTGTGTTTTTTTTGTGCTATTACAGTTTTGATAATGAAGGTGAATTGCCATTTAAGCTGCTAGTCTCAGTTCTCCCAAGAGACCTCCTTATCTAAGTATTGAAGTATCTCTTCTGGGCTCTCTGCCAAAAGCCAATTAAGTTAGAAACTTTTTATCGTTTTCTGGCTGTTCAGTTCATGAGATCAAACACAAAGTCGGGACATTTCAGTAACAATCTGGGACTGATGGTTGAGCTGCAAAAAATTTGGTGAAGAGAATTAGGAGTTGGTGAAGGGCATTGTGGGTCTTATGTAGAGCTGATAATGTCTTCTAGTGGGTGGGGAGCACCAGGGTGGTTTATTAATGGAAACCACATGTTGTAACTTTATGGTTATCATTTTATGACACCATTAACTGAAGTTTTTGGAGAACAAGTTAGCTAATAGATTTTTGTTTAGAAGGGTGATCATCATCATGTTTATTTCATCAATTAAAAGAATTGCATTGTATTGAAGCAATACATGCTTGACAATACAACTGTTCCACAAAGCATGCAATCTATTCCCCCCTCTACAAACTCAAGGTCATGAAGAACAGATAAACTACCAGAAGATAAACCTACTCCAGTAACTTAAAAGCTCTGTAATTCCTTTATGATCCCTTAAGAGGAAACACATTTTTGCACTCTGAAGGCAGAAATTGGGAGTGCGATTACTCACTGGAAAGTGTTCACACAGCTTGCTGCATCTTCAGGCATCTCCCCAAGGAGTTGACAGATGAATCAAACTAGGCTTCCCTGCTCTTAATGCGCTAAGCATCTTCCCCACTCACACATGACCTCCACATATGCACATGCTGTTTCAACTAGTTTACTTTACTAGACGTATCCTTCCCTCAGTCCAGCAAACTTATTTTGAAAATATAGACTACAAAAACAAGAGGACAGAATTTCTGTAATTTGGATACCAGATGCCATACCTATATATGTGTGTGTAATCATATCATGTAATCATACCAATTTAAACTAAAATGCATTCATGCATGCTAGAAAGCATACATTGTGGGTCATTGTGCAATAGAAAACAAACTGACACCAAAATGACCCAAAACATTGGGTCATTTTGCCCTTTGCTTTAATTTTTTATTTATTTTGCTTTGTGATGGTCCAGAATAGCAGAGGAAAGTGCTAATGATATCGATGACTGCATACCCATATTTTCTATAAGTGATTACACTACTATTTATATAACCATTAAACCCTATGTTGACTTATAATTCTTATCAATTTTACTACAACGTTCATTTGAATAAAATGATACCAATTTAAACAAAAATGCATTTATGCATTAGAAAACATAAATTTTGGGCTACTGCGCACTAGAAAACCAAACGATCAAAAATGATCCAAAATATTGCCCCATGCTTTTATTTTGCATTTATTTTGAATGTCCAGAATAGTAGAAAGAAATGCCAGATGGATGCTGTAATTATATATTAAAAATTATGGGGTTGACTCACTCGTTAGACAATTGTGGTAGCACCTCATGACAGCTTATTCCTTTTCAACTGCTGCTAGAAAAGGTGAAGAATTAGCTCACAGATAAAACAAGAATGGTAAGAAAAAAGACCAAGATAACCATGAAACCTGCCAAAGCCCTGTTATCTGAACAGAGTTGAACCTTTCCTGGATGTACAGACAATAACGTTTACAATTAGATTGACTAGGGTTTGTAGACCTGAGTAAAGACAGTGAAAGGGAGTTGAGAGGAAAAAAGATTAAGAAGTATTGATTAGCCATTTACAACGATCCCTTGCTCTGAAAGACATTCCAAAATCAATAGGCTATTGTGAACATTGCATCCAGCTCTGAAAACTAGCTTGGAGTTAACTTCTGCTGAATACTCAATATTATTTTCATTCCCCAAAAAATGTTGATTGAGAACAGCAGAAAATACCTAAATGTCAGATTGCTTGGATCTATTTCATATCTTTAATCCCATACATCTGATATCCCTCATAACGCTGGCACTAAATAAAATAAAATCTTTGAGGAAAGTCAACATTTTCCTGTGAATTTTCTAATTTCTAATAATTTAATGATATGGGTGAATAATAAATGTTTTCCCATGTAATCAAAAATATGAGAACTATGCTATATAATTTCCAGTGGCCCCAATTAAATGCAGTCATTAACTTATACTGACCACAGGGAACCTTGGTTTTGAAAGGATTAGCCATGAACACCTATTTGTTTTCAGAATCAAATGTAAGAACAAGCAAAAGTCAGGGGATAACTATCTAATATAGGTCACCTAAAGTACTGTAATGCTGATTACTGAAGTGTTTTAAGAAAGATACTAAATGCTGAAAGGATCATGGTTCCAAACAAATGGTGACTGATTAGAGAAGCCACCAAAAGGAATGGCAAGTAAGGAAAATTAAAATAATTACAAAATAGAGTTGTGCCATACTGCTACTACCGAAGCGCTTCTTACCACCCTGCTACAGCGCTTGGAGGATCAGGAGCAGA
>CM044445.1:91977460-91994808 GCA_024363595.1 Xenopus borealis | reverse complement strand
AGCCTAGACCAGGGTGCTTGGTACTTGTTCTGGTAATTGGGTGCCGACCGTGACACATACAAACTGAGCCACATAAGGAAATTTCCTTTTTCATTTCTGTGCTTATTTCATATGCCCCTTGCAATTGGCAAATATTTCACTTAAATGGGGCTCTGTTTTTATGAAGCATCTCTACTGAGATAAAGAGAAGAATACGTAACTGTTATGAGACAACCTATTGAAAACACAAACTCCCAACCAGCTAAATCCAGGGCTGGATTTATATAGTGGGTGCCCCTAGGCCCACTGGCGTTCATCACCCCTGTCCCTCCCCTATATTCGGCCAAATTTCTATCATCGGGACTAGAGCAATCGGGATTGGTGCACAGCAAATTTTTTAAAAACTATCATATCTCCTGCGCATCCCCAGTGTTTCTGAACAAATGTGGGTGTGGTTGCGCAGCATGCAGCCCCCTAAAATCCTGCCGCCCTAGGCCCAGGCCTAGGTGCCCTTTCCACAAATCCAGGCCTGGATAAATCTACTGGTTTCTAGATCCTTTATATGGGATCTGCTATCCAGAAAGCTCTCAATTAAGGGAAGGCAGTCTTCCACAGACTCCATTTCATCCAAACAATTAAAATTTTATAAACAATTTCCCTTTTCTCGGTTTTAATAAAACAGTACCTTATACGTGATCCAAACTAAGATATAATTAATCCTAATGGAGGCAAAACAAGCCTGTTGGGATTATTTAATGTTTAACTGATTTTTTTGTAGATTAAAGGTATGAAGGTCCAAGTTACAGAAAGATCCAGAGCATTCTGCATAGCAGATCCCATGCTTGTACTGGGAGTAATGCCTTTCTGCTCTATTTAGCAGAACTGGAAATGCGAATTTAAGATTATACCGGTTCATGGACAAATTAAAATCTGAATCAATTGCATGAAAACGTAACCTGGGTTCGAGAATAGACTTTCCAGCATAAGATGTGCCAGTAGAGACATTGATGGCAGATTCAGTGTTCTTCAATCAGGAAATGCCCCGGAACTGGATAAATCACGTAGAATGAATGGTCAGAACTCTCTCAGGAGATGTGTCTCAGACATTTAAATCCCAATAGAAAGCTGTAAGGAACAGCCTGTGGTGTGAAGACCAATGATCTCCGATTTAATTAACACACCGTTCTTGGAAGATAAATAATACTGCAATATTTTCAGCAGCTTTGTGTTACAAATAAATATTTTTTGATTAAAAATATTATTCAACGTTTTATTTTTTTTCTCTGCTGAATATGTCAAACACATATAAATGCGGCATGAATATGAAGAGTTGGCTATGTCCAAATGTATATATATAGTGGATTATAAAAAGCATATATTGATTTGAGTGTAGGCGCTTGTCACATGGACAACATTCTTATATTATTTTACTATATTGAACATGCATAATAACATTTACACTGGAGGATTAACCACATCTCTGAAGGATACAGATATATATGTGTTCAGTAAATAACAAAACATAAAAATGTTTGTATTTGTATGAAAAAATCAAACCGCACTATAGTTTGTTGTCTGTTTGACAGTTTAAGTGGAGAGCTAATTAAACTTAGAAATATTCATTACCCTCATAGTAGGGGCATCTTTAGACTTACAATGTAGTAATGTGCTGGCTGACCCAATACCAAAGGGACCCAGACAGACTTGGGTTAAATTTTGGGCATCCACAGTGGGTGAGTGTTGGGTGTGGGTACCACTGGGGTTCAATAACACTGTTGCTCCTGTATTTTCTGAAATATGGCTTTTTGTGACTCGCACCACTGATCTAATTTTCCTAATAGGCCTTGTTTACTTCTTGTCATTTGCAAGCACTAGATAAACTAAAATTGCATCCATCAGCAATCAATACATATACTGATTGCAGGCGCTGCCAGAGCAATATTGGTAGATGGACACATCTCTTTGCACTCTATTCAGGGAGCACAAAGTGTTTCTCAGGTGCATTGTGGTCCAGAAAATGATACCTTAAGAAAAATATGTAATGAGAACATACTGAGGCATTCAAGCAAGAATAAATCATTTACAGCTCAAAGAATCATTGTGAGTCTTTAAATATTAGCAAATGTTGTAAGGTGGCAACAAAGTCATTCAAAGAGTCCTTAAATCTTTCTGACTTCTGGAATCCACAAATGTAAGCTTGCAGTTTACAAGAGAAAAGGTGTGGAAAGCCTACATGAGCCTATGAGTAAGTGCCCCAATAGGCACGAAATGTTTCAGGCCGCTTTTTTGTATGTCTCAATAAATGGATTGAACTTTTAATTAACTTTTTGGATACTATTATTTACTTTGGAGGAAGTGCTCACATTATTTCAGTTTTTGTTACTATTTGCACCCATGGACTGGGGTGAACTGTGAGTATATCCTTTTATCTTTACTTTTTGAGTTTATTGATTTATTTAGTTACTATAATATTAGTATTTCAAGGGCAGATTACATAATTTTCACATAACAAAAGGTGTGGAAAGCCTACATAAGAATCACAGGTCTGTCTAGAGTCTCCTTTGCTTCTGGGTGCAACCTCATGGTCAATATACAGAAATATTACACCACAAATATTAAACTGATGATTGGACTGCGATATGGGACTGTTTTTACAGTTGGATACTTAGAAAAACGGTCCGCACACACTAATATTGCAGTCGGGGAGTGTACCCCTTTTATTCATGCCACCAAAATTCAACGTTTCGGGGGGAACACAGCCTCCCTTCTTCAGGATAAATTTACAAAGTGCACAGTGCTAACATTTTATACCCTACAACCCCTCCCATCCCACATGTGTATCACCTTATTGGTAAAGACATTACTTCAATTAACCCATTAGTACTTTTCGGTCCAATATACAATAGTGAACAGCAGTATTCATCAAATTAAATTCTACTCACTGCCCCAGGTTGCGATTACTTTCGCTCAAACAATTGGTATATCAAAGCATTTCTCATCAGTGAACAATTGGAATATCATTGCATTTCTTATCTGTGAAGGGAAAAAGGGGGAATTGTATCAAATATTCTGTTAAATAGTGTTTAAATATCTAAAAACCTCTAATACCACACATATTATAAAAAACAAGTTAAGTTAAAATCTTCATTAAGGCCTTTTGGCGAAAGGGTTTTCAAACGCCAAATCCAATACGCTTCTCGCCTTAATAGCGATCTTTTAAAATCAATCCCTGCATTTTTGTGTATCACTTCTACAACCTGCCATCTTATTTGAGAGACACTATGTTTTGCATTATAGAAATGTCTGACCAATTTCCAAGTTGTTGAGGGGCCCGGCCGGGTCAACGGAGGACCAGCACCACTCAGGCAGAGCAGTGGAAGGAGGTGTGTGGTGAAAGATAATACAATTGTCCTACTGTTTTTACAGTCCCATATCTACTAAACAGCACAGTTGACACCATGATTCAACTTATTTTGATGCTTATGCTAGGCAGCAGCTCAAAAAGTACATTTCTGCTTCTTGGGTAAATTAGCACAGTCTTAGCTAACAGTGAATATCAGGAGCAGATATTATGGGGGTTATTTACCAAAAGTTGAGTTATGTTTCTATGAAACATTTTAGTTTTTGTTCAGGTAAAAAAGAAAACTTGAGATTTATCATACCCCAAAGCTGGAAATAGCTTTTATGTGACCATTCACCATCTAAAACCTGTTGTCACTTAGAAGTCAATGGCAGAGGTCCCTTGAGCCATTTGAAGATGTTAATAACCTTCATGGTGTTTGAGTTTTTTCGGTGGATTTCAATCGGAAACTCGATCGATTCGAGGGATTTGATTTTTTTTTGCAGAAAACTCGATCAATTGTTTTTCACTCGAATACACGGATTTAAATTTTTTACATTCAATTTTTTTCTTAAATTAGAAACCATTCGAGTTGTGAGCTCTAAAACTTGACCTTTGATATATAACCCCCTATGTGTTATTGCCTCATTCAACTTGTTGAAGATGTTGCGTAAGAAGTTGTGTTACTTGTCATCAGCACAGAGATCCATATACGTGTCATGTTCAGAGATCAATATTTGGCAAGTGACCTTCTAGTGGTTTTTTTTGGTAATTAGGTCTTACCATTGAGTCAAGCACTTACATTTAATAAGCATCCTTGTTAAACACATTACTGCATCAGGTCAAGGAAAAGTTTGATTTTGCCAAACAAAATCAGCAGTCTCATGAATATCCTTCTACTTTCCTTCCTTGACTTTGCTCTTTGGGACAAGGAAGTAAAATGTAACTAGATTCCCTTTCAAATGTTGCCCTTTTAAGAGCAAGGCATAACAAAACCCATAGATATTTTCAAATTAAAACAACAGGCAAAAAAGATGTTCACCACAAACAATAAAGCCTTATTCATCAAACCAGAAGTAAGACTCCCAGCAAAGACGTACTTGTGCAGTACTGACACAAGTACAGAACTCCTGATTGGCCAATGGCAACCCCCAAACCCTGAAAATATATTTGTCACAAACAAGATACATACAGATCTTCCCTGGTGTGTTGGGAATCAATAACATTAGCCCACCAATAAAAAAAATGTTTTATAAAGGGAATGGAGGTGTTGCTAGTTGCTCATGCCTCTTAATGTATTTTATGCTAGATATAGTAAAATCAGACAGAAACAAAAGGTTTATTCTCATAAATCTTTTTCCATTTCAGGTTATCCTTATATTATAAGGTTTTCCAAAAAGCATACCCCTCCCAAAAAAACACTGATGGTAAGTAGTATGGAGGTGCTTCTCCCAACGGGAGAAGTAATTTAACATGAGATGAATAGCCACAGGCTGCAAACACAAACAAAAAAATAACATTTGCTACTCCTAACACACCAGCAGTGTTGCAGAATTACATTGTCTATCCTTTCCAAAGAAATACTTGCTTAAACCACATATAACTAAGAATATCAGCTCATGAAGAAGAGATGAAATGCAAGTGTACCTATTCTGCTACATGTTGTTCTATGTGGGGGGCACTTATGGTGCAAAGCTGATATTAAGAGGGTTACGTAAGCAGTGACTATATTGGTTTCTGCTTTTATGAATACCTGGCAAGACATAAAAAGAGAATTGTAATGAAAGGTGACATTTTTCTTGTAACCCATAGCAACTATTCTGCAGGGAGCATTTACTGGTCAGCAATTAGAAGGCAAATGGTCAGCAATTAGAAAGCAAATGGGTTGCTATTGCTCACTAGACCTGGGCAAAACTCCTAGCTGACATTTCCTAATAATTAAAGGACTCTTCAGGAAAGAAATATCAAATGTGTGTACTTTATATCTGGCACAGCAACAGATCCTACTCAAGGGGGTCCAGTCACACAATCTGGGATGAATATTGATATGAATAAGCTTAATGTAATGTAGCTATTATCCCAACCAAAGAAGAAGGACCAAGAGCAAACTCCTAATTAGACCACAATAGTAGGAATAAAAAGAAATGTAATACATTTAGAAAAATATGTCTGTACTATGACTTAAATATATTAGAATGGTAAATAATGCACACACTCTCTGGCCTGCTTAAGGGAGTCCCTCTGGGTATAAGGATTTTATTTTACTAAAGTAGAAGTAGTAGAGTCACAACTAAAGTCGCACAAAACTGCTTGCTATAGGAAGGGGAACAACAGTCTATAGTTTAGTACAATATTCCTAATTCTTAAATCTAACTGTAGAACAGGCCAAAATATTCTGGCTGCATACAGGGGTGAACCTGCCATGGGGCAATGTTAGAACCTTGCCTCAGGTGGCACTGACCCTCTGGGCAGCAAAGAGCGGATTCTAGAAATTTATAGGGGCAGATTTTGTCAAAGTGCTGAGTTACTATAGAACAACTCACACACTCTATATTCATTCACACGTCAGAATATATGTCCCTAAGAGTCCAAATTCAGGTTTTAAACATAGCTCATTAATTTCTGCACTTTCTGCTCTAGTAATGCGGCCCCAACTCACACCTGTAGAAGGCCACTACAGGTTGGCATGGAAGGTTGAAACACCGCCGGGCTGAATAAAAGCAACAACTAGTTATTCAACTAAAATTTGATCAAATGACCTAATCCTGTAAAGAAAAATTGCAATAAAATGCCTAGTTCCCACTATGGACATTGGTAGAACTATAGAAGGGGGCTGTCGCACAAATGTTGTTACTTATCTTAAAAAACAGTAGAGCTCATATTTATTTTGCCATAATCCCAGCACCAGTGCATCTACTAGGGGGAGTTGTACTTATTGATGCAAGTACATCGCCCACATGCAGTATATATTAAGGTATATATGTAGGAGGATTTAGGGGGTCATTTATGATGACCCTATGGGGCACAGATTGCACCCTTACTACTAATGCAAAAAGCCTGTGTACCTCCTATTCCTAATGAAAACAAGGCTGGTAAATGAAGACAGCACTGTATTCATAAAGAAAGCCCAGGTCCTTGCTCTCCAGAAACTTTACATACATCAGAGTTCCCTTACCCAGTAGGCAAAGTGCTAAGTGAGGAAACATGGAGGCTTCGGCTTGGAAACCCCAGTGAATTAGCCTTTCATTGTTCTTTAAGGTGTCAAAACATGTTGTAATTTTAGTAAAGAGCAGATTCTCCGTTATCCATACTCCTATGGAGATACCTCTCTGATCCATGCACAGGCAATGGTTGCAATAATGAAATTACTGGATGTAGATTCATTTAAAATTATATCATAGGAGAGAGGAAGAGAGATGAAAAATGTGTATTGGCATCTGCATAGCCTTGGCAATGACATATACTGCTAATGTAATGCCTTTGCCAATACAAATTCCATCTCTCTCTGCCAGCCATGATGTGATGTTAATGAAACAGACTATGTTCTGGCAGTCATTGATATCACTGTGCTAATATAAGTTCTGGGGATATGGCTATGAATGGTGAAAGTAAATCATTTCAGTTTTTTTTCATTTATACAATGCAGTGGGAGTTAGGGGGCAAAGTTACACAGATACCAGCTTCCTAGTAAAAGTAGATCAGAGCCACAGCCTGTGCCAATAGAAGTCTGAACCCCCAAGGTTTACTGTAATGAGGTTTGGCAACTGCATTGAAGTCATCTTAAATCTAACCAAGATCTGCTTAAATAGAAAAACGAGTTGATCATTTTCCAAGCTGCCACCCATTCGGTAGACCAAGTTGACCAAATTCAGTTATTTGCTTCCAAAGCCAGTTGGATCACATGGGAGCTGTGTTCAAAGGTGACCAGGTTGGCAGCCAAAATCAGCTTAAAAGGGTTAATAATGGCAAATGAATATCTACAAAAGGCACACTGCATTGGGCTCCTACAATATCAATATTTAGCCAGAGAAGGGGCCAGGCTATCCTAACTGTAGAGAGTACGAGATGACCATAGGCATTTCTAATAGCACCTTGATTCATACTGTATGTAGGTGAATTTTAGGGCAGGGCAGACAGGATATTTGCCCTAGGCCCCCAAACTAAAAAGAGAAGGCTGGATGTTTCCCTCAATTTGGGTCTCCATCCCCAAGGAAGCTACACTAAATAGAGCCCTCTCCATATGTGTCTGTTTGTTTCTCTTGAGAAAGGTCACTGGCTGTGAACAAAATGTTAGATAAATAAAATTATATATATATATATATATATCACACAATGTGTCAATTGAGCAAATTCAGCAAAAAATCAGCAAATTGGAGAACTCAGTTCCACTGCTCGCACAGATGCAGTTACAGTAATAAACACTAATATATGCAGACAGCCCATGGAACTTCATCCATGACATTTGATATTTGACAAGTCATGAATTTGTCACACTACAACGTATAGTAAAATGAGCTTTAGTAGTCCATGGAACTCTATACATATATCTTCATCCATGACATTTGATATTTGACATGGCATGAACTGTGTCACACTACAACGTATAGTAACATGAGCTTTAGTAGCCCTGTCCCTTTAATAGTAAGGGCATGAGGTTTACTTGCCAGTGGTGTTCCAATACTCACCAGCTGGCATCCATCTGCCCTCACACAGACCCCTGTTTCCCTTCTCAGCTGGAAATCCTGTGGCCTCTCTAGTGACACAGACACAGGGGTATATTTAACAAAAAGTCAAGTTAGAGATTTCCACAGTCCTATAGAGTGAAATTCCGCCACTCTCCTTTAATTTCTATGGGATTTAAAAAAAAATATTTCTGAATGGGTGAAAGTGAAAGTTCATCCTTGGGTAAATACACCTTTGGGGTAAATATACAGTACCTCATAGACTCTTCTCCTAAGTACTAAAGCCGAAGCCCATTTAGTCGTTGTGGTGGAAGGTCATGACTTTAACCCTATGCAAAAAGCTGAAAAGAGATAAGCACTCCATCTGAGCACAGTCAAAATGCTATTGCCTTCAATTAATTCTTCTTACAAAAAAGAATTTCTGGATGGTTGCAGCGTGTTATTATTCAAGACATATTTGACACCTAATAGGGATTATTTACAAAATCAACTACAACAGGACACAAAATTGAGTACACGCTGATGATAATCATTAAGGAACTTAACTTCCAATTGCAGCCTCTTGCAGAAAGCTTCAATGCACTCATTTAGCTTTCTCTAGAGAGCAATTGAACATACAGTAGGGCCTCAAGAAAACTATGGAATAAACAGTCTGGACCTGATGACAATTCCAATTCCATCTACAAATGCAACCGACTTGTGTGCACTGAACTGTACACTACCCCAATGTCATTATTATCGCATTCCTGCAGTCAAGTCGTGCTCCCCAATGCATGAAGAACTATTGACACAACTTATGCACGTTTTTCAAAGTAGATGCCACTTTGCATCTACTGCATATTGGCGTAATTCCCGCAGCATTATGTGTCTGAAAAATACTAGGGATGCACCAAATCCAGGATTCGATTTAGGATTCAGCCTTTTCCAGCAGGATTCAGACAGTGACGGACTGGAACATCAGGGGCCCACCCAAAAACCTTACATTAGGGGCCCACCAAAAAAATCTTAGACCAGGGGCCCACTCTCAGTACTATTCCTCCTCTTCTCATTCTTCCTCTACTCATTCAACCTCTATTCTCCTAGTGTATTGTCTTTACATACTATAATCTATTATTACATCTATTTAGCCTCTAGAAATAGGGAATGGCCATGAACTTGGCCAAATTAGCAGCATGAGGGCCCACTGACACCTGGGCCCACCGGGACTTTTCCTGGTATCCTGGTGGGCCAGTCCAACACTGGATTCAGATCCTTGTGCCTGCTGAACTGAATCCTGATTTGCATATGTCAATTAGGAGCGGGAAAGGAAATCACGTAACTTTTTGTCACAAAACAAGTAAAAATAGTTTTTTCCACTTTTTATCTTCCTGTAATTGCATATGCAAATTAAGATTCTGTTCGGTGTTCGGCCGAATCTTTCATGAAGGATTTGGGGATTCGACTGAATCCCAAATAGTGAATTTGGTGCATTCCTAAAAAATACAGTGTTTATAAATGAGCCCTAGTATGCTACGGTCAGCACATGCATAGCTATCAATGTGCACTTAACAGTCATGTTGAAAACAGGTGCAAGAGGTTAAGGGGGATTATGGCTCATGAATGAGTAAACTGAGAACATTACTTTTTTTCATTATGTCGTCTACACATGTGTATGCCAATTTTTTTGTCCTCCACAGACATAGGAGACCTAGTGGCCATGAATAGTTTGGATCTACTGCTCTTACAGATCATTAGTGAATGCTTCAACTGCTGCAAACAATATGAGTATACACTCTTCCTAAGGGGCCTGTTTATCAAAGCATGAATATATGGAGCATGCCACACTTCTCCAGAGGGAATATGCACAGCTCTCTCTTCGTTTGTGTTGGATTTTTATAAACATATTTATCAAAGGGTGAAAAGAGAGTACTGTACACTCTAATATAAATATGCCCCTGACATTTCTATACCAGAGTTCCCTTCTGGTGAACCGTGGTTTTCACAGTTTGTTAACTATGTCCCAAAGTACTAATCCATGCCCCCCTACTTTACTGTCTACTAAAGGTAGTGAAACATTTAGGAAAGGAATAAAAAGCAATATGTTTTCCTTTAAATGAGGTCAGAGAGAGAAGCAATTGTAATTCAAAGGCAGAAAGAGATGTTGCAATAGCCAACTGAAAATGTAATTTATAAGACCAAACTAAAAACCCATGCATTTCTAGCAAGGACAATAAAAACAGTTAAAATACCAACCAAAGTTTTGTTTTCTCGTCATACTACCTGTCAGTTCAACTTTATAGAGCTCGTTTTTCAAAGTCTAAAAAGCACTGGGCTTTCACAAGGTCATTTGTGTGAGGAGAACCAAATCATGAAGTGCTTGTTACTGCCAGCCATCTCACAGGCAGTTTGCACTGCAAAAGGCTTCCACTGGTTGCTGACTTCTTAGACCCTGTATATCTTTTTGAGGAACATCTACTCATTTTATTTCCTTCAAACCCTGCCTGGGACTATTAAAGCTAGGCATTTAAAATTATTTTTCTATCTCATAAAAATATATATCTACACAAAAAAAGGTGTGTGCATTTGTCTGCAAAAAAATGCATTCTTGCTATTACTATTCCTCAAAATTATTTCTCCTTGGTTTGGATGTTAGTTTTGTAATAAAGATTGAATGCCTTTCCTCCTTTTGTACTTGGTGACTTGTAACAGAACTCCATTACAGTTTTGTTGACATTAATTTGTAATTTTGCTGAGAGGAGCAGTATTAATTGTCACCCAATGATAGACTCTAACTAGGGCATTCATCCAGTTCCATGTTAGAATGTTGGCATCATGCATTATTTTTAAAGGCTTGACTGATAAAGGTGTAGCTAGGTTGCAACCCAGCACTTATTTATTGCATTCCATTTCCTCCTCTGACCCCCACTCCTCTAATCACTGCTGCAACTGTTCAAGACCTGGCTCGTGGCTTCAAATTATAAAATAGACTGCATTAGACTCAGCATTTTCCATTACACAACGTCTGGACCTGTTGGTTCTAAAACCTGGGACTTTATGCTGCCAAGTCTGTACTCCTCCAGCTCAAGGCTTTTTAGGCTATGCCTTGTAAATTATTTGATGTATTTCTTTCCCTCTGCCTGTAGTTCTCACCTGCGGATACATTAGGGGTAACTGCCCAATCAAAGGGATATTCAAGCCAGCCTCCTCCTCCTGCTCATTGCTGGATCACTGAGCTTTGTTCTGCAATTAGCCCCTGAATTCCTGCCTTGTCGTTGTCTTATCTTCTTTTACCTCCTTAGGCAATTTCGAGCAATTTTGGAAAAGTGCAGCACTGCATGTGAATAGGCGCAGGCGATTATTCATAAAAGACGCTGGAAGGCACGGGAAGCGGTTCGGTTGCAATTTGTCACCAGGCGATGAATCTCCCCGAATCTTCCCATCTGGCCTGAGCCTTAAGCTGGCCATAGACGTAAAGATTTTTGAAAGATCCTATTGTTATCGTGAGACCACGATTGTCTCAAAACGATCGTTTAAATGCCTGATGTGTCCATCAACTAAAAAGAACATTTCAGGCGATATTGCCAGCAAAACTGAAGGATCGCAGCCTGCTTGACCCTGCAAACATAGGTAGATTGCATGGGGACCGATAAAGATTTTCTAACCTGGCCGATCAATCATCAGACCAATGTCGGACGAAAAATCGTAAGACGAACAATCGTTTGTATCCCACTAACCGCACGATAATTTGACAGATTGGTCGGACTTCCCTAACAGTTTTTATTTTTACACTGAACTGTACCTTTAAAAACACATCCTTGAAGCCAGGTTTCCCTTCAATTGCAATTCAAATACTCTACCAGTTGTTCCATTATCTCACGTTTAACTCTATAAGTTTATGGACCCAATCCAGACTTGCAACTGGACCCACAACCCAACTTTTTTATCTGCAACCTGGCACACTACCTTCTGTCCACCATGAAAATGTTATTATACCAAGCCAGGGGTCCCCAACCTTTTTTACCCGTGAACCACATTCAAATATAAAAAGAGTTGGGAAGCAACAAAAGCATGAAAAAAGTTCAAGGCGTGCCATGTAAGGGCTGTTATTAGTTATTTGAAGGCCCGTATATGGATAAGTAGTCTACAGGGGGCTCTGTTTGGCCATAAACTTGGTTTTTATTAAACCAAAACTTGCCTCCAAGCCAGGAATTGAAAAATAAGCACCTGCTTTAAGGCCACTGGGAGCAACATCCGGGGGGTTGATGAGCAACATGTTGCTCATGAACCTCTGGTTGGGGATCACTGTACAAAGCCATGTGACCTGCAAACCCCACCTGCATCCATAAGTTCTATCCACAACCCACAAAATACATGCTTTTCAGTGCATTACCTGACCTGATGCAGGAATCTAAAGAATGTGTTCATTTTGAACAGCAATTGCTAACTTGCAGTGTTTGTTGATACAGCTTTATATTTACTGACCCTACAGGATTAGAATTATGTAAGTCTTAGTTATGATCCTCAAACTGAACAAAACCACAGCTCCAATCTCTTCAATAAATCAGCATTTCAGGGTCAATTAAACCCTTCCTCAGGACAATCCAGGCATCAAGCTATAAAGCCCTGTGCTGTTAAATACAGTTTCTTGCTGACATCTAATAGTTCTTCAAGTCAGTGGTGCAAGATGTTATCTATACTTTCCCAGTGTTTAAACATGCAGCAGAGAATGGTGTAGGCAGCCACTTCTGATTTTATTTTATCTGTTTAGACTTATAAACATAAGTCGATTTTAATCTGATCTCTTCTTATAACACCTAAATGGCATCAGTGCAGATGCGACGAGGATTGTAAAACCATGAAATAACACGTAGTTATACCATTTTGTGTTATTTATTCATTAGATGAAGCAAGAAGATGGCAGTGTTGATGTCAAATTCCCTTTCATACTCATGAAAGAAAATAAACTGGTGTCAAGGAGAAGAGTTAATGGCTTCTTAAGTTATTTGTTCTAATATACATATAAAGATGTCATAGTTCACATACAGAATCATTGAGCTGCAGAATCATAAAACTACATAACAGAAATAAATTTGGGAAATTGCAGAAATGTGTGATGGTAAGCAATGTAACCCTTCTCACACTAAAGGGCCTCATACCATTTGAATTTCTTTTTTTCTCTAAAAATTTGTAGTTTTTCTATATTTCTTTTTTTTTTTAATTCAAATTGTTTTCAAATTCATTTCAAGTTTTTTTTTAAAAAAATTAAATTCAATTTTAGAAATGTATCATACACTTGCCCTTTAAGAACTCAAAATCGACTATTTGCCATCTTAAACCTGCTGAATTGCTGTTTTAGCCTATGGGGGACATCCTGGGATCAGTCTGGATTTTTTTGCTGCCTTTCTGACATTCAAATCGAATTCAGGTTTTAATTTGATTCGAGTTTGCTGATCGATTCTATTCACTCAAGTTTTAAAAATGTTTTAATAAATTGCAGTTGTTCGAATTTTGAGTTCATGGGAGTTTTAAATAACTCCCATGAACTCTAAATTCGACCCTTGATAAATCTGCCAGTAAGTGTAAAAACCACCAAACACTCCAATACAAAAATTCACAGGTAAAAATTGTCCTAAAAAAGGCAATGGGAGTTGCGCTTATCATATAGGACATTTTTTATTCAGGCTTTTAGAGGTTTTATGATTTTTTTTTTTAATTTGGATCTTTTGATAAATTCCGTGGCATTTGAGGTTTTAAAGTGCATTTATTCATGGTTTCAAAAACCTATGTTGATAAACAGGCCTTTAGGAAAACAAGGGGTTAAGTAGGTGGCTATATTTGTTAGCAGTGAGAACTTTTGGCCTATCCAAATATGGAACAGTACAGAAATACTGCCATGTGAAAAATACAGTTTTTCACAGGCTCTCTACAACCTATAGTCCCCCCAGATTGGAGCCACCAGCACTCAGGCTTCTCTTGCTCCAAAATATTTTCAAAGCTTGGTGCACTGGTGAAAATTCTACAAATCAGTCAGGGAGGCTTGACTTCCCCTTATATGCAGCCCTGTTTTTTTTTAGAAATTGTGTCCACTTCCCTTATAGGTGTCCAGTATAAAGAAAGTTTGATAATACTCAAGACTCACCCCTGTTCTGGTCATTAGTGTCTGCATGGCCTGATGCCAGTGTGTCCCTCCAGTGTAGCACATCTTTGTTCACAATAGCATGTTAGTGTGAGTGTGCACCCAATTTTGTGGTTGACCATGCTAGCGCTGGCAATGTTTTACATAATTTTGCACACACGTGAACACTGCAAGCAAGTATACTGACTCGCATATGTTTTTATTAAGGTGCCAGACAAGTCAACCCTTTATTAGATTACATTTTTGGGCAGATTTACTAAGGGTCGAATTTGAGGGTTAAAAAAACCCTCGAATTCGACCATGGGAATAGATGGGAATACTTTGGGAAGTAAAATCCTTCGAATTTGAATATTGAATTTGAATATTGAATTTGAATTAAAATTTGAATTTGAATTCGATTTTTCGAACGATTGAATAGGAAATATTCGATCGATAGATAAAATCGTTCGATTTTAACCATTCAATCAAATATTTTTATTCGATGAAAAATCATGAAAGCCAATTCAGTAGCTTTGATCTGGCGAACTAGGCAGTCGAATAAAAATTTAAAGGGGAAGTAAATAGACAGTCGAAAAGTCAAATATTTGAATAGATTTTTATTAAAATTATTTGAATCATTCGATTCGATCAAATTTTCAAAATTCACTGGTCGAAGTGGTCTTCAAAAACATTCGAAAATTTTTATCTTTTTTAAAAATTCGCTCGAACTTCGAATCCTTCATGTGAATTTAGTAAATCTGCCCCTTAGTGATGAGCAAAATTATTCGCCAACCATGAATTCGTGGTAAAAAAAAGTTTGCAGAGAAAAAACGCCCATTGACTTTAATGCATTTGGACAAAAAAATCGCCATAAGAAAAAATTCCCAATGATTTTAATGCAGGACAAAAAAGTCACCATAAGAAAAAACGCCCATTGACTAATGCATTTTGAGTTACAAAAATTGTTCTACGTAAAAAAAAGGTAGAGCATAAAAATGGCCATTGACTTCAATGCTTTTCGCAAATTTTTCACAGTTTCGGAAGTTTGTTCTCTCATTTTTCAGCGAAGCGAAAGGTGACAGATTCGCTCGGTCGATTCAGAACGAAGTGTTAACGGGTGGTCCGATCGCGGGACTGCATCAACAAACATATGTGGCAACGATCCGATGGGCTTTTTAGTCCTGTTTGATCGACATCTGGATGGAGGGACCCATACACGGGCCAATAAGCTGCCGACTCGGTCTGTCGGCAGCTTTTATCGGCCTGTGTAAGGCCACTTATGGAATTCTACCTGTATCTGACGATTCAGTTCTAAACAGTGGCCGATGATCGGGTGCCTTCAAAGGCCCCTGATCAAAATTTTCCATCCAGCCTGATCAACGAGCCAACCGATATCCAAGTCTTCTGCTGATATTGTCCAGCTCGTTTCCCACCATACACCACCAAATATAGTACGAAAATTTGTTTCATACAATATTATTGGTGCATCTATGGCCACCTTTATCGTTATGATAAATGTACAGTATTGTATTCTAAGCTTTCTTTTTACTTTTTACCAGGCAGCTAAAAATAGTGAGTAGTGTTTCTTTTCCTTCTAGATGAAGCCCCTGTCCTAGGCTGTTAACGTGGTAGTGGCCCAGAAACGTTCTGTTCTGTTCTATTAGGGCCATATTATATCATGACCATCACTGATCTTTCCATTCTGCCTAAAGTAGCCCTCACTTCCCTCAGACCAGGTTGTAATCTTGTAGATTCTCAACCTGCACAAATTAAACTTACAGAAACAGGGACCATCAGAAAAATTATGTGTTTTCATCCAATATAATATATAACAGCAGGATATTTCTTTGCAGTCTGGATGCAGCTGTATATTTAAAATATACCTAATAAAACATATTCGCTTATAAAGGATCTATTGGTCTTTACAGATAACTAGCCAATATTATTCTTCCTTCATTCAAAAATAGGAAAAACACAGCAGGGCAGATGAGAAGATTAAAAAGAAGGGAACACTGATGCTACAGGTTTGTTTAACTTTATGGAAATTGTTGCAAGATTTATGGTCTTCTCATACAAAAGACGAGATATCCGTTTCATCTGCTTAGTTTAGCGAGACTGACAAGAACATCGATGTAATGTAAAGACTCCTTAAAGTGATACTGGAGAGGAAAGTGTGACCTTATCTGTCTTGACATACTTCAGCACAAGTGATCTTTTACTGGACTTGACCTTTAAAAATCATACACCTCATCTTAAAATCTCCATAAAAGCAGTCACAAAGGAAGAAGTGAGTTGTAGGTCTTTTATCACCACGAAACAACTCAATTCCTTGTTCTGTAATTCAGTTTTCCCAGCCATATTACAGGCAAACTTGGGCTACTCTGAATCAGTGTACTAAGGAGACACAAGTAAACACAGAGGTATTAAGAACTCATTTTAATCATTGATGTGTATTTGTTCTAGCTTAACTACTGCCAGATCTGCAGAAGCCCTGCAAGCTCAGGCCAGAGAATTGTGCCCATTAATGAAAAATATTAAGACCTGCACACCAGCATTAATGGAGGGATTCCATAACCTTCTAAAGATAGACAGCTCCTCACCTATCTGCACACATCAACATCTGAAGTAACAACTGCACATACCACTAGTGATGGGCGAATTTGTCCCGTTTACGGAAAGAATTGCGAAATGGTGAAAAATTTGTGAAACAGTGTCGGCATCACGTTTTTGACGAAAGCGTATGTTTTTGGATGCGGGATGCCAAAAAAACAGACGCTGGCGTCTGATCTTTTTGATGCTGCTGAATTTTCACAGGTGATTGGCAAATGTATTTGCTGACAGTGAAATGCGGGAATTCACTGTGAATTCGCGCCTGGAAAATAAATTCGCCCATCACTACATCCCAGACATACTGAAAGTTTTATTATTTATAAGTGGAAAGGTAATTCTGCAGCATCACCGATAAGGTGAATACAAATATATAAACTCCAAGCTTCAACACTTCGCCTGTAATGAATGGCGCATGCACTTTTAGAATGTCCTCTGTTCTCTTAGAAACCTGGAATATCAGGAAGCATGCACAGAGCCTGGCAAACTATGGAAATTAAACATGTTTCCAATTGTAACAGACAGGCAAGGTCAGCAATAACGTTCGCACGGTCATATGATGTGCATTGGTAATGCTTAATGTGCATTAGGGATGGCGTGAACCGCGGAAAAAATGTTCGCGAACATATTTGCGAACTTGCGACAA
>CM044445.1:91922985-91975380 GCA_024363595.1 Xenopus borealis | reverse complement strand
AGTGACTGATATAAATGGGAGCAACTTAAATCCCTATAAATAAAACAAACAAAAAAAAAACAAAATTAATTTCATTGGCCAGATAACAGATAAGATAAGCGCTTACCTATTGTGCCAGAATCATACATGTTTTGTCTTCTTTTAAAAGAAAGACACACAGACAAATAAAAGCCAGTACAAATGAAATTAAGATGAATATTTATTCAGGAGTCTTAAATTTAAGCAATTGTCCAATTTGACTTCTACTTTATCTGTGTCACCTCAGTAGGTTGCTGCTTACTTATTTATGGTCCATTTGTGGAATACAGATGGAAACAAAGACATCCAACAATTTGTCAAGGGGCGCTAACTGTGATCATGTTAGTTCTTCCAAGAAATAACAGTAACAAATGTTATCCTTTACATGTCCCTTTACATCGGAGAAAGAGACAAGTGTAAATTGTAAATACAATTTAAAAAGGAGAGCACATTTGGGGCAATGATCATTAGTGCTTTTTGTCACCCACATTATACCATGGCTTCAAAACACCAGAAAATACCCTGACATAGACAATACTGAGAAATGTCTCCAATAAACACTGAAATTCTAATAATTGCTAAAAAAAATGCAGCTGTATCCAACATTTCCAAAAACTATGAAGAAAATGTATCAACATTTGAAATTGCATATCCATAATGCAAAACTTCTGTTGAAGATAATGGAAACTGTATTTTTAACATTGAAGCTATTTTATTTTTTGAATTTGTAAAATGAAGGGGACAATGTGGTTTTCAATGGGATCAAGTTCTTTTTTGCATCTTAACCCAATCATGATCTTCCAACTTGCGTTTTTTTTTCTTAAATATGCTATTCTTGAGTTTCAAAACCACTCAAATACGAACATCTACCTCCCCTAGTTATTATAGTTCTAACTGTCATATTGTGGAAAGTATCTGTCAAAAACAACAGCAACAACATTTGTTCAGTTGGAGTCTTGTTTCTTAAAGGGGATGTAAAGTCAAAGAAATAAAATCACAATTTTACTTTAATGAA
Organism: Xenopus borealis; assembly: GCA_024363595.1. Classification (NCBI taxonomy): domain Eukaryota; kingdom Metazoa; phylum Chordata; class Amphibia; order Anura; family Pipidae; genus Xenopus; species Xenopus borealis. Next base: position 91,974,347 of record CM044445.1, on the reverse strand, counting down.
AAAGAAGCCTATCTCCAATATACTTTAGTTAAAAAATGTGTACCATTTTTATAAGAAACCTGACAGTATGCAGTGAAAGTCTCCCTTCATTTACTTGCTCTGACTGCTGCAAATAGTAAACTTCAGACAGTCCCTAACTTCCTCTTCAAGAAAGGATCATGCTTTCAAACGGCAAGGGAGAAGGACTTCCCAAAACTTGAGCAGCTTTGTTTGTTTCCCTGTAGAGCAGCCGGCGACCATGTAGAGCTTCGTATCTGCAGCAGTCAGAGCAAATAAATGGAGAGGGAATTTCACTGCATTCAATCAGGTTTCTTATAAAAACAGATGTTTTAATTGAAGTATATTGGGAATAGGTTTCTTTTTCAGTTAATAAAGTTAAATTTATTTTAGTTTTGCCTTTAGAACCTATTTAATGTTTCCAGCTTCCAGCTGCAGGGACAAAGATCGTGGAGCCAGATTTAAACAGATAAACTGGGATTCTATTTGGAGGATTATTTTGCTGCAGCCACTGGCTCTGCAGAGTTGGAGAAAGTTTGTATTAAACAATACAAAAACTATAAAATCCACATTAGATTACATGACAACACAGGACCCAGCGCAGTCTGTATATTTTTATTATTAATCAGTTTTGCTGTATTTTCTTCTATGATATTATTTGACTTCTGCTGTTTTGATCATTTATCACGTTCCCTAGTGCAGCCCACTGAGCATGTGCATGGTCTTGGTCTTGAAAAGATGTTTTAGGCTAAGTCCAGATGGGGAGATTCGGGGGCGATCCGTCGCCTGGCGACTTTTCGCCGCGACGGATCGCCCCCGAATCTCCCCGAATAGGTAGGCACCGGCGAGGGTTAAAAGCGCAGGCGCGTGTTCACACGCAGCGGCGCGATTTTTAAAATCGCTCCAAATTGCCTGGCGACGGATCGCCCCCGAATCTCCCCGTCTGGACTAGCCCTAACAAAGTTACAACAACAACTACAACAACTTTGGTTACCCCCTGTGGACAACTTTGAAAGCATAAATCATTTGTTTAATTAGCCTTCTGGTGCAGTAAGTTCATGTTTATTTTTAGTAAACAAAATACAGCATTTCTAGCATTATTCTATTTTAGACTTTAAATTTCCATCTAATGATTGTAAAAGGAGATATCTGCCCTCTAGAGTTTTTGACCTACTGGTTTTAGCAGTAGTTTCTTTTGCCATGTTATCTAACATATAGCCAAAATGGCTCATGTCAATTTAGAGCTACCTAGAGATGCTCCTCGTGGTGTTCTGCTTGTTCTCAGACAGTTGGATCAATGTCTTAAGCAAGAGGAAGATTTTTTTGTATATAAAAAAGTGCATGAAGTGCAAAAATCTTTTATTCTTAGTTGTATTATTACACCCATTTGTGGTGTTATAATTTCTTTAACTGGGAGTTAGAGAGAGGAAAAGCTAATTCTGAGAAATACATTTTCTGTAACCAAGGAAAAGGGATTCTAATTATCAAGGTATTGTTATATTTAGCCAGTGTGTCTTGCAACCTAGAATAACCCATATCCTGCTACTTTATTCAGTGCGGTATAATAGCAAATAGAACCCAATTATTTAGTTACATCCCCAAACTGCAAAGGTAGAATTTGGAATTAATAGGAATACATTGTGAATTCATGCAAAGGATCTGAAGATGTGAGTTGTTATTTCTTTTCAACGGAGCACCAGCAATAAAGCAAAGCAATTAAATAAATGCTATGGTGAATGGAAGAGAGTAATGTGCTGAGATTTTCAAAATCATTTGAAAGATTTCAAAATTCATTCACAGTTGCAGAAGCATTGCTACTTTATCTGGCCACTAATGCACCAGGCAGGAAGGAAACACCACAGAGATCCTAAATAAGTCACAAGAGTGTAAAATAGCTGTGCCATTGTACTGAGCAGGCCAGAAGTATGAGAGGCCCTGGGCAATTACTGTAGGGTAGGACCCAAAGAAAAATATATAAAAATAATGAATGCCACACCTGCAGTAGTGGTTTTCAAACTTGGAAGATGCCAACACAGTGGGGCACAGAACAGTGGGAGCCCATACTGAACACCAGGTAGGGAAAGATATGTAAAGATTTCCTACTTCCCATCCTTAGTATACAGGGTCGGATTTGTGGAGAGGTCACCTAGGTTCTATTTGCTATTATACCGCACTGAATAAAGTAGCAGGATTGTAGGGGGCGGCATGCTGCCCAACCACACCCACATTGGTTCAGAAATGTAAATTTCCCATGTGCCAATTCCCATTGCTCCAAGTGGACAGGGGTGACAATTATTTGAAATGATGGCTTACCTTTTGAATCAAGCTTATGTAACTTTGTTATAAGATATGGGTGACACAAACCATATTTTGAGCCTCAAAGTGGATCTTCAGCTGAAGAACTCAAAACCTCTGATTAAGACGGTTAGAATCCAACCAGTATTGGGCAGAAACAATTTGAAGCATTTGGCAACACTGCTGTCAACTGACATGGAAATATGACACAAGTGAAAGTCTACTGCAGAAGAGTGAGCCGTGACCGGGACCTTGGTTTTAGTTCTGGGTTTGGAATACAGTACATTACATTACTTAGGGTCCAATTGAACATTGCTTCCAATAGGGGGGTTTAGTTTGTTTCTAGGTTTCAGTGGGCTTTTTACTTTCTCCTCAAATTACCATCCGCAGATGAATGGCCAGACAGAAAGAAAAAATCAGTTGTTGGAGCAGTATGTTAGAGGAGACACTTCCAATAATCAATTACTTTAGGCAAACTTGCCAAATTTTTCTGGGATTTCGACATGAGTGTATTAGGGTTTCTGCACGAAATAAAAACAATTAAAGGACCACTCCCAGTTGTTCGTTGCCCAATGTTGGTCTCTTTCCATAGTTCCTGGATGTTTTTATATTGTCTGATCTTTGTCCTTGACCTTTGACTGTCCCCGACCTTGCTGTTCTGCTGCCCGTACTGACCCCTGCCAGTCACTGACCATTCTTCGGATCCTAATTTTGTACCATATTACTGTTTTGTGTTGACTATGGCCTGTGACCTTGACTACTGTCTGTTTGGTTTTGACTCAGTTTGTTCCACAACTATGCTACCTGCATCCCCCCCGCACCTTCTGTACATGTTCGGTTCCCTTGCATGCCCAGAACTCTCTCCTTGATCCTCTTACATTAAGACCTGGCAGGATCTGAGTAGCACAGGGCTCCTCCCTAAGCAAAAGGTGGCTGTTGTAGGCAGAAGAGTGAGCTGTGACCAGGACCTTGGTGCCAGTTCTGGGTTTGGGATACCATACAAAACATGTCAGCTATTGCAGATCCCATCCCCAATTCTGGTATGGTGCTCCCAATAAGGTACATAGGAAAAAATGTTTCTTGTTTTTTATTATTGAGATAGAAACCTGGTTGTTGGTTCCCATGGTTACTGTTGTCTTTTGCATGATGCATTTTAATGTTGGCATAGGTGCAATTTTTCCCCCGTTGTTAATTCTATAGTTTACACCAATGCTCAATGTATGTAATACAACCTTTTACTGAAAAAGTTATTTGTGCAACCAATTTGCCAACAATTTAAATCTGCAAAGTAATAACAGTTTAATGAAGGATAGTAGTTTGCGTAATGCAAACTTTATATTCTTATTTATGCACATTCACTCTAACCTTTGCAACTTTTATTACATTTCCCCTTTAAAGTTCTGTTTTATTTTTTCCAGCATTGTTATAATAGGCTTGCTGTGCTTAAACAAAGTCTTATTCCTTGTACCTTTATTGTTTAGCTATATGGCTGTAAAGATGGCTTTGTAAAGACTTTACTTTTTTAGTCCTGTGTAGCAGAATGTGAACACAACAGGCTAATAAAATATACTTTGGTTAAAATTTTAACAATAACTTGTCCCTGATACTTCGTCCTCCTTTTTGAAGGTCAAGTTTTATGTTTAAACCAGTCTGTAGTCCTTCAGTAAAGAATGCTTCCCTGTAAAAATAGAACAGGTGCAGAAATTCTATTGATGCTTTACTTCCAACTGAGTTGTCTTCTTGATAGGCTAATAATATGACCTTGGTGGTGAGAGACAACATGGAAGGAGAACATTTGCTAAGTGTGCAAATGTGTAAATTGGAAAGTCACGAATTGTAGTGTATGTAAGGACATATAAAGCGTCATTAGATGTAATTATCCCGGGTGCTCTTGGATCCCTTGGAGGCTGCTATGCTTTTATTTTTGGCGCAAATGCAACCAAATTCTGTAAAAGAATTTGAAAAACAGCTTTGATCAATAACTTTCCCAGATTACATCTTCCTTTCTTCACTAGGAACAGATATTATTGTAATTGCACGTTCAATTCTCTCCAGCTGGTCTCGAGAAGTTCATGCTCTCAGACCTCTGGAATGTTTTGTAATATTTGCTTCCTCTAACTGCTCTATAAATAATAGCATGCAATATTGTGTGTTGTGTTAGCCTCTCCTGGCATAATGTTAGACTTTCTGTCATAGATGTACTAGCCACAGTCTTTACCCTGCACTGGACAATGCTTCTCAGAATTTACTGAGCCGCAAATCTCTAAAATTACAATATTATTAATTCTTAATAAATGAATGATTTGCTAAAGCAAATCTCTAATTATGTCATATTATATTCAATATTAGAAGGACTAAACAGAAAAGGATCTGTTTTCTTCGATGGAGACCATTATACTTCACACTTACTAGCACGTGTAGTAGAAAACTTTGATATTTAGCAAAAAAGACAAATTTATACACAGTTTAATATAATGATGATTTCTCTATAAAAAAAGTCATTGGCTACAATCAGTTACAAGATGTAATACACATTTGGTTTTGGTTCATGACTTCATCAAGATCATCTACAGTATAGATCTGTCTACCCATAATGGGATTAGGTTTCATCTAAAAGATGAGTGAAGCACACAAGGATTAGAAGTAAGGATATGGGAAGATTGTATTAACACCACAAGTAAAGACAAGCTATTCTTTGCAGTCATAAAGCTCTCAAGCTCTAGGGCTCTGCAAGCATCACAAATCTAATAATCCCAGCAACAATCTATTCTACACATGATCTAATGTACCATTATTCACAGGGCTAGAGATCCCCCTCCCAGCTGTCTGGGCACAAGGTCACATAAGTCTTACTGATGTACATTTCAATACATCAAGGGCAGGAATTAAAAAATAATAGAACTTGGCATGATTTCCCCAGGTTGTACACTGCTGCCTGCATGTGAGTTTGTTCTGTGTAGATTTACAACTAGGGTTTGCAAAAACTTTTGTTTGGGGGTGGGAACAAAAACTTGCGCAGAACAAATTCATATGAAGCATGTTCAGCTAAAGGCTTGCAGCTTCTCCCTAACCTGTCCTGATTACAACACACTGGAATAAGTAATGTAACTGGTGGGGGCGGGCCCCAGTGTGGGACAGGGCCCCCACCCCCCTCCGTACGAGAATATCCGCCTGGAAATCAGCCGCTGCAGCCGGAAATCTGCAGTGAGCAAGCTGCTGGGGGGCAGGGTGTAGACCAGGAGTCCCCAACCTTTTTCTACCGTGAGCCACATTTAGATGTAGAAATAAGTCAGAGAGCAACACAAACATACTATGATTAGCTATTGGTAGTCTCTATGAGGACTTGCCTCCAAGCCTGGAATTCAAAAAATAAGCTAATGCTTTGAGGCCACTGGGAGCAACATCCAAGTGCAGTGGCGTAACTACTCCCTGGTGGGCCGTACAGGATAGGCACCTGGGCCCCCCTGTCGGGCCCTTAACTCTATAAATTGCATGCTGGAGTGCTGATGGCATGTGTGCAGTAAAATCTCACTCTAGATAACCACCTGCCATAACCATTTCCATGGCTCCGATGGGCCCCAAGGGGGTGGGGCCCTGGTGCAACTGCTTTTTTTTAAAAAAAACAAGTACTAGTACCCCCAACCGGAATGCGGGCCCGCACATTTGGTTGGGGGTAACTGTTTTGTACGATATGTGCCCTTTAATAAGGTCAATAGAGTTGTTTTTAATGCCCTACACATAAGCCCACTGTAAAATAATGTGCCATATGGTAGAAAATGTATGGGGGAAACCAGGTACACAAGATAAAAATGTATGCCTTTTGCAGCCTAACACCCTGAAAAAATTAAAAGACACCAGCATTTTTTGGACTTGCGATAGAGTTCTGTAAAATCTGCATCTTGGATGTGGATTTGCAGAGTTATGTCCATTCACCAGAGCAAAAATTCCCTTGGCGTTATAGTGCAAAGCAACACTAGCGTCTATCTCCTTCACTAGCAAAGTGACGCCTGCACCCGTTATTAAATCGATGAAGTGACTGAAAATGTTAACGCTGGTGAATCATTGCAGTGTTGTTCACTTCACATCTTTGGTCTCTGTGATTTGAAAGGAGGGCTGGTATTCTAAGGGATGAACTGTGACTGCTCTGATGTTTGTGCAGCACCCGATAGCTGGTAAGGTGTAGGATGACTTAATATAATTGAGAGACTTTCCTTGTCCTTTAAGGTTGGTATCCCTACTGAAAATATCTCCTTTCTGACTATTATTCTGGATCAGAGTAACATGGAAGTAGGTCAAAGGATTAGCAGGAGGCAACTCCATCCCAGTGAGTAGAGACACATTAAGAACTGCATGTTGGCTACACCGCATGCATTTACCACATGGCATACAATAAAGGTACTAATAATTGTTAATGAGTTATTCTTGTAATAAAGCCTAGTACTGGCTGTACTGTTCAGTGCAAAGAAGATATATTTCCATGCAGACATGCTTTAATGTTCACGTCCCTTCATCTAATTAGTATTTTGGAAGAATGCTTAAAAAACAATCCATTGTATTCCACCAAAGAGAGGAAAATAAAAGTTTCTGTTGTTCCTCTCACACTTTGTACACCAATTAATATCAATATAAGTATACTACTTGATTTAATTCTATTTTGCTTCAAGGACTGTGTGCATATACTCTATGTGAGACACACCTGTGAACTTTTGGGACACAGGGACATGGAAGTCCAATGCTCTGTGTTATCATTGTGTGTTGATTTGAGGAAGAAGCAAGATTTTATCATGGTGGCTTAATGGGAAAGTGTATGAGCCAAATTATGCCACTCAATGACCCACTGTTTGCTTAGGTAATCAGGAGTCTCTCTTTAAAGTCAGGGAACACTAGATGTAAATACCTAAAGAAGTAAGGTAAAAACATAAAAAACAGTGCATGGTAATTTGCAGAATAAACAATGCATACAGAGAAAGGAGTTTAATTATAAAGGTTGAAATAAAGTTTTCACTAAACACAAAAAATTATTTACATTATATGCATGGGATCTACCCTAGTCTGCTTTATTGTATTTTAAAGAATCTTTGGGAAAAAGATTAACCAAATCTCTGTGGAATAAAGAAACTGGTTATAAATACTGTTTACTATATACATACAGAAGATTTCCTACAATCAGTGCAGTAGTTGTAGGACTCCTATGGATCTTATTTTGTTTACAGACAGACTAAAGGGATGGCCCAGTTGAGGTCATGTAGCACACATGAAATACCGAAAAATACATGTCTGCCATTCGATCCGCCATATTGTCTAAGACGTTTATGCTTATTTTTTCGAAACTTGGTCACTATCAAAAGCTTGGTTGGATCTTTGGGCCCTGTAAGAGGAGGAAATGTGTACCCGCTGTGACTTATAAAACAGTTACAACAGTGGGACCCATTATAACGGAGCTACATATACCACTTTGATGGCAGCCCAGAATCAGAGACAGGCAAGCTCATTCTGACATTTAAGAAATATCCTGTGTGAATAAGTGTGTTCCAGCCACCATGTTATTTTAGGAAAGCTATTCACTGATGTGTACAAGGGTACAAGGTTTCTCTAATTTGAAATGGTACCTTTATCCAGTAGCACAGGAACTGGAGAGAGTCCTCTCACTGCATACAGTACATCTCTCAGACCATGGAAAGGCAACATTTGTCATTTCAGCGTCTGCAGATTTACATCTCCTAGCCTTCCTTTTATATGCTTAACTCCCAGAGGAAAGTGGAAAACTGCAGTTTTCCGCTCCACTTAATGTTGCCTGCCCCACTGCCCAGTCCTCACAGGGTAAAGCAGTTAAGCCCAAGCATTCATTGCTATTAACAAGAAGAGAGAAGGGAGCAGGAGCAACATCCTAGGTGTTCTCATGTGCTGCATACAAATTTACCATAAAACTAGTGTCATAGGTATTCATCATCATCATCATCATCATCAATCTCATCATCCCTAGTATCATGCACAATTTTGCAGCAAAACTGAAAGGTATATTAACCCTTTAATGACCTAATCATACTTTTGTTCTACTTCTAATGGTGTTCAGATGTAATCAGACACTTCCGGAAATTTCTTTTCTTTTTTAATTAGAAAATGAATTAGAAAATGAATTAAAAACACCAACCTAGCTTACCAGAGAAGCCAATATCAAAAGACAAATGGTGAAAGCTACTTAAACATAGCAAACAGTATTCTCAGACAGGAAACAGCCTCATTACAACACATGTCACATCAGCAGGTGTTGGCATCCACATCTCAAAGACAAACGTGATAAATCAGATGAGTTGCTGCTTGACGGTAGGGTACACAGCATCCCCTAGAGAAGGATACCTTTTACAGTTCATACTGAACCATATAAAATGCGTTATTTTTAAGATTTGTTTTTGGTTTGTCCTCAAGCCTGAAGTGTGACCCTAGACCTTCATCAATTGTCTATCACTGTAGGGCAAGATGTACCAAAGCATTCCCTTGCAAAAGGACTTTCAGGTGGCACAAATATTCTCTAGTGGTAAGACCAGATCCTGTAGGTTACTTAAGCTTAAACTGAGGACCACATCCAACACCTGTCCATGATGATTTTCTAAAGACCAGTTCCAGCCCTGTCATTCCAATCAGATGATCATATATTTCTGTATTCCATTTGTGGCACCATGGTCAAAAGAGGTGAACAGAAGTCAGCAGTGGTATCCCTATTCAATTTAGAGCTCAGAGCACAGTTAACACCTTAACATCTGGTGATTGGTCCTGATCAAAAACATTATAATATGTAATTATTAAAATTAAGTATTTTTCCTTTGATCCCCAAGGGGGTTCAAAGGGAAAATACTTAATTTTAATAATTACATATTATAATGTTTTTCCTTTAAACAGACAGTAATGCAGAAGGGGAAACTGGACCTCCCTTTTCTGCATACTTCCTATATGCACTGTATACATTTAGTCTTGTATTATTTTATGCCTTTACTACTTGCTCCCAATGTCATTTAAAACCAAATAAAAAATACTAACACTCACACAATTAAGGCCCTAAACAAAGATGCCCATCCCTATATCTCAGCACAACTTCTCTCAAGTTTCTGTCTCTGGAACTCCCTGCCAGAACGATCAGACTCTCCCCATCCATTTTAACTCTGAAACACTCTCTAGAGCAGGGGTCCCAAACCTTTTTTTACCCACATTTGACCCACATTGAAAAATAAAAAGAGTTGGGGAACAACACAGGCATGCAAAAACTTAATGGGGTGCCAAATAATGGTTGTAATTGGCTCTTTGGTCAGCCCTGTGTGGACTGGCAACCTACAGGAGGCTCTATTTGACAATACACCTGTTTTTATTCAACCAAAAAGCTTTCCTCAAACCCAGGAATTAAAAAATAAGCACCTGTTTTGAGGCCACTGGGAGCAGCATCCAAGGGTTTGGTGAGCAACATGTTGGTTGGAGATCACTGCTCTAGAGACTCAATGTGCTGCTCAGTTTCACATAAAAGCTTTGCAACACTTTTCAATACTACAAATGCACTGAAGTCAATTGTAAGGCAAAAATACATTGCAAAAAAGACAAAATAAATCTGCAATAGCATATACATGGACCTAAATTGTTAGAAAGCGCCTTTCTAGTATACTACAACAGTTCTCGTAACAGCTAGCTTTCTCTCAGTTACTCATGCCAGAAATTCTCCAAATCAGGTTGACCACAACTCCCTTTAATTTTCCATTAATTATGTACTGTAGTGAATGCAGCTGTCTCTCAAGAGTGCAAACAAGCAGCAGATGTGGAAGGCAAGGGATGAATTGATGACGTCTGTTGGAAGCTTTTTTTCCAGTACAACAAACTGCATGGAGACATTCTAGCGTGGATTTGTGGAAAAGTTTGCAGCTACTAAAACCACAAATTTTGCTGCTAAAAAAATCCCGGAGAAGAACAATCAGCAGTGGTTTCTATTATCATTATGTTGCATGTGTTCGCTCACTCTTTGGATTTAATATGTAATCTCTTGTGGGCTCTGTTCCCATTTTTATCCTGTAACCCTTGTTTGTCAAGTTATATATATATATACAGTATATATATATAAGTTATATATATATATATATATATATATATACATATATATATATATATATATATATATATACACACACGAATGACAACTGCATTATAGGTAATATTTTTCCCTGAATATTGCAATTGGAACAGCACTATCTGATTAAGATTACTGGGTTGTTTTCAGTATATTTGACTACTGCACTATGGTCAACCTTACCAGAAAAGAGGCAAACAATTTAAAATTCCTACTTATAAAAAGGAAGCAGATTGTGTCCACTTGGCATGTGACACATCTTTTTTTTTCCATTGCCGAGAAGTTTCTGTGTAACATGTTGCACCATGCTGAGCCATAACACATCATTAAAGCCTGTTCATCTGCATGTTAAAAAGCACATAATAACATGCTGTTGCCTCTTTTCTTACTGTCGAAAGAAATATATATGGATGATGAGCAGTACCTACAAAAAATTATAATTTTTGCATTTCCTGCTTTTTGAACAAGGGCTCTTCTCAATGAGTTGTGTTGACACTTGCCAAAAGGTAAACAATTTTCCAGTGTTGGAAGAAGAGGCTATTCCAAAACCCCAAATCTTTTTAGCAGGATGGGCTCCTTCTCAAAAAACTATTTAAAGGACAAGGAAAGTCTAAAATAGAATAAGGTTAGAAATTATGTATTTTGTTTACTAAACATAAACATGAATTTACTGCACCACAAAGCCTAATACAACAAATTATTTATGCTTTCAAAGTTGGCTGTTGGGCGCTGTAACTTTGTTAAATGAAAACTATACCCCCAAAATGAATACTTGAGCAACAGATGGCTCATGTGACCTAACTTTATAGTTTGTTTGGTATGTTTGTGTGCACCGTTGAATCCTATGATCCCAGAAGGCTGTCCTTATTTTTTAAAAGCCAATTTCCTATTTAAGATTTCCCAATGGCACATGCTACTAAAAAAGTATATTGTTATGAAAATGGTTTATTTAAATGAATCAGGGTTTTACATATGAGTTGTTTTATGCAATATCTTTTTATAGAGACCTACATTGTCTGGGGGTATAGTTTTCCTTTAAACATCTTTGCAAGACCAAGACTGGGCTGGGCTGCTTAGAAATCGTCGATAAATTATCAAAACAGTGCAAGTCAAATAATATCTGCCAGAAGCCGATACAGCAAGACTGATGATTAATCAGAATATACACATTGCACTGGATCCTGTGTTGTCATGTAATCTAATGTGGATTTTATAGTTTTTATATCATTTATATGGGGAAACAAAGCTGCTGCCTGTACAGCAGTTAGGGACTGTCTGAAAATTCCTATTCACAGCAGCAAATGAAGGGAGAATTTCACTGCATACTGTCAGGTCTCTTATAAAAATGGTACACATTTTTAAGTAAAGTATATTGGAGATATTGGATAATTTTTCATTATTTTACATTTACATGCCCTTTAAAGTAAGCAAAGCATGTTTCATTCTTGCCAGCCCTCCAGCAGCCGCTGGGTCTTCACCACATAAGCTGCAGAGCAGTTTCATATGATTAAAAAAGTAGGGTCCTAAACTTATAAATGATGCCCCTTAAAGGGGAAACATTTAAAAAATATAAACATAATATCATAATGCAAATATTAAACTTTACAATTATGCCCCTGTATTTAAATAATTAAATGAACTATTCATTATCCCCATCGTTGTTTCTGTATGTCTTTATTCTGTCTTCATGCTAAAGTTAGAGTCAAATTTTCATTGAGTTTGATTTCTAAAATAATTAAATTAACTATTCACTATCCCCCCTCTCAGTATTTGTCTCTTTTCATTCTGTCTTCATGCTAATGTTGGAGTAAGATTTTAATTGGCAGTTATGCCTAATACATCTTTTGGGAGGTGCCTATAAAATGTAATAGAGCTCACTCACTCATCATGATGGAGTCAGAGTCAGATTTTGATTGACAGTTAAGTATAATACATATTTTGGGAGGGGGTCCTCTTGCCAAGAAAATTAGAGCTCATTCACATAACAGCATATATATACTCCAGTACAAACAAAATAATTTCAGTACAAAGCCTACATGTAGAGAGGCAGAATTTATGTCAATCAGTTATTTTGATAAAGTAATTTCTAATACCTCTTCTAGACAAAGGAAGCACAGCCCCCCAAAGACATGCAGCTGTCAAATCTGACCACACTTCAGCATGGGAAATAGTGATTGATTGTTGCAAAAACAGTACAGAATTTTGAATTGATTATATTTAGAAACTTTCTTATTACAGTGAGATGAAGCATATACTAAATTTACATTTTCATCATAGTTCCCTTTTAACAGTTAATGGCACATAGCTGAAATACAGGCTTATAAACTATTTACCGAAGAAACAGCTTTGAAAGGGAAAGCCCCTCATCACTTAAATCAGCTTAAGAAGCTCCATAAATTATATTTGCTCATAAAATGATCACAGCTAAAGTATCCATACAAAATCCAAGTAAAATGATTTCTGACAATCTGCCTCCAGATATTACGCATAGATGTGAAACTAGCCCACCACTTCATTGCTGTCAACCATCTCCAAATACAAATAGTGCTATTAACATTCCAAACAGTAAAAGGGTCAAAACTACCTTGCAAACAAAACAGGTAGGTGGTTTGAGATCGTTGCCTCACTTGCTTCTCATGTTCGGAATGTTTTGGCAAAACATTGCTCTTTGTTAACGACTTTGATGCAACTGATTTAAAACCGGAAAATCCACCCTCCCCTCTTTAAACTAGTCTCCAATTCAATTGGACTATAATGATGTGGAATGTGCTATTTTTGTTGATGCTATTTGTACAGCCTATAATTTAGGAGATGGTCTCCAGAACAGAATACAGTATTTAAGTGACCACTTACCAGTCACTTATAAAAAGGCATTGCTAGCCATCTTAGGTGGTATAATGCCACATTCAGTCTTGAGAAAATAGTTTGGACAATAAAATACAGGAAGTACAGTATAAGTAGCCATAACAAGCCAATTTATACCATAGGGGGCCTGTGTTTTAGAGGCAGGATGCTGTGAAGTTTGGGGACAAGAAAATAATGCGTGGCATTTATCACTGAAAAAACATATAAGACAGAATGTAAGTGCAGTAGAATGAGGCAACTACAGAACCATTCAGATCTCAAACACTAGTACATGGCAGATCTATGTCCCATGCACAGTACAAATCAACCTCTAGTCAGATATGTATTTGTAGAATAAGCATACAGGCCCTTACATTGAAGCTATATCAGTTAACATTTAATTTTAAGCATTTGGTTTTTGCTTCAGAATCCACAGTTCAATGGCCAGAAGTGTTTCCAGGTTTATTTTACTGCTCAAAAAATAATTTTAGGTTTGGAACTCTCAGTTTAACCCAGAGATTTTCCTGAATATTCAAATGCATTCAAGATGGCCCAGTACATTTCACACAAATATGACTCAAACAAAAGCATACCTCCCAACAATTGAAAAATAGAAAGAGAGACAAAAAGACCTGCGGCTAGAAACGTTGGTAATGTTTTTTTATAGAAAGATTGAACATATTTCTGGGGGTTTTAGGGTCAGGTTATATGTGTTTTTACAGTTTTGCTGATGAAGGTGAATTGCCAAACCCTTTTTTAATTAAACTACCCTACATAGACCCCCTGCTCTGCCCCCCCCCCCCCCAGCCTAGGTGTTACCCTGGGTAAATGCCCATAGCTCTTTACTTACTCCTTGTTGCAGATTCAGGGCTACAGAGTTCACGGGGGCAAGCTTCTTCTCTTCAGAGTGACATCCTAAACAACTGCCCATGCGCTGAAAGCGCCAAACCCCTGGAAGGAGGCCGGAAGAGAAGAAGATGGCCCCCTGTGAACTGCAATGCCCTGAATCTGCAATAAGGGTAAGTAAAGAGTTTGGAGCATTTACCCAGGGTAACACCTAGTCTGGGGGGGGGGGGCAGGGAGGGGTTCTATGTAGGGTAAGGGGTAGGGGATTTTAATAAAAAGTAAAATGTTGGCCTGTAAGAATCTTTGGATTACTTATATCAAGTTTTAAGCTTTTTTCCAAAGGTCTGGATAAGGGTTTGCAGTTGTTCACCTTTGAGCTAACTTTTAGTATAATGTAGAGCAGGGATCCCCAATCTTTTGAACCCGCGAGCAACATTCAGAAGAAAAAGGCTTTGGGGAGCAACACAAGAATGAAAAATATTATTGGGTTGCCATATAAGTGCTGTGATTGGCCATTAGGCAGCCCCTATGTATATTGTCAACCAACATTGAGGCTCTGTTTGGCAGTGTACCTTGTTTTTATAAAACCAAAACTTGCCTCCAAGCCTGGAATTAAAAAATAAGCACTTGTTTTGAAGCCACTGGGAGCAACATCCAAGGGGTTGGAGAGCAACATGTTGCTCACAAGCTACTGGTTGGGGACCACTGATGTAGAGAGCGAAATTCTGAGACAATTTGCAAATGGTTTTGATTTTTTATTGTTTGTGGTTTTATAGTTATTTAGCTTTTTATTCTGCAGCTCTCTTTTGGTTTAGGTTTAGTTTGGTTTCTAGGGTACAAATTACCCTAGCAACCCTGCATTGATTTGAATAAGAGACTGGAATATGAATAGGAGAGGAACTGAATAGAATGATAAGTAATAAAAAGTGACAATAACAATAAATGTGTAGCTTTACAGAGCATTTGTTTTTAGATGGTGTCAGTGACCCCCATTTGAAAGCTGCAAAGAAACAAAAGAAAAATGCAAATCATGAAAAATAAATAATGAAGGCCAATTGAAAGGTTTCTTAGAATTGGCCCTTCTACAATATACTAAAAGGTAACTTGAAGGTGAACCACCCCTTTAAGGGGCCTTAAAGACATACTGACACCAAAAATTAAACCTTTTTTTACATATATCATACATCATGATATGTATAATTTTGCCATAAAAGTATTTTTTTATTACATTACCCATCTGATTCCCATGTTCCTCTCTGAGAGGGCTGCCATATTTGGGCTTCAGCAGTCTGTTAGCATTAGAAACTCTAAATGACATGTTGAGAAGGGACAGCCAGGCCAGCAAAACAGTCAGGTTAAGGAACTTCAAATATAGGTAACTTTTGAGGCACATTAATATTTGTTAGTGTCAGAGGTCCAACTGTCAGTTTTTTTCTGTTATCTCTGACATATTGCTGGCTGAAGATTGTGTTATTAAAAGATTTTTTATGGTGGTGCATTTTTGTCCTCTGAGGAAGTCTCTTTTTTCCATCATAAGATACTTCTAGTACTATGTCTTAAAAGCTCCTCTCTTTGAAACTTTGGAAGATGTTTTTCTGTGACTAAAGTCAGTATACTGTAGGCCTATTTATTATTAATCAATTATGTCATACACAGTGATCAGTAAAGATTCTGGGCAGGCTGAGGGCCATAGAAAACAAATCAGTAGTGGAACTACCAGGCCTTTGCCTTCCCCTCCTTGGGGCCCACCAGAGATGCAATGGCATCTCATCTTGGGTGAAACAGCACATGCACACTTGTCTGAAGAAGATAGGACACACTTCTGAAGGTCAGGGGACCCAATAGAGGTACCAGGGTACACATCCTGTACCTGGCCTGGTCAGCAGTGGTTACACCACTGAAACAATTGGATCAAAGACCTCCAGTTGGACTGATCTGATTTAGATAAAAGTAGTTAATGCATACACAGAGAGAAAAACAATGTTGTTAAAGGGTTTCAGGCAATGTAAGATCCCTATAGAAAATGTTATAAAAACTTTAGGAAACCGAAACCCCAATGACAATCTAGTATTGTAATAGCATCTACTATGTTTCTCTAGGAAGTAGAGATGGGTGAATCTCCCGAGATTCATTTCGCCGAAAAATTCGCGAATTGGCGGAAAATTCGTGAAACGAGTCACGGGACGCTTTTGACGCGCGTCGCGTCAACTTTGGCGCGTCGCGTTGTTTCCATCGCGCGCCGCCAAAAACGACACGCGACTCGTTTTTCTGGCGAATTTTCGCAAAGCTAAATTTCACTGGCGATTTGCGAATTTATTCGAATAAATTCACCCATCACTACTAGGAAGTGAGAGATTGACTCTTTATACAGGTGTTAAGAGGTGCAGGTTGTGTTCATAGAAATATTGGTCCATCCTGCAAGATGCCACTATCGGCACTGTTATGTGCTTTAATAATGTACTAAAATCAAAAAGATCTTAGTTCATAAAGATCTCTGGTGCCTAGTTTAAGAATATATATTTGATGTGGAATTCTTTTACCACACAACAAAGGCCTGTCCAATTAGAAAGGTCCCATATGGTGGCATGATGTGCCCTTTGGGTTGAGACCAGTGACATGGAAGATGACAGGCCAGATGGCCAGGCCAGAGTGAATGTGTGTGCATCTATAATGATTTCCTAAGGGTCCTTTCATTTAAGGAACTGACACAGGCATTGTCACACTAAAACAAAGAAGTACAGTCAAAAAGAAGAAATAGGAAAAACAAGGCTCATGAAAAGTACACAAAATTAGACCTAAGCTCAAGGTTCCGGATTCATTATATAGCCTAGTAGAATTTTATTGCCAATCATTCTCCAACACTGGCTGAAACTGTCCTAGGGAAAAAGGCACCACGATACCATGTCTTAACAAGTAATTGGTTGTTTTGCCATCAGTCACAACAAAAGTGCAGTTTGACCATGACAGTGATGTGCTTTTTAAATGAACTCATTTTGCTATGGCAAAAATAATGAGCTAGTGCATGAATCTGCAGTTACAGTAGATATGTGTCTTTTTGCTATGGATTGGTTTGATTGGGTGAAATTACTTTCTCATTAAGTTTAAATGCCAGAGAAAGAAGCTGAATCTACTGTGTGTGTGTGGCTTTTTGGGTAGATGATAACCAGCAGTCACACCAATTTTATGGCTGCCAGTTATTGCTGGCATTGGTAATTCAACAATACCCGAAAGGCAACAACTGAAGTTATGCCCCTGGGTATGGTGGAAATCAGAAACGGCACTTGTAATATGCCAAGCTGGGAAACCTAGTCATTTGTGTGTCTCTCGATTAAAAGTACAAAGTGAAACATCAAATTTTGCTTTTACTAAAGTTTTATAAGAAAATAAGAATTGGAATTAGGATGTTACTTCAGAGTGCCTGCCATTTTTTTCTGTACAACATTATAGAACAAATCCTGAAATCTAGAAAAGAAAATGGTCTAAGCCATGGTCAAGTTTTTCACATCTAGAATCATAAGTTTACTAAAGCAAGATCATACTGTTAATATGCCATTTTAACTTACACTATAACACAACCTGGAAATCAGCTATATTTCTGTAGTGTAACTCAACATCTCCTGGTGATGCAATGTATATAGGAATACTATTGCTACTACTATGCTATTTGGATCATATCACAAGAGGTAGGCTACTGTCTGCAAATGGCACAAGTACAATAGCTCAAGCAATTACTTGTATTGACATGTGGCTGGTATGCTTTCCATGGCAGCCCCGGAGTCCTGACTGAGGGAAGCCAATAAATATCCATAAACAGGATATCTGTTTTCTTGCTGCTCAATGGTCATTTATGATGTGTGGTTTCTTAAAAAAATTTGAATCTTGCAAATAATTCATAAAGTCACTCCTGTTGAGTCAAAGCCAACAGTAAATTATACATGCATCAATAACATTTTTTTGCGCGTCTATTCCCATCAATAGCTGATATAACTTTTTTGCGTGCGTTCAAGTTTAGCAAGAACACTAGCTGGGTACATGGAGATGGTGCACCAATAAGACTGCAAACTAAAAATCTAGTTACCTGCCTCACCAGAGGATGAACCATATTGGAGAACCACAAATGTCACAGTAACTGTGCAGAACTATAGGTTCCATGCAGGATGCTGCCACTTTGCAGAGTGATTTGTCTAAGTTGGGAAACTGGGCAGCAAACTGTAAAATGAGGTTCAATGTTGATAAATGCTAGTTATACACTAAGTGTGTTGGGAGTTTTCCTCAAGTGAGAAGGATCTTGGGGTTTTTATAGATAACAAGTTGTCAGTGTCATTCTGTAGCTACTAAAGCAAATAGGGTTCTGTCCTTCATAAATAGGGCATAAACTCAAGGGATGAAAACATAATTATACCTCTTTACAGATCCCTAGTAAGACCTCATCTGGAGTATGCAGCGCAGTTTTGGACTCCAGTCCTTAGGAGGGATGTAAATGAGCTGGAGATAGTGCAGAGACGTGCAACTAAACTGGTTAGAGGGATGGTAGACTGTCCAGGTTGGGGTTGTTTTCTCTGGAAAAAAAGGCACTTGGGAGGGAACATGATTACAAGTACATTAGAGGACATTATAGACAAATATCAGGGGACCTTTTTACCCATAAAGAGGATCACAGCACCAGGCCACCCCTTCAGACTTGAAGAAAATTACTTTCATTTGAAGCAGCGCAGGTGGTTCTTCACAGTGAGGACAGTGAGGTTGTGGAATGCACTGCCGGGTGATGTTGTGATGCTCATTCTGTTGATGCTTTTAAGAGGGGCTTGGATGATTTTTTGGACAGACATAATATCAAAGGCTATTTTGATACTAAACGCTACAGTTAGTATAGTTATGGACATTTATGGTTTGTGTGAAAGAGTGAAGGGGTGTTGTGTATGCTGGGTTTTAATTTGGAGGTGTTGAACTTGATGGACTTTGTCTTTTTTCAGCCCAATTTAACTATGTACCTGATTTTAGGACATACTTCTTGGTTATACATACCGTCACAAATTTGTTATATATGTTATTGTCTACATAAACAGAAAAGGATGTTTTTATTACGACAAACAGTGAAATAGGGCCAATAAAAATGTTCATAAATACCCAGGCCTGACAGTTATTTGTGCAAAAGTGGCCTATATATAATGATAGACTGTACAGTGAAATCTTCCTGTACTTGTCCCACCAAGGTCAGGGTTGCTGAGCTACCAGATATTCCAAGCAATGAAACAGTGTTGCTTTCTTTTATGGACGAACAAATGCAATGCTCATTTTATAAGCACAACAATATCTTACATGTAGAATAACATATGCGCTAATTACAGATATGAATTCATATAAGAACATATCTGTCTGTTTATCCAATGAGCATTTTGACACACATTTAGGCATGCAACATGTTGTGCCCATACTGTATGCCACTCTTTTGAATTAGGGTGATAACTTTCAATTTAGTCTAAAATCCTCATAGCATGCACCCGATACCCACCTGGCACTAAACACCTAGTAGGCAGACAAATAAATTGAACCAGTCACCCCCTTACAGAACAATAGCCTCCCATGATCTTGCCTTGGTGGTGGAACTTCACTACTGAGGAAGAAGGCGGAATTGGGGAATTACATAGCAACTTCCGACATGTATGGCATTCACTGAATCCAGGATTCTGCCTTTTTCAGCAGGATTTGGCCGAATCCTTCTGGCAGAACTGAATTCAAATTCTAATCTGAATATGCCAATTAGGGGCAGGATATCACATGACTTATTGTCACATAACAAGAAAGTAAAATATGCTTTCCCCTTCCTACCCCTAATTTGCATATGAAATTATGCATATGCAAATTAGGTTATACATTAGGTTTAGTACTCGGCAGAATCTTTCAGGAGGATTTGGGGGTTTGCCCGAATGCATAATAGTGGCATTTAGGGAGATTAGCCGTCCGAAGTCAGGGATCTTTGCCGCTGAGCAACTAATCTCCCGTCTGCCACCACCCTTACAGTGTTTACCTTTTCTTTTATGATTGTTACAATTGATACAATGCTATAGTTGAGAAATGTATCAACTAATGTAGGAAATTGTAGGAAAATGTAGGAAACAGTGTTGTGTCTGGATTACAAAACTGCCAGATAGAAAGACCAAAGAGAGGATCAACACGTCTAAACTTTAGTAAAAAATGAAATATATAAGCATAATCTCGATTATATGTTTCCCAGGGGATGGTGTACTATGTGAAATCAATAAGTTGAAGTTCAACAGAAAGATTCCCACTGCATCCTGTACCAACCTAGCCTAAGCATGAAAGGTCCACTGTATTAGTTGTATGAGTTGCTTCTTATAGTTAAGCCTAACAAAAGTTTCAGTTTAGAGAAGGGCAGGGTTTGTTTACATACGTCACATAGACGGTTTCTCAGTGGACTGCTGATTTGCTTTGATTGTGTTTATGAGAACTGTATATTGAATGTGACTTTATATTTAATTTCTGATTTTGACCTGATCAGAGAAAGAAATAGAAACCATAGATATTTTCGAATTAAAACAATAGGCAAAAAGAAAGTTCAGCACAAGCCCTATTCGTTGAAATCATATATGGACTGACTCACTTCATGTATTGTGTATGAATGCCCAACCAATATCTAGATCAGTGCCGTCCATCTGTCGGCCCCCTGTTGTTTGGCCCCCGACATGAAAGTCTGCATGCTGTGACTCAGACAAACTGTTTTATGTTACTGTATGTAGCACAGTAAGAACTGTTCATCTTTGAGTGGTCCTGATAGGTGTCCCTGTCTCCTGCTGTAGTCTGCCTGCCCTATGCTCCCTGTGTATGCCATACTCTGCCTGCCCTATTCTCCCTGTGTGTGCCCTATTCTCCCTCTGTGTGCCATACTCTGCCTGCCCTATGCTCCCTATGTGTGCCATACTTTGCTTGTCCTATACTGCCTGTGTTTGACATTTGATATATTTGTTCTGTGTGTGTGTGCCATACTCTATTTGCCCTATGCTCCCTGTGTGTGCCATACTCTGCCTGCCCTATTGCTCCATGTGTGTGCCATGCTCTGCCTGTGAGACCTGAGGCTGCTAGTGTTTGTTTTGGGGGTTTATTAGCATTTGTTGTTGGGGGGGGTAATGTGCTGGGGGTGCTGTTTATCCACAGGGCAGGAGGAGACGGCATATGTATTTAAGGGTACATTTTAATTTTACTTACATTTTTAATGAGTGATAAGTGATATCCCTGCAGTGAGCACCAACCATTTGTTTTTTTTTTGGTGTGCTACCACCATTAATATGGACATAGTCATAAAAGTTCTTGTGGTAATGTGGGTGTGGTTTAAAGAGGCAGTGGTCAATAAAGGCTTCCATTATCGGCCCTCCACCACGTAGGCCAGAAAAATTCCAGCCCTCGGTACTAGAGAAGTTTGACAGCACTGGTCTAGATGAAGTAGTTCTCTTGTTGTATCAAGCCACTATTGTGTCTATTGTGTCCATCTGTAATGTGCATAGCCACACGGCAGTTGACCAGTCAGAGCTAAATGCAGACTGGCTGCTGTGGGTTACAGCTCTTTAGTAACTGGATTACTGTAACTTTGTAAATCCCCACAAGTCTGGTCTCCAGAGTCTCAGTCCTGTAAAAACAGTATTTCCATGATCTCACTTGCAATCACAGGAGCAAGGAAACAAGCGCAGAGAACAGTACAAATGATCTTATTTAGGTAATGCTACCCAAGATTTGCAGAGACAATTAAAATTCTTGTTTCTCAAAATGTGGGTCCCCCTAGGGATACCTGAAACATGACATGGGGTGGCTAATATATGAGCTTAAAATGGCCACTTGATAAAACAATTGCAGTTACAGGAACATCTATTTAGTGCAGCAATTTTACTGCGTGCTTATTACTATGGGCTACTAGATTTACAGTGCAATTCAGCACCAAACTGGTTAAATACAAAGTTCTCAGATAATGACCGTGCACTTCAGCTCCAGTCTAGCCTCAAGGTGCTGACAGAAAAATAAGCAATTAAACACATTTGCCACAAGACAACAGGCCTGACCTCCACCTCAGAGCAGCCCTCTCCCATTCCCAGGGAGGTAACCTCACACCTAGTCCCAGCAGCCCCTTCGGTTGCCTTATTTAGGGAAGAGCATGGCACAGAGGCTATATTTGAAAGCCTATGTAAACAAGAAGATGGGATATGGCAGCTGTCTGACATGAATCATGCATTGATTGAGAAACCTAGGATTCCCTCTGTCAAATCCTCCACTAATTTCTGCCAACTCTTCAAGGCACTCACAGGGCTGCATTTAGAGCAGGGCAGAAAGGGCTACCCACCTCACAAAGGCCCCTAATCCTGAAAAAATACTTTAAAGTTCTAAATGACATACTAGGTACATAAACTCTGGAACTGTTCAGGCTTCAAGTTTGCAAGAAAATTGCTGAATTATCACTCCCAGAATTCCTTTATTGCTTTATTTGTTGCACAATATTTTTTGAGAGGGATGTCTGCATTAAGTAGTTTTTTCCCTTCAAGCTGTAGGCCCCAGCCTTCTGTGTTGCCCCTGCTTGCATGCAGAATCAGTATACATTATACAGTATATTTTAATCACTTTACAGACCAACGCACACGTCAGCAAGGTACTGTGCAAATGTTAACTATCTTAATGATCCAAGCAATGTGGGTCAAGGGATATCCCAGTGGCTGTCAGCTGGATTCCATGCTGCATTACTATGTCATGCACCACCTGAATTATGCTGAGAATATACAGATACGACTGGGCTCAAAATAGGTAAATTAGTACTTGGGCAGTCACCCATGGCAACCAATGAAATCTTTGTTCTCCCATAATTTACCAGTAGTGATGAGCGAATCTGAACCATTTATTTTCACTCCCAAAATTTTACCAGTAACTGCCAGTAAATTTGTAATTCCCCTTCCATCCCTAATGTCTATGAGCATGTTTGCTACAGTGGACCCATTCTATTAAGCACTGCAGCCCATCTCCCACTATATATAACTCACTCTCCATCCAATTCCTGCACCATGGTATAATGGCCCCAACCCCAAAAACGGCAGCTACAAACCTTCACCATTGCAGGCCAGTAAAATTAGCCCTACAATGTGGAAACCCTATAAACCAGACCACCTGACTATACAACAGTTATATAAACAATCCAAAATGGATCTTTGTTGCACTCTTTTATTCAATAACTGCCTGCTGCATTTTAACTGCCTCTGCATTTCAAAAATGTTACACTGGAATTGCCCGCTATAATGCTGTATATTGAATCCAGTAGTAAACAGGTTAAAGGGCACCAAAGGTATGGGCTTATAGATCTTGCACTCCGGTTGGGGGTAACTAGTTTTTTTTTAAATTGCCCCCAACCAGCGCTAGGACACCAGGAGGGAGCTTACGTTGAGAGCGGCCATGTTGCACATAGCGCATACGCATAATGCACTTCTGACATCACACGCTTTCTCAAAATTAGCAAGTCACAGCACTCACTCATTATGCAAATGCACATGCCCCTAGTACAACTTCCCCCTGGTGTGGTCTAGTGCTGGCAGAGGGGCACCTTAGGGCTGAGGATAATGTTTTTGCCCAACAGGTGCCCTTTAACCTATTTGCTCTATCATCATTACTACTGTTGGGATAATTTACTAACAAAAGTGTAGTTGCCCATAGCAACCAATCAATTTTGCTTTTGTTTTCTAACAAGTACTTTTCTGATCAAAACTAATTGCTGAATCGATTGCCACTGGTACCTGCACTGGTGCAATTTAGTACCTACTTTAGAACTGTACTTTTCATCCTACTAGTGCACATAATATTTACTTGGTGCAATATAAGGCCCAACAAAGATGTTCTAGGTAAGTGTCCATTGCTCTGGTTTCTTGAGCCTAAATACATTGCTTGTTGTGCCAGTGACAGGGAAGTACCACTATTGAACAGGTTCCCATTCTAACCCTCTGGCTACTCAATTTACTACTAATCAAAGAAGAAATAACCCCTGTCCTCCCTCATGGCAGGTCCCATAGGCTGTTTTGCACATTATCCATTAGATATTTCTGTGCACTTCCGGCTGTACATTTGTGAGACACGCACTCTACTGCCTGCGTCTTGTGCATTTCCAGGGCTTTGCATTTTGCAGCCATTCTCATACTGATGGTACATGGAGATATATATATATATTTTTTTTTTTCCTGAGGACGGCTCCAGTCAGGATGCCGAAACGTTGAGAATAAAAAATTCATTTTTTCACTTGAAAAGAGTCCTGGAAGTGCGGTGTGTTTTGCGAATATATATATATATATATATATATATATATATATATATATATATATATATATATACAGTCACACTATGTACAGGCCTAGGCACAACAATGACAATGTGACAAATACATTTATATGTGTACATTTGCAGAGTTCTGAGCAACATACTTACTGCAGATGTTATGTGTATGGATCAACACTTTCCAGCTGGTTAGCAAAAACTGGGATAAAGGGAAAAAACAGAGCTTTCTGTTCCCCAGAATCTGCATGCTTATATTCTAGAAAGAATTCCATATTTAACTTTAGTCAGTTCTACAAAATAATATTGGATCAATTCTTCATTCCATTCAACAAACTACAAAAAAATGCAGGGACATGTCTTATAGTTGCTCAGCAGGTCAGCAGGCTCAGTAGGCTCAGAAGGTATCACAACCTTTCTGTACCCCAAAGTCCACCACTTAACATGTGCCTGTAAGTCCTGTTCCAACACATCAGGCATAACACTTCCTCTATGCCGCAAAGCCTACTAAGCTTTCACTCCATATGCTCTGCAATGTAAATTACACCCTCCAGTAGCTCAAGGCAACCAGGGGCCAGTTTGAGGATAGTGTAAAGATTTTTGCCAAAGAGGCCCCCAGAATTCCAGGTGTACCATTGGAGAAAAACAAAGATACAGGTATAAAGGACATCTTATAATGCATAACAATTGTTTGCTATTTATAGCGTGTGTTTAGACTGCAACATCCAGTTGTTTGACTGTAACTCCTCAACATTCAGAAATAAAGGGGGGCTATGGGAGTTGCAGTACAAATGAGGGTGCTACAGACTATCCCTGATTGATGTAAAAGGGGGGTCAAGTGTTGCTGCATTGCAAGGGTCCCTCTTTCTCCCCTAACTCTGGCCTTGAGTGCATCTGTCATAGAATGGAAGCTGTCAGTTAATAGAAGTGAGGAGTGGAACCCATTCCTCTCCAGCAGCACCCAATGTCTTTAGGCTTCTTACTTTGCTCCTGTTGACAAAGTTAATGCGTAAATGATGTTGCAGAACAGAAGATCCAGCACCTACAGGGTGCCTGCCTAACCCTCGATTTAGCACCCACATTTAAAGCACCCAAAGAGGTCCTGCTGCTGCCCACCTGTACCCAACACTATGGTTGAGGCTAATGAAATCAGTAATGATGGGGGAAGCCCATATCAACTCTCTCCTATAGACAGACAGCTGAGCGTTTTCTTGCTGCAGGGAACAGGTTAAACCAGTAAACCCCTATAGCCCCGATGCGCCCGTTACAGCCCATTATAGCGCAGCCAGCAGGACAAGCTGCTGCATCCCGAGAGAAGGATCTAGCGGCGGCAGTCGCAGAGCCCCCACTGGCTGCAGCTCGGTCACAGGGATCCACTTACCTCTCGGGCAATTCCCTTTGTCGGCAGATCCTCTATTCGGTGCTGTTCCCCAATCCAGATCGTCAGGGTTGTTGCGCTGAGCCCATTGCATGTCCTGGTTAATCAGTGTCTGGGCAGGGGGAGGGATCCTGTGCATGTCACTCCAAATTGCCTTACTTGCTAAAAATTCTCTTTCTCTCCCTTGCAGCTGTCAGGGACGCAGGGAAGTGCAGCAGCAGCAGCAACAGCAACAGCAGGCGCCCAACTACTCACTGCACATCCAATCGCATGCAGCCGTCTGCTTCGCTTCATCCTCTGCTGCTGCGCTCGCTGCTAACTACATGGACATCATGGGCCAAGCGTGTGTAGCGCTCATATAACTGTGTGTGTGTGGAGCACAGAGCAGCCATGTTCTGCAGCTTCCACTGGGGGAGCATCGAGCAACTTCCATAAAATGTGGGGAGGGAGAGTGAGGAAAGTACCACTGGAACTTTTACATTTCACACTGAGTATTAGCGGCTGCTCCTCCTCAGCTTGTTAAACAAGGAACGTGGACATCTGTGAGGTGTGTGTGTGAGGGGGGATTTGGGCGGGAAGTGTACACGTTGGGGCAGGATCGTTGTTGCTATTAATATTTTATTTCTTATTCTCACTGCAGTTATCCCTGAAAGGACTGCAAAGCAGCAGGAACCTTCCTCCTCACTCTCAGCTTTGCTACTCCTGTGTATTCAGGGGTCGACTGGAGAGATAGAAGCAGCCCCCGGCAATAAGGAAGGCGCACATCTGAGAGAAGGGTGTGCCCCCCCCCCCCAAACACACACACTCTTGGACCCTTCCTGGACTGGGAGACTAGGGTTTCAAATAAAACATAGCGTTTTTATTACAATGAGGCCCAAACATCTCCCCACACAGGCCCACTAAATAGTGATTGTGCATGGCATTTTCCTTACAGCAGTTCCTCTGGCATTTGCTAAACAGTGAAGCAGTTAATCACCTTGCTTCTTTGGCTTGCCAGTCAAGCAGCCATGTCATGTTTCCTATTGCCATGTCATGTTCCTATTGAGCCTTTTTAAATCAATCTTCCCAATGTATGCTTCAGCATTCTGTGGGGAAAATGAAAGTACATTGCAAAAGTTCTTGGAATAGCTCTATGGAACAAATGTTTTCAACACTCCAGACCCCAAGGGTGGATGGTTTAGAGGTGGCTGTGTCAATGGCGGAGATATTTTGAGACTGTTGTGCTGCGGGACTGCCCTACACACTCAAGTCCAACAGAAAGCTTACATTATATGTTATCTGCCTACCCCTGCCCTGACTACACATTTTAACCACCTCTAGCCCCACCCCCACACACCTGCCCCCCCTGTCTGGCGGAGGGAGGGGGCCTACAATCGGCCCCAGATAGTGTTGGCGCCAGGCCAGAGAACAATAGGCCTCATACGCCTCCATTTTTTTTATTTACTACAGCTTCTTTTAGTAGGGATGCACCGAATCCACAATTTGGGATTCGGCCGAATCCCCAAATCCTTCTTGAAAGATTCGGCAGAATACAGAGCCAAATCCTAATTTGCATATGCAAATTAGTGAAAGGAAGGTAAAAAGTGGAAAAACATTTTTACTTCCTTGTTTTCTGACCAAATGTTTAATAATTTCCCTTCCTGACCCTAATTTGCATATGCAAATTCTGATTCATTTCGGCCAGACGCAGGGATTCAGCCGAATCTGAATCATGCTGGAAAAGGGCAGAATGCTGGGCGAATCCCAAAAACAAATCCTGGATTCATTGCATTCCTACTATTTAGTCAGCTGAACATACGCAAAATCAACTAGCATAGAGCTCTAGAGCAAGGCGTTTGTTTTGAATAGCAATGCTATGTGTGTTATTTTATCCCACTCAACCTAGTAACCACATATTGGTTTGAATAACAGAATGGAAGAGGAAAAGTACAGAACTTAGATAAAGCAATAAATCGCAAGACAGGGTGGTTCAGGTTAGAGAGAAGCAAAGCAAAAAGGCACATCATTAAAACACTAAAAGGAAATTTGCTCAGAAAATCAGTCAATGGTTGATCAAGTATGGGATATATTAACTGATTTGCTTCCTTAGGTCCCAATGAATTGACTATGGTCTTGTGTCTTCCAGCTGTATCGAAAATGATACTCAAAATATGCTCGGAACTGAGACAGGGACCCATTCCTAGTATCAGGAATCCATTGTTCCTGATACCAAGAAATAAATATATAAGCAGGTGCTAAAGATGCTAGCTATTAAAGGGGTTGTTCACCTTCCAACACTTTTTCAGTTCAGTTGGTTTCAGATTGCTTTCTATTTTTCTAATATTGAAGTTTGAAGTCTAATTTTTCACCTTTCTATAGCTGCTTGGGGGGTTGTAGACTCTCTTCATTGTTCAAAATTTTTATATTTAGTTGATACATTTCTTATATTTGTCCCTGCTGGGCAGAAACACCAAGTTTCATTAAATGCAGCTGTTATAATTGATACAATAGTTGCTAAGACTCCAGAGAAGCTGCTGAGAAATGTATCAACTAATTGTTGCAAAATTGTAACAGCACAGAACCTGCACCTGAATTACTGAGCTGCCAGACTCAAACACCAGAGACAGAAACCTTAAACTTTAATCTTAGGTTTTGGAAGAATCGTAAAAAAAAAAAGTAATTGAAAACCGTCTTTATTTTTGGAGAACAATCTGAAAACAACTCTACTAAAAATTAAACTAAAAACACCTTGGTCTATGTTTTCAAACGGTGAATCCCAGCAGAATAATATATGTACACAGACTGGGTTTCACTAATGCCATGTGTCTGTCAAGGGTTTTGCTCATCTTTCATCCAGGTCAAAAAGGCTATTTTAGTCTTTTCTGTCCTCCAATCACATTGTTTTATCTTTAGACTATAGCAAAAATTCAGATTTAACTGTACTGACATACATCCTTGGGTGAAGTGGCTATGGGTAGTGTGTTCTGTTGATTCTTGTGTGTACTATAAAATATGTAAATGACAAATGGCCACAGGAACATATTAGTTAATGGGACTGCAGCCTAATTTGAAATGCAGATTGTAGGGAGAAAGGTGGCTGAGATTTACAATGGATTCCATGGAATAAAGTCCATTCAGCACTGGCCATCTGGTGAGGATTTACAGCTGGGAATCAGATGGGATAGGGCTGATGTACAACATTCTCATGACTCAATTGTTGTGGAAGGCATTGTGATAACTTCTAGATAAAATATGGGAAGATGTTTTGTGGCCATATGTAAAAAAAATTGTTTTTGGGGTAAACATTTTAAATGTTACAGTAACAGTATGCCTGCAGGCTACTGGGATATTTTTTTTTCTACACTTTGGATTATGAAACTTGTATTTGCTCACTGCTCAGTCTATTTCAAGGCAGCAATGGTAGGGCTCTAGTGATGGGCGAAACGGCTGCGTTTCGCTTTGCCGAAAAATTTTCGCCAATTCGCGAAATGAGTCGCGCGTAGTTTTTGACGCGCGTCGCGTCGTTTTCGGCGCGCGTCGCGTCGTTTTCGGTGCGTCGCGTCAAAAACGACGCGCGACTCGTTTTTGGTGGCAAATTTTTTTGCCCGTTTCGCAAATTTATTCTCCAGCGGTGAATCGCGGGAATTCGCCCCTGGCGAATAAATTCGCCCATCACTATAGGGCTCACATAAAAGAGGTAGCATGGGTGGGATTGTGTTTGTAGGGTGCTGCAGTTTAAGGGGTTGTTCACATTTGAGTTAAATTTGAGTATGATGTAGAGAGTGATATTCTGAGACAATTTGCAACTCGTTTAATTTTTTATTTTTTTTTGTAGTTTATAAGTTACTAGACATTAAGCCAGTTAAATTAACTGGCGCTAGAACATATGTAGTCAAACATTTATAAAAACAGACTTGTTCCAGTCCAAAAAAAAGTGGACAACCATGGTGGACACCTAGAGTGCTTCTCAGTAGTTTTAAAAATACTACTGCTTCCTAAAGAGTTTGGGTAATGTTTGTTTATGGTATAGATCACACCAGTGTTTTTTTTCCACAAAAAAATGTTTGTCCTACAGAATTTCAGAGGCGACTCTGCCTCAATGTTACTTTTAGAAAAAGAGCCGCCTGACTGTCAGCTCAGCATCCCTGTTGCCGTAGCAATGTCGGGGACATGCGCTGAGTGAGCGGGTCTCTTCTCTAACAACGCGAGATTAAAGATAGGAACAGTTGGCACCGCCCCCACCTCTTGATCATTCGCGCTTCATGTGCGCATTCCCATTTTCTGCCAATCATATTTTTTTCTAGGCGTCCTGTAGGTGGAGTTGAGTGAGTCAGAGAGCGGGAGGTACTTTCACAGCTATGGGAGGCCAGACAGTAGCTGCTCCTCTGTCACCCGCCGGCCAGCAGCTTACTGGGATTGGCTGTGGCTCTCCCGTGAGGGCGGGGCTTTTAGGCAATAAATAAAGAGTCAAGAGACGCTCTGTGAGGAGCTGGTGGAAGTCTCTCTCTACCCCGACCCCCCATTTACCTTTACTGACTGCGCCGCGGACTCCCCTGGTCACACATCCCACAGCTCGAGCTGCTCCTCTGTCACATGGTGCTTTGGCGGTGTAGCGGTGAGCAGAGGAGCGGCACACCGTTATGTAGCGCCGGTCTTTCCATAGATTGAAGGCAGCAGATTATAAACCCCTAACGGAAGTCTCTGCGCTCCAAGTGGGACATTCACTAAGATCCGTAAAATCACTAGCGCATGCTTCGCGAGCGTTCGCCGGACTTCGCCAGGCGAATTTTCGTCTGCGATATGCAAATTCACTAAAGTGTGAATTTACGCTCTGGTCGGCGAACGGTAACATATTTACGCTAGTGTTACTTCGCTAGGCATAGCGCAATTTCGCTAGCGAAGCCTAATTTGCATACGGCGCGAATCCTATATAATAAAGTTCAAGTGTCTCTGCGTCCAGTCCCTGTGTCCGTGGGATTGCGCTACTGCGCATGTGCCCCACGGACAGCCAGCGCAAAGCCTCTAACGCAGGGATCTGCAACTTTGTCTCTCCAGCTGTTAAGGAACTACAAGTCCCACAATGCAATGAAGGAGTCTGTCATGATTCATAAAGGCAAATGCATTGTGGGACTTGTAGTTCCTTAACAGCTGGAGAGCCAAGGTTGCAGATCCCTGCCTAACGCTAGTGCAAATTCGCCAGCGTGACGTCAAATCGTAATCGCAAATTCACGAACACCGACTCTGGCGAATTTACGCTAGCGAAGTAGATAGACTTCTTTTGGATGGGGTCAGTGACTCCTATTTGAAAGCTGAAAACAGCCAGAAGAAGAAGGCAAATAATTAAAAATGATAAAATGAAGACCAAGTGAAAAGTTGCTTAGCCATTCTATAAAAGTTAAGGTGAACCACCCTCTCTCAAAAGATAAAGTCAAATAATTAAAATGTAACTATAGTTTGTAAAATATAAAAATTAAAGGTGAAGACCAATTGAAAAGTTGCTTAGAATTGGACATTCTATAAAATATTAAAAGTAAAACCACCACTTTAAAGGTTTTCTGAATATACTGTACTTCCCACCCATTACATGACAACAGGTAGGTGGGGGGGGGTGTCACTAAAACTTTGCAGAAAATCTATTATTTATATAATGAAAACCTATTCTTTTAACTGTCATGGCGTAACAAATGTGGTACTGTAAGCCACAGACTGCAATCTTGTATAGAGTTAAACTGCAATGAGAGAATGTTTTCTCACTTCCACTGGCTGACTGATTGATCCTTGCTATTTGGATCTCATTTCCTTTGTATAACCACTTGTTGTCTTTGCACCATATAAAGATTTGTTGTAATCTTAAAAAACACACCTTCTTCTGGAAAGGTATATCTTTACCCATTACCATTATCTTCAAGATAATCTGACAAATACAATAGAAACTTGGGGGCATATTTATGGAAAAGGGGATCAGTTGACATATGGACATAATTATTATTAGATGATATATTCACTGTAGCTCACCACAATTCCTCAGAGGGAAATACCAACCAGTTACATTTCACCTATAACAAATATGGCCACAGACAGTAGTGTAAAGATGCTCATGCTAAACTGCCACTTCTCAATTTTGATTCATTTTCCAACCTGCATACTTATTATTTCATACTCCATTCATGGAAAATTATCCTCACCAGGACTGGATTTAAATATACTGTGCCCCTAGTTCCCCTGCCCCCATTCACCTCCACCTCACAAACAACCACCATGGGGCAGATTACTAATGGATGAATTTTCACCAGCGGCAGCTTCACATCCCTTGCACCACTTCGCAAGGCACAAATGTACTAAGAATATGCTAATTGACAAAAATGCTTCGTACCATGCGTCGAACACTGGTGAATTTTCGCTAGCATTACTTTGGCTGTGTGAGCATTTCATAGTGAAGATGTGTTAGCGTTCATTAGAGCCTACTGAAAATTCGCTAATGATCTTGCGCTTAGGTCAATTTGCATAGGGCAAGAAATTTAAAGTTGTATGGACGTTTTTATTATAAATGTTGGTGCAATTGCTTGAAGTTACCACTTTTTATTAGACATGTCCAGAGAACCTTAATCAAGGCTTAATGAGCCCACTGTAAAATTAATGTTCCATATGTTATGAAATGTCTAGAGAAAATTGGTTACCCAAAAAAAGTCTAAGTTAGGACTTTTACAGGCAATCCCACTTAAAAAAAGGAAAAGTTGCCAGCGTTTTTTGAACTTTAATGCATTTTCGGCAGACAGGATATGATGTACTGTAAGTGACAGAAGATTGAGGAAGATCTAGCTTCTTTTTAGCCTGGTCCAGGCCCGGACTGGCAATCTGTGGGTTAGGGCAAATGCCAGATGGGCTGCTATAAGGTTCCATAGAAAGTCAGTGTTTACTGGGTTGTTGGGGACTGTTTGGGCCTCTATGTGGGCTGATTGGGCCTCTGTGTACCTGAAATGCCAGGGCCTATTTTGATTCTCAGTCCAGTCCTGGCCTGGTCTGTAGCGGCAAAGTCAACTCTGGCAAAAGAGATAATATTCAGTAAAATCTGCACTTTAGTGAATTTGCGGAGTAACAATCTTTTTGCCAGAGCAAAAAAGTTGCCTGGCCATAGAGTGCGAAAAAACGCTAGTGACGGTCTCTTTTGCTAGTGAATTGGCACCTGCGCCTGTTAGTGAATTGGTGATGCCCTTGCGGATACTAATGCAGGCGAAAAGTCGCTAGTATTATCCACTTTGGCCTTTAGTGAATCTGCCCACATGACTTGCCTAAGCCCCACTAGCAGACTTGCCCCCTCTCACCAAATTGCTGAAGATTCTCCAGCTTGCCTTCTTCCAGTCCAGCAAATTCTCTGCCATTGGTGATTGGGTAGGCGGGAGAGTCAAACAGTTGTCAAAATCTCCCGCCCAGTCCCCAGTGGAGATGCGGCCACCCCTGCCCAACCTGAACCTCACCCCAGTGTAATCAATAAAACCTTGTATTGTATCACATGCCTTTTTATAAAGGGACTGTTTAAAATATATTTTTGGGCAGTTACTTTTTTGGCATTGTGAGATTTATAGTTATCAATAAATGCATTTTTAGTTTGGCCTCAACTTTTTTTTAAAAAACTCCTTAGGAACAATATCTAAACACAAATTAATTTTCTCTGGAAGAGAAGGCCTAAGTGACAATAACATTTGTTTTCAGATTACAAATAAACAGATTGTATTCATCTGCTCAGCTTTTATGGTGGAGACGTAGATAAATGACGCCACAAGGGAGTCATTTATCCACTACTTTTTTCAGCACTTCCTAATTTCCCCTAGGAAGTCAAATCTATTGAGAGTCAAAATGAAGAAGGATGAGTGTTCAAAAACAATAATACATCACAATCTGGTGATAACATGGGATTAGCTTGCTTATAATTATTTAACTCCACTAGTTCTATTCAAAGTTCTGTTAGTAGTGTGTTTTTCCAGTTACAGCCAATATTTTTTTTTCCACTGCGTATGTTTTACAGTTGAAGAGATATAAACAAAAGCCTTCTGGCTGCCTAAAGGGAGTATTAAAATAATAATACAGTCGATGGACTCCTGTTGTCTTTATTTTTAATGAGCACTATCAATTATAGGTAGCAGTGAGTTTTGCAGATATGTTAGGATACTTCCAAGAGAGAAAAAAAATTACTTTTGGTGCCTGTTAATTAACAGCTGACTCAGCCTCAGCCTTCCTTGTATTAGGGTAGAGCTACACAAACGATTTGGACACAATTCTACCGGATCTGACGCTGGGGGGCAGATTTACTAAATTCACGAGGGATTCGAATATTCGATCAAATTTTCAAAAAGATTTGAATTTCGAATATGCAAATTAGGCAAATTCGGCCATCGAATATTCGAATTATTCGAATATGCAAATTTAATTTTATTCGAATATTCGAAAATTCGATGGTCGAATACTTCCCCTTTAAAGTTTGATCACCTACTTCGCCAGATTAAACCTACCGAAATGGGGATCATTCCCTAAGATTGAATAAGAAAAATTTGATTGATTGCTTGAAAATCGTTCGAATATTAGATTCGAATTCGATTTGAATATTCAAATTTTCCCTATTCGATCGTTTGATTGATCGAATTGAGCTAAAAAAATTCGAATTCGATTTTTTTAAAAATTCCCCACTATTCCCTGGTCGAATTTCGAATTTTTTTTTAATTCGAAATTCGACCAATAGTAAATCTGCTCCTGGGTGTCAAACCGCCCGCATCAAGTTGGGTGCAACAGAAAAAGGTAAGAGATAGAAATGTCGGAAGCTGTCGCAGCTTGCATGTGACACAACACAACTGTCAAAAGCAAATGCTGCAAGCTGCATCTGCATCCAACATTTATGTCTGAAGAACGCTGCAACACCATCTGACTTTTGCATTACTTACCTTGTTTCCTGTCGCATCCGACTTGACTAGGCGTTTTTTTGTCACCCAGCATCAGATCCGGCAGAATTGCTTCCAAATCGTTTGAGTAGTTCTATCGTTACAAAATCTATGAAGTAGTTTATTCCACATATTTAAATTTTTCTGTGATGTATCAGTTTTCTTGGATTTTTTCCTGTTAGTAAATCCATTCCATAGAAGCTAAGGGAACCTCACTTAACTGAATCAGAAATTTCTCGTCATCTTCTTGTATGACATAAAGCTTTGAGATCAAGCAGGGAAAAACCTGCAAGTTTCTTGGATTTTGCCTGTTATACTCCAAAAAATAGTTCCAAAAAATGTCACCCTCGGTCCTGATCCCTCACAACAAATAGAATAGAATAAGGTCACCGAATAGGCATCTCAATTTCTTTAGTTACTCTCAAGACATGCTCCATATTGGGCAGGTACTCATATTTGGAATATTTCTTTTGAAATAACACTTTTCATGGAACACAAGAAAATAAGCCGAGGGGGCTTGGAAATAACATATCCACAGTTTGCCCTGGTCTAGTAACCTATAACAGTCATTTAAATGGGTTGTTCAGATTCCAAACACTTTTTTAAGTTTGGCAGTTGCTTTTTATTTTTGATAATTTTTCCAAAATTGAATTTTAAAGTTGAATGTTTCTGTCTCAGTAATTCAGGTGCAGATTCTGTACTATTACAATTTGCTACATTTAGTTGATACATTTCTCAGCAGCATCTGTGGGTTATTAGCAACTACTGTATCATTTTTAACACTACCTTTACAGATACTCAGGGATTCTGCTTAGTAGGGACAAAGATAAGAAATTAATCAACTTATGTATCATTTAAGAACAGTTTCCAGTCAGTGACCCCCACCCAGAGCTGCTTCAGAAAGACATAAAAAGATGAAAAGTTATACTTCAAACTTCAATATTAGAAAAACTGTCAAAAACAGAAAGCAATTGGAAATTTTTTTATATCTGGTGATCTGAAAACAACTGAACTGAAAAAAAAAGTGTTGGAAGGTGAACAGTTCCTTTAAAGTTTGGTTGGTGGTCATTTGTGGTACTAAGAATTTGTGCCACAGCTTTTCACATGCATATAACGAGCATGCCAGGAGAAGCATTCATTATATATGTATGCATTTAATGAGCAGTGTCCTGTGCTAGCATCCTAGCCCTTGCAGGAGCATTTTTTGAAAAAAAATTCCCATTGTTTACCCCAAATGGAATGCAGGCTCTACACTTCTGGTGGAAACAATTTAGAGGTAACAGGTTCCTTTTAAGAATTCTACTGAAATTTTTTGGTCAAATCACAAACAAGTGTGCCAGCAATGAAGCTGGGGTGCAGTAGTCCTGTAGCAGAATAATAGAAAAATGTGTGTGAATGTGAAATGTCACTGGGGC
Source organism: Xenopus borealis (assembly GCA_024363595.1). Taxonomy (NCBI): domain Eukaryota; kingdom Metazoa; phylum Chordata; class Amphibia; order Anura; family Pipidae; genus Xenopus; species Xenopus borealis. The sequence goes on along the minus strand of CM044445.1, from coordinate 91,938,251 downwards.
AGGATTAACATGTCATTTTTGTAAAGTGCTGTGTAAATGTGCCGGCACTATATAAATATATAAGGCTATGAGAGTCTCCACTCTCTGAGCTTACAAACCATACATTAGGCACACTTGCAGGGATGCTGGCGCCATGTTTTAAATTCACTAGAGGATCAAAACAGGTTCATCCTGCTCCTTTCAATGCTCTGTAGCATACTTTATATATTTTACGTATTTTATTTACAGATTTCCTCTTGTCCAGCTTGACAGCATGGCTTTGAGATCAAAGGGGCCTTGGCGTTACTGAAAGTGTGGGCAAAGTCAATGAAAATGGATTTAACATAGCAAGGTGTGTACAAATTTACTGGAAAGGTCCCCTTAATTTGCTCATAAACCTGTGTGAAGAGAGAGCATGCATCTAAGTCTAGTATGTATCACTAAGGGCCATGGCAGATGGGGTGATTTGTCGTCCTGTGTGTGAAAACATACAAGGTACTTTGTTTTCCAAAGTTGCATCTTAAGGAAATAAAGCTTTGAATATATTTTCCCACTGGCACTTTAATGTATTGCTGGTTGGAAAGTATTTAAAGGAGATTTCTTGCCAGTGGTAATGCAGATTTAAACGTGGGTATCAAATCTCCCATGTGCCATCACCCCAACTCTCATTTACAACCAACAAGTGCAGTTGCTTTTGTGCGGTGTGGCCACATTTGTGTGAAACAATGTCATTCATTAGAGTTACTTGTGTCTAAAGCTGCTTCTTAGACTTCTACATTGTTATGCTGAGCACCTGTTTATTCATTCCAAAAATCGACATTGGTGGTAGAGTCAATGGCTGCTGCAAACCTGCACCTAAAGAATCAAGTGCAGATGTTACAGTATATATCGAAACAGAATACTAGAAGTGGTGCCAGCCAGACTTAGAAACTGTTTAATCCAATTGCGGTCGATTCTCATCAAAGGGCATGCAACTGTGATAATTTATATGTATGGGTCGAAATTGCATCAGAGGCATCACCTCCTTGAGGCTCCAATGATACTGAAATTATAGGGAAAAAAGTTGTACATTGTAGCGAAAAGACATGGTAATGGCGTCTGAAATCGTTCTTTGTTCACTGCATAGCCATAAATAAACGACGAATAAGTCAATGCACTTGAAATTCTTTTTTACTGAATAATTTACTAGGAGGATATAGATGTGCTAGTTTTTGGCCAACCATCCCTTTCTCTATTAATCAAAAGAGCATTTGGTCAACATTAACTATGACTAAATACATAATTTACTAATTGGAGCAAACAAATCAGTAATTAAGCTCTTTGACTATTTGCTGGTTGGGTTCCTACAGGTGTCTATGCAAAAAATGTAGGTCCCTAAATCTGCATCTGTGAAAATAAGAACCTATAAGCAATGTTCTGGCCTTGCCAAAGCGATCTGGTCTTCCTTTGGCTTCATGGCACTTTTTACTTCCAGAATTCCAGTCTAATTGAGCCTGAATTGTTCCCAAATTGCACTCAGGACATTCTAAATGTCATGTAGAAGGACCGTTGGTGTATATTTACATACAGTAGCTGTCAATTGCACTGAATGTTGGTGGCATAGTTAAATAGTATGTGTTAACACAATGCAAAAAGAGTGACCTGTTCTTTATACCTAATGTAAAACCCTTGCCAGTTTAAAAAATAAAGGCAGCCCACTTTACCAAACAAACTATACTTGTTACGTCACATGAGCCAATTAATAGACAAAGTTCTGTCTTTTACAGTGTTTTTGGTCAGGTGATCTCTGAGGCAGCACACAGACCATCATGAAATGGTGGTTCAAGACAAGAGATGTAAAAGGACAATATTTACATAAATATATATTCCAGTTTGGTAAAATTCTTTAATATGCCACTTAATTGGTTATAAACTATTTGTATTTATTTTGGGGTATAGATTTCCTTTAAGTGCAACTACTTTGTGAATGGTGAGCAAGTGAGTGTATACTTTTGTACCTACCCGATATGCCCTCCATAGTCGATGAGACCCTTTTTCTCATGACAGTGTGCCTTTAAGCCTGCCTTTTTTCCATGATGCTTCCCCTTTAACCAATTAAAATTGACAGTTCACCTAAGAGGATTTCCCTTTCAGTACACGAAACAACATGAATACAGCTCAGAGAAAATAGGTCATATTGCGGTGACAATTTCTTTGTGCTCCATTAATAATGTGCATGGAATATGAGCAGACAGATTGGGAAATTTATGTGGAATGTTAGATAACCAGAGATCCAGGAAATACTTTTAAAATAACATTTACATAATTATTTGAATAAAAGTTATTTAGCATATTATGTTATTCAGCAAACTGAAGAAAATAACACAGAACCTTACCCTCATGTATGTAAACATATGAGGGTTTGCCAAATATATTTATTATATCATTGTATTGAAATCAGTGGAAAAAAATTGGTAACAAATTAATACTTGATTTACATTCCAGTTTTTTTTGTTTAAATAACTTTTCATTTAGTTTTGTCATAAACTGAATTTAATTGACTTTTATGTATATGTTTCCACTTTTCTTTATTGTCTCTAACTTTTTTCTATTTGCCTTGTACTTTGTCTTTGGCACCAAATATTGCATTCATATAGTTATCACATTGTATATTGCATTCATATAGTTATCACATTGTATTTATGTGTATACACCAGTGGGTGGTGCTTGTTGGTCTTCAGTGTTGGTTTTCAATGTTTGTTCTGATTGGTGGCATGTTTTTATTTGTCAAAGCCCCTTTAAAACAAATTGTACAGGGCTGTTTCTGTTCGCATATTAGTAAGGGCATCATCAGGCACAAAACGAGTTAGGCCATTTGTAGTGTCCTAATAAAATAGATTTTTTACAGCTACAGCTTTATGTACTTTACTGAGGGGCTCACTTAGGGGCAGATTTACTAAGGGTCGAATTGAAAAAAATGTGAAATTCTACCATCGAATTTAAAGGGAAGTAAAATGCTTTGGATAGGACGATCGAATAGGAAATATTGGATCGATCGATAAATCGTTTGAATCGATCCGAACAATTTTATCAATCGATCGAATATTTTTTATTCAGTCAAAAATTATTAAACCCAATTCGGTAGCTTTGATCTGGTGATCACTAGGTGGTCGAATAAAAATTTAAAGGGGAAGTACTTCGACAGTCGAATAGTCGAATATTCGAACGAAATTTTATTCTAATTATTCTAATCATTCGATTTGATCGAATTTTCAAAATTCACTGGTCGAAGTGGTCTTCAAAAGCATTTGAAAATTCGAATTCGAATCTTTTTGAAATTCGTTCGAACTTCGAATGTGAATTTAGTAAATCTGCCCCTTAATGTCATATTGACTTTATACCTTATGACTAGAGCTTTATGTGAAAAGTCACTTCTCTAAATTTGCCCTTTTCATTTATTTATCTCTATATTGTTTTCATGTGCAGCATGAACACTGCAATCCTTGTTGATTTGATCATTTACCCAAATCCAAAAAATTAAGACTTCTCAAAAGGCTTTTGGAGAATCTTAGTTTACATGTATAGAGCACTGATCTAGTCTGATTTAGTACAACTTATTATTTTCCTGAGCTGCTCCTCATTAGGGCAGTGATTCAATGCTTGTCTATAGGTACAGTATCTCTCCCTAGAGTATCTAAATGTGGTTCCTAGCCTCTCCCAGTTGACCATAACCTGTGACCTGATTCTGATTTAGCCTTGCATTTTGTAGTTTACAAGGAGCTGTCTAGTAAATGGGTATTGCTGGAAGGAAGACGGTAGCCCCTAACATGAAACAAACACCTATAATTTCTTGTTCTTTAAAATAGAATCTGCAATTCAGATGGCTGTGTTAGCATTAAATGTGTAGTTTGGGATTTAACATTGACTTCATGATCACTGGCATGGCCATCTTTGTAGGAGATCAAACAGTTCTAATGATAGTTTTAAAGTACATACAGCATAATTAAACCCTATAACAACTGTTGAGTAAATTATAAGGGCATGAGTCTGGCTTTATTCCCTGTATAAATTAAGACTATAGCTCTGCGGATTGTGGCTTTGTGACTGCAGAGTTAACTGATCTTTCAAGTAGAGCCAAGCAGTAGGTTCTTATTTGAGGGAGAAATTAAATAAACTGGGCTTCTGAACAAACCTAGAGACTAACTGGGGCACTACCATCCCCGTGAACAAGGCCTAGGCTGCAGTAAATTAGGTTCTGTGTTTAAAGAGGAAAAGGAAAACCTTTATACTGTACTTATGTACTTCTATAGGTCTGCAATCTGCACAATGCACAACAAACCACCTATCTATTAGCCCTTTCTTTCTCTGGATTAGATTACATGAATGAAACACTGAGAAAGAAATATTTACTCACGTAAATGTCTATTATCTTTAAGGTCATAGAAATTTCAGTAGGATTTTGGAGGATCCACTTATTTTGGGGCCCACTGACTGTTCCACATTTTATTTTTTTTAAAAATGGGGGGCCCATCATCTGTTGGGCTGGGTTCACGGGAAGGCAACCTTTATTTGGGCAGGACTAGGAACATATATATTTGCGTATGAGCTGAGCCTGAGGGACAATACAGGATAGAGACAATGCAGAAACATTGCATTTGCATACTTCAATTTGCCACTCATAGTGGGTCCTCACCGTACCGTTGCCTCCATTTTTACCAGCCACACACCTCACCAGTCTGCAGCATACTTGTGGGTAACCTCAAAAATCTGCTACATGCTGTGCTGATGCTGAGAATGTGATGCTGGCCACTGTGCTATCCTGGTAGCATTCTGGAGGTATTATACATGGAATTGCCACTGCAACATACTGCTAGAGTTCTGGAGGAATTATATATGGAATTGCCATTGGGTCATCCTGCTATGAGTTATGGGGATATTTGTACATGGAATTACCACTGTACCATCCTGCTATGATTACTGGAGTAATACATGAAATTGACCACTCCATTTATATACTTATATTTTAGTTTAAAATTGGTAGAGCCCATCATTTGCCCAGGGCCCACCCAGGGCTTAAAATGGCTCTGACCAATAGATGATGGCAATGAAAATGGACACGACTGATGATAAAGCTGTGAGAAAAACAGTTATAACAGTTTCAGAAGGGCATAATGGGACAGGAAGACAATAAGCTTGCAATGATGAAAGGAATGAGACAAAATAAATCAAGTGAAGACAGAAAAACAACAAAACAAAGAAAACAAAATAGAGGGATAGAAAGGATGAATAAGTGGTTAAGCAAAATGTGGTTTAGTGATAAAGAAATGGAGAATGACGTAATGGCATAAGAAATGCAGATCAGGTATGAAAAGAAATACAATTTGTGGTTTCCGCATCTTGGGGGCACAGCTTTCTTCTGCCCCACTTCCACCTCAGTGCTCCTCAAATTATATACTCGTGCCAGCTCCACCCCTTTTCAGGATGTCACAGCAGGGCGGGTCAGCGTGGGTATATAAAGAGGGGAATGCACTGAGCTAGGGTCAGGTGCAGGTGGAAGAGCAGCTGGTTAGGGTCAGGTGTGGGTCAAGTTATTCTCGACCCGCACATCACTAACTCCTAGCTATGAGAAATGCTTGAGGTCATCTGGGTAAACGTAATACATTGGTAATGTATTTCTAATAAGGCAAACTTTAAAGTGATGATTTTATAAATAATGCAGGGGTCCTGCAAAAAATATTTAAAATTTTGCAGCCTCAAAGTCAACCCTTCTACTGAATTGCATTTTTAGAAGCATATATTGCAGAGAATTGACAGTCTGTCTTGGATAAATGTGTCCTTTAGTGTTGTGCCGTTTCCCATATGTAGAGGCACTGATCATTAAAACAAACCACTTTCGGTGGTGTGTGTGGACAGCCTGTGTGGTCAGGTAAAAATAGGCTTTTGTTTTACCTTCTGGCACAGAAACATTTGAATGCATTTGTTGGCATTATGACTGAAATACATGGTTGTAGTTATGTAAAACACAAGGTCACAAAGCCTGGACTGTTATTTAATATGCTAGTAAGGCGGCTCTCTGTGGGAGGAAAGTCTTTCAGTGCCTGTTACTTCAACGGCTTCCCTACCGTGGAGAAGCGACTTTACTGCATAATAAAGAAGACTTAGCGAAAGCAAATACATCAGAGTTGAAGCATCTGGGGGGGAAAATTGCAAACTGCTGGATAATGGAAAGAAGAATAGAAATGCTTTAAATGAAATGCTTAAAACTAAGTAGTCTTGCACAAAACCCATACCAGCACAAGAAGCCTTAACTTGTACTACTTTCTCTGCATGTACCTTCCCATACTCTTGTGTAAAAGCTTTTCTTAACACTGCTGCCCAATGTTCTCTCATAATTTATGTGTTATTTGATTTGTTATAAGTGCACGTTTAATACTCCTTGATGGTGCTGCTTAGGTTATGTACACATCACAGAGAGGTGTTGGGTTTTCTCATTCTTTTTGTCTAAACTTTCTTCATTTGTAAATTCTTGCATCGAATGTTTGCATCAAAAGATAGTACCCACTGTTTATCTGCAGATTTTGGTACTGTCTGAATATGCTTGGACTTTATGCAGATCCGTGTACCTATAAACGTTATTTACAAATTTTCTACTATATTTAGCTCAATACAGCATTTGTGAATACTTTATGGGAGTCATATCTATTTTATATAAAATAGTAACCTTCAGTGGTAAGTTTTTTTTTTCCCTTTCCACTTATTCTGTATACCTGTGTTGACACTAAAGGAAACCTACCCTACGGAGTTTTGATGTCAGAGCAGAAGTGAAATGCCGAGCATATTAAAATCACCAAAAGAAACCAGAGAACTTGCAATCGATAGAAGCCTGACCTGTGGAGTCTGCAAACAGCAGGATATACAATACACAGAATTTGTCATCCTTTGGGACACAATTTACAAACAGGCAAATTGACTCACACAGTTTGTAATCAACTGGGAAATTGAACTAAAGAGTTGTAAACAACAGGGACACTGAAGTTATCAAACTTGCATTCCAACTGACCCGCAGCGTTTCTAATCAACTGCAAATGTTGGATTTAGAACTTTTATTTGAAAGGGATTCTAAAAAAAAGTACACTTGAAATAAACAAGGAATCTGACTCTAACCCAAACAAAACAGGCATAATAAGCAGAGCCTAAAAAAACAAAACACACCTAATGCTAATTGGAAAAAATGACCAAAAGCAATTGCTATTGCTAGATATACCCTATATCAAGAGTCCCCAACCATTGGGCCATGCTGAACTGGGCCGCCTCTGGTCCTAGCTGCCGTCTATAATAGCTGCCAAAACAATGAAAATGGCCCTAATTACACCATTGCCATGACAACAGCTGTTCGAAGCCCAAGAAGCTTTCTACTGATCGCAATAAGGACCTAAATACTGTTTGGACTGTTCTTTTAGTAAGCTTGAAATGCACCTGCACACACAGTATGTGGACACTCCTATATTTATCGGAATTGGCTCATTTAGGTAAAGACATGGGTGCAACTACATTACAATGATATTCTTGACAATTCTCTGCTTTCTACTTTGCAGCAACTGTTTGGAGAAGCTCTTATTTCAGCAGGATGATAATCCTATGTACGCATCAGGATTGGCTTGAAAAGATGGGAGTGGAACTTCACAGAGCCAAAACCGTAACACAATTGAAGACGTGAATTGAGTCAGACTTTATCACGAACAGCAGTTCTCAACCTCTGTGTATGAATGGAAACTAGGGATGCACCAAATCCTCTATTTTGGATTTGTGAAAGATTTGGGCGAATACCGAATTAAATTTGAACCTTGATTTGCAAATGCATATTCAAATTAGCAAGGGGGAGGGGAAAATTGTTTACTTCCTTGTTTTGTGATGAAAAGTCACATGATTTTAAGGATTCGGACGCGGTTCGGATAGGCACAAGGATTCGGCCAAATCTGAATACTGCTGAAAATGGTACAATCCTGGCCGTAAACTGAACCGAATCCTGGATTCAGCAGATCCCTAATGGAAACAAATTCCAACAGTGTTCCAAAATCTAGTAGAAATCCTTTCCACAATGCCCAAGGGATTAACAAGACTGCTGCCATCGGGGGGGGGGGTTGTCCCGGAGGGTTTTAGGGCTTAAGGGGGGCCCGACTGTGCTGCACTTACTTGATTAGCCGGGCCCCCCTGCTGTCACAGATCTGCCGACTTTGGAAGGGAGGGGGAGGGAGCGCAGATGACTGCATTTTGTCCAGTCTCTTCTCTGATTGGTCACAGGGTTGAGCTGCTTCAGGGATTGGATAGCTTTCTCCTCCAGCTCATCCAATCTCCACAAGGCTTGACATGACTAAAAACTCTGTGATTGTGAATAAGGGAAGATGCAGCGGCTTGTGCACCCCCTCCCTTCTGAAGTAGGCAGTTAATTTACAGCAGGGGGGGCTCTGCTAACAAAGTAAGTGCAACATGGCAGGGCCCCCCTAAAGTTAACCCAGTAGTCCCTGTTATTGTATGGGGGGAACCCTGGCCACCAACTTTTTAAAAAAACTTATGGGGGGGTTGGTCACACTTTCTTGTGTGAACTTGTGAGGGGGGCCCTGGCCACCATTTTTTTTCTTTAACATGTGGGGGTCCTAGCCACCAATATTTTTTAATGGGGACCCCTGACCATCATTTTTTTTGATTAACATGTGGGGGCCCTGACCACCAATGTTATTATTTTTTATTACTGTATGGGGGGCCCTGACCATCAATGTTCTTTTTTATTAACATGTGAGGGACCCTAGCCACCAAAGTTTGTTTTTTTTACTGTGGGGTGGGCAGACCAGTGGGTGGGGCTTGTGTTGGGGTCGGCGCAGCCCAGGGGGCCCAGGAAATTTTGTCGTATGGGGCCCTTTGATTTCTGATGGCGGCCCTAGAGCCAGATACCACCATCAAACAAAATTACACAGGGCCCTGACACTGATAGTCACCCCCACCCGCATAGTCTCTCCCATTTGCAACCTAACGCCCCCGCTGCATGCTTGCAAAGGCTTGAGCATGTCAATTTAAAGAAGATCAGTCGGAAGGGGTATTTAAATGCTGTAGACCCCACGGTCTGGCCCCTACTGTAGTAATGCCTCTGCACAAGACTATAGTGCAAAGGTTGTTCTAGCAGTAACTTCATATTAATACCCTTGTTTTTGAAGACGTTGGACATAAGGGAGTCCACATGCTCTTGTCCATACAGTATATGAGGGGAATTGCTTTCCTTGCCTACAGAAAACATCATATGCAGCATGATAGCAATACTAAATCTCACAGATGCCTGAAGACACAATATTAAACCTTATGGCTACAGGAAAATCAGTGGTTGAAACTAGTTTTCTGTAAGGTTGTAGTCCCTGCTGATTAACACTAATGAGTTACTTTGAGAACTGTAAGAATGGTCCCACCTCAATAATAAACATAAACAATGATAAACTAAATATGCTGTGACACCATGCGATAAAATTACTTTTCCAGGGTCACAAGTAGTAGCCACAGGAATCTGAATGATGCACCTTCTACCACAGTGCATCATTATTGTGTAAGGGGCTTTTCTCATATCAATTAAAATTATTAAGATGCAGAAAAGAAAGGCTTAATGGGATTAGAGTCAGGGTTAGCCAAATCACATCATATCTGACCGTTCAGCCATAAAGATATTGGTGGGATCAGTCCATATATAACCACTTTTACAGCAATGTTGTACAGAGAAAGATTAGTCTTAATTAAACTGACATTCAGAGCTAATGGTTGATTCATTGTAAAGTGTTATAATTTACAGCTTTTTTGTTTGCTGTTCAGAGCTCATTTGATTGTTAGCTATGGAATATAATCTATGGTAATTTATAAACTGTGAAATTGTTTTTCTGGTTGCTACCATGATTCTTCTTCTATAATAAATGCATCTGATTTTTTCATGTTAAAAGAAAAAGGTCCCGACGGCCAGTTATTTAGAGTGAATGACATCGAGAGGACTGGCATCCAGACTGCACCACTTGACCAGATATAGACAATTTTATTTCCATTTCAGAGCCTCAGCACGAAACTTAAGTGCTTTTGCAGCACTTTTGAAAATACAATACATGTCAGACCTTGGTAAAGTTGATGTAGAACATCTAAAGAATGTTTATTTACCTGGACAATTGGAAGGGCTCTCAACACAGGAAATCATATTCAGAAGAATCAGAAAAAGAAAAAGAGAAATCTTAAGAAACTTTGGTTAGGGGATTAGGAACTGCAGTTATACTGTGCAAATATATTATGCCAATGCATTGCTATTACTAAAAGATTGGAGGAAAATCTGCTTTCTTTTCACATGTTCTTACCAGTGAAAAAATAAAGTTATGTTTCAATAGTTTATCGTTCTCAAATGAAACAAAGACTGTAAGATCTACAGGGCAGGGACTTCTTTCCTTCTGTATCACTTACCTGTTTGCTGGGGGGGAAAATGCAGACAAAATGATTGAGTGATTTTTCTTTTCTTTTTATTACTTAAAGGACAATGAAAGTCTAAAATAGAATAAGGCTAGAAATGCTGTATTTTGTATAATAAACATACACATGAACTTACTGCACCACAAGCCTAATCAAACAAATGATTTATGCTTTCAAAGTTGGTCACAGGGGGCTGTCATCTTGTAACTTTGTTATACATCGTTGCAAGACCAAGACTGTGCACATGCTCAGTGTGGTCTGTGCTGCTTAGGGATCGTCATAAATTATCAAAACATCACAAGTCAAATAATATCTGCCAGAAGCCAATACAGCAAGACTGATTAATAATCAGAATATACAGACTGCACTGGGTCATGTGTCGTCATGTAATCTAATGTGAATTTTATAGTTTTTGTATTGTTTAATACAAACTTTCTCCAACTCTGCAGAACCAGTGGCTGCAGCAAAATAATCCTCCAAATAGAATCCCAGTTTATCTGTTTGAATCTGGCTCCATGATCTTTGTACTTGCACCTGGAGTTGGAAAAATTAAAGGGGATATAAAAATAAAATCCAATACAAATCTCTACACAGTCACTGACTGCAAGCTGCTGGAGTTCTGCACTGCAGGGAAGTAAGGGGGGGCTCCCCCTGCTGTTCATGAGTATGATTGTTTCCCTGCCCAGCAGTTAGGGACCATCTGACAATTCCTATCCACAGCAGTAAATGAAGGGAGAATTTCATTACATCAAAAGATTTTTTTTCATTTCCTTTTTTCAATTATTTTTATTTACACTACTTAAGTACTCTCTTACAGAATCGGAGCCAATTGGCAAACTTGTTCTACCTTCATCCCCCAATCATAAAAAAGCTGAATATACAGTACTATACACGTGTGTGAATATATTCTAGGACTCTAAAGAAAAAAAAAATGAGAAAATAAGTAAAATTTTCTACATTGTCAGATTCCATTTCTTGTTTTGTCAAACCTTGTGTGATGTCTGTGCATGTCAAAGTCATTGTGGAGGTAGCAGTATCAAAATGTTACTGAAACATAAAGGAAACATTTTTTACTTTGTCAGATTCAACAATATAGAGATTGCCTATTTATAAAACCCAAATAGTTCTGTTAATGGCAGGCCATGTCAAAGTCGTTTTGGAAGTAGCAGTGCTAAGAATATTAATGAAATTCCATTGTTTGAACAGATTCAACAAAATGATCATATGGTATTAAAATATTTCTTACGTTCTCCAAAATGATTAGATAACAATCCTGACACCAAGAAAACTTCCGATGGATCCAGGTGTCAGTGGGTCTCTTGCTTCTAACTGTTTGGCCTTTTTCATGGTAATTCCCTAATCCTTTATGGGGACAAAGAGGCTTGATAATGGAAGAATAGAGTATAGAATGTAGAGAAAAGAGACTAGGAGAATAAAGAGAGAGTGAGTGGAGGAGGCATAATAGTTGAAGGTTTTCTGGTGGGCCCCTGGCATCCAAGCAACTAGGACCCTTGGCAGCCTTTGACTGTCTGTGGGATGCGAAGTGCAACTGTTCATCAACAAATGGACATCCCAGACTTTTAAAGAGAAAGCAGGTATCCATTTTTTTACCCTTGTGTAGTTGGAATGTAAGGCCTTCACTAACTTGCCTTAAAATAATCATTGTGTGCACAGACATCACCCATATACAAGACGGTCTATTGAGATCGTCATCATTTTCTTCAAGACCACAAGGGTGAACCCTATGATATAAAAAAGTTTATGTGCCAAGCAAAAAAGACTCTCATCAAATACATGGCAGTGTGGGCCCTGTGACCTCTCCTGCTGGTCGATGTACTGTCAGGACTGGTTTACAGTGAAAGATAAACTCTAGATTGTGCTAGCTGTTCCTCCTCCATTGCTGCTCCAAAATCTTGATTCTATTGTGTTTCGCTTTAGAAACTTGACTTTTTCGGATTATCAGATGAAAACCAAGAGTTTTTTTGGATTATCCAGTATTGATCATAATGTCAAGAAACATCTGTTGACTTCTACATCACCTCTACAGGTTTCAGTTGGTGTATTTTCAGATTCGTATTTTTAGCAGCACTGGGGTATGATAAATCTCTTAAAGTATGAGTTTTTTTCCCCACGAAAAATTTGAGTTTCCTCCCTAAAAACCTCAACCAGACAAAATAGAGGTTTAATAAATGGGCCCCTAGCAGTAGTACCATGTAAAACAGCTTAAGAAAACCCTTTGAATTCATCCATATGAATAATGACATGGATAGAGTTACCAGGGAAATGATCTGTAACATAATCCACTGGCTTTCCTTTCAAACTAACTTCCTGCTTTCTCACTCTTTTTCTAAAAAAAAACCCCACATACAGCTGTTTATTATGCAAGGATTAGAAATGTGTTGTCCTAGGGGGAGAAAATCAACATGAAATTAAAAAGGAAGCAAGTAGAGGAAAACATCTGCCAGACACCCGTTCAATATTATCGGGAAGGCGATGGGGCAGTAGAGAGAAAAAACAGACAAGCAATTCTCACTCACTGGTGTGGAACAGAACACGGCAGCCCCCTTGATTACAGATTGCAAAATGCTACTGGATAAAAGATTGTTACAAATAGGTCAGAAGCTCCCCTTGGGCAGAAAAATCTCAAGGTGGAGGGCTGGGTATGAATTCATTGCCAGTTAAAATATCCCTATTGGTTTCTGTCTTTAGAACATGTATGCAGAGTCTAATCTTTTTAACCTCTTATCAGGGGGGGCTTTGTTATTCTCTCAAAGGTTAACGGCCATAGGTTAGTGAATTAAACTGGAACTGGGTAGATGCTGCATTAAAAGGTGTATTTTTTGACAATAGAATGGTAAGAGTCTAGACTTTACAAATGACAACGTATATAAAACGTCTGTACAGAATCAAAATAATCTGTTCTTCGAGCTCATGATTGTTCAATGACTAGACCATCAGAGCTATGTGCAAGTCTATGAACCGTGGATTCTGGCTCCGGGGCATCATCACAGACATACTGCAGAATCCCAAGGTACAGGGTACGAATGAAATGTTTGGGTGACTGTGCAATACTTGAGCAGTTAAAGGTTGCCTTGGCAACGTCAGTTAATTGTCCACCGAAATGTGACAGTGCTGCAGGGTCACTTAGAGATGGAACTATGAGATACATGCACACGTTGACATCAGGAGTTGTACAGAAAATCTTTGGGTCTGGAAACCCTTTTTCATCTTGCCAGCGATGGGAACTTTGCAAAGGTGAAAAGCAGGATAGGCAGGTCCAGCAGCCCTGCAAATTCCCTCTTTCAGTTCTCATAAACCTTAGATTTTTAATGATGCCTAAAACAAACTGGTGCAGTTGATAAAATATAAGGTGAAAGTCAGAGACGGGCCTGGGCAGTTGGGCACCCTAGGCAGGGCAGCCAGCCAGCTCGCCCCCCATCCCTGTCTGATCAGCAGCAGCGCTCGTCAGTGCATGCGAGGCAATGGCGTGCACCTGAAATGCTGGGGTATTCTAGTCCAGTCTAGGAGAAGGCAGAAGAGGTAGCTGCTAGCGCCCTCCAATTGTCTTCTGCCTACCCCTAGTTCCAGCCCTGGTGAAAGGCTATACAGACTTGGGATCTACAGGTATGGGATCCGTGATCCGGAAAACCGTTATCCAGAAAGCTCCGAATTACGGGAAGGTCATCTCCCATAGACTCTGTTTTAATCAATTAATTCAAATTCTTAAAAAGTTTTACATTTTTCTCTGTACTAATAAAACAGTACTTTATATGTGGTCCCAACTAAGCCAATGAATCCATATTGGTTGCAAAACAATCCTACCCAATTAAATGTTGAAATCATGTTTTACTAGGCTTAATGTATGGAGATTTAAATTTCAGAAAACCCCAGGTACTGTGCATTCTGGATAGCAGGACAGACCTTGTTGTAAAATGGCCTATTCTTAACAATTTTCTTAACTCACTTGTTTGTGTAACGAAAAGTCATGTAATTTTTATAATTCAGATTTGGTTTGACCAGGCACTTGGATTTGTCGCCAATCCTGCTGAGAAAGGATGAATCCCAATTCGATTTGGATTTGGTGCATCCCTAGCCAGCTTTGAGTTAACTTTTAGTATGACACGGAGAGTAATATTCTGAGACAATGTGCTATTGGTTTTATTTTTTGTGTTTTTTTAGTTATTTAGCTTTTAGTTAAGCAGCTCTCCAGTTTGCCGTGTCAGCAATCTGGTTGCTAGGGTCCAAACTGCCCTAGCAACCATGCATTGATTTGAATGAGAATATGGAATATTAATAGGGGAGGGTCGGACCAGAAAGATGATTAATAAAAAGTAGCAATAACAATAAATAAATGTAGCTTTAAAAAGGATTTATTTTTAGAAGGGGGCCAGTGACCCCTTTTTCAAAGCTATAAAGAGTCAGGAGAAGGCAAATAATTCATAAACTATAAAAAATAAATAATGAAGACCAGTTGAAAAGTTGGCCATTCTATAACATACTAAAAGTTAACCTGACGTTGAACCATATATATATATATAACCATTTATAATCATTAGAATGGTTGTCCACATACTCTGACCAATACAGTATATAGAATGGTGATGTGTGGGTTGACAAAAATTTGACCTGACCTGAACCTGGCGGACACCTCCATTTATAGACCAGCACATGACCCATCCATCTCTGACATCATTAAAGGGGGTGAGGGACAGGCATGTGCCTAGAAATGGAGGCTGCTGAACAGGCCCGCCATCAGGGGGGGACAAGGGGGACAAGTGTCTCGGGCCCGGGGCTGAAGGGGGGCCCGGCAGAGCTGCAATATTCAA
>CM044445.1:91906207-91921971 GCA_024363595.1 Xenopus borealis | reverse complement strand
TTTTTTTTTTTTTTTTTACAACAGAAACATACATTCTGTGACTTTGGTGCACAGTATTTACTATATCGGTTCAATACACTTCAATTACTATTCGTAAAGCTTTCAGAAGCAATTTGAAATGAATTCCATCATGCACAATGACTCTCAATAACATGGAGAGAAAGAGAAGGGAAAAAAAGTGTTAAAATATTCAGACCGCTCTCTGTGAAGTCCTTTTTCAAAGATCAGTGAAATTTTTTTTTTTCTTGCGTCGTAACTAGAGAGACTTGGCTTATGCTTGAGATCCTGATATTTGATGTAGAAAGAACATTTTTGTTTACATACGGTACCATCTTTGCAAAAGGGAGACATATTTATTAGTTTGCATTAAAGAAACCGGAAATAAAGAGGCATAAAGTGCTGAGAGCACAGAACATTCCTTCTCTCTGTATGGCATTTACATGCCAATGGAGTGTCTATATTTCTTATCTTTCCTGAGGCATTCTCTACTGACTGTCACTGAACTGCATAAATATGAGGCACCCTGGATATGGAATTCCTCAGCCAAGGCCAGTACCATGGCAGCTTTGTATAATGTACAAGGGAAAGTTGTGCTCACCACTAATTTTTAAAAACATCAAGCAGGGGTGCAATGAGGCTGTGGCCACAAAATTCACATAGACAAATACAAGAGGTCCTCTGCACTCAACCCATTATCAATATATTAAGGACATTGAAACATTTTGTGCCTTAAGCTACTAAAAAGGCCTTACCCTTTAAACAACAGGGATTGTTTGTCCATATATTGCAATATATTTAAGCTGGCCAACTACGTCAGTCATCCCATATCTGACCAGTCCTAAGCTCAATTTTCATCTGATTCATTATATATTATTATAAGTTTTACCTGCAACTTACTTGCTGCTTTCAAAGTAAAACTTCCATAATCTCTTCTTATAATGTAGCACTATACAGACAGGGAGTCTTCTGATCTGTTTGTTCAGTATATACACCCTTTTATTGTACAGCACTGCAGCATATGTTTTAGAGCTTTATAAATCCATGATAATAATAATTAAAATAATAAAAATTGTGTCCCTCAAAGACATGTAAAGCGTAGATTTTCCTACCATGTATATAAGTTGGGCACATCTTCCCCACCCAAGCCACATCATTTGTACTGCATATACAACCTCCATTTGCCAGCGCCATCACATTTTCCTAAAACAAATAGCAGCTTTCACCCGCCATCCATTTTCCCTCGGACACATCATCAGACACAGGGCTGGATTTATATAGTGGGTGCCCCTAGGCCCACTGGCATTCATCACCCCCGTCCCCTCCCCTATATTTGGGCAAATTTCCATCATCGGGACTGAAGCAATGGGGATTGGTGCTCTGCAAATTTAAAAAACTATCATATCTCCTGTGCATCCCCAGTGTTTCTGAACAAATGTGGGTGTGGTTGGGCAGCATGCCGCCCCCTAAAATCCTGCCACCCTGGGCCTGGGCCTAGGTGGCCTTTCCACAAATCCGGGCCTGATCAGACATTTGCAAATAGGACATGTATCCTGTAAAGTTTGTGCAATGCACAATGCAGGTTTACACAGGCACAACATACTTTGATAAAAAGTTCTGCTGGGGTTGAACACTGTAATCTGAGCTCTGGAGAGGCTCTTCGGTAATCTTCAGGTCTTCTTCCGGTGCTTTGCCAATTTCCGTGACTTTCAGCACATGCTCAGTTTTCAAAAACTGGAAGACTGGTCCAACTGCACATGCGACGATACGGTGCTTACTTCACGCAGATTACCAAAAATAAGAAGATGGCGAGTTAGGGTTAGGGGTATTTACCAAGGCTGGGGGTGAGCAGGGGGGTCCATGTATGATAGGGGTAGGGGATTTTATTATTAAGGGTTTGGTTCTCCTTTAAGAAGCTACCCATGGTAGCCTTTAAAAGGAAATATGTACAAGGCTCAATAAAGTTGGCCATACACTATAAGATCTGTTTGTTTGGTGACCTTGCCAAAATATATGTCCATTTAAGGTGGGCGATCATTGGCCCTAGGTCTAAATGATTTGATTACAATAGGGAGAAAACTAGCCATCAGAGTGAGGACAACATCAACAAGCCGATGCAGTCCTCAATCTGATGGGAAAATCAAACCTACCCAATCAACATCTGGCTTATTGTCAGCCAAATATCAGTCGATGGGCCCATCGGATGGCCCCATACATGGGTAGATAATGGATAGATAGATAGACCTCTAACACCATTAATCATTTCATCCATCTTAGCTGGGATCCCACATTTTTATGAACTAGAACCTAAGCCGAGGCCTTATTACAGCTTTATAAAATGGCAGAATTGTACTTTCATTACATTAGTCTATAGACAAATCAATACAAGACTAGGGACCTGATTCAATCAGATGAGGACAAAAGTATTTCATATTAAATTTCAGATGAAATTCTGTATATCTCCCCAGCTCCAGGGACAGCATCGAAATGAGATTTGTAAAGATTTCTACTCCCTGGTAAGAGAACCCTTCCTTTCTTGTTATGGTCAGCCCATCTTTTCCTTGCTGCTTCCATACAGAAAAGTAAAAATGTGAATATTGAGGATTATGGCTGTGCATCACAATCAAATGAAGATTGATTCTTAAATGGAAAAAATTGCCGTGAAGACATAAACCGAAATAAAGCGATTCCTAAACATCAATGAATCAAGTTCATTTCTAGTAAGAGACCAACATTTTTTTATTCGTATTAATAATGCAGATTTAGTGCTTCCCAGAACTGCTGGATTTAATACTGTAGTCTGCCGCTCCAAATTGCCACTACCAGTCACAGTCGGGCACAATAGATTGTTACATTTAGGAATATTTCAAAGAAACAAAAGCAGTGGCTTAAATTATAAGGACCCCAAAGTAGGTCAGTAGGCCACGTTTTGTATTTTTATTTAGCCAATTTAATGGACGACGGCTATGCACTTTATGAGTGTTTTGCTGTTTGTCTTGTATAATAAGAAAATTCTTCCCAATGGTGCACAAATGATCCCAAAATAACGGCATGCTTGTCTAGGACGTGCCATCTGAAACTTGGCAGAGCCTCATTGCGGTAAGACATTATTAATTTCCAGCTCACTCTGTCAAAACCACTGTATTTACTTTGGGTATTTTTATAGAAAGCTCTAAATTATCCACATGTTTTAACCTCACTTAAAAAGGAAAAATAAAAAATTGGTGTAAAACTTCATGAGACGGGAATCTTATTTGAAAGGCCCCCTGAGGACATGCAATAGACCAGCAATGTGTAATTATTTACTTGACAGATGCTTTTGAAAGGGCTTGGATTTTTTGTGTTAGAAATAGTAAAAAGATGTTATTAAAACTGGCAAAATTCTGCAGATCTAGTGATTTCTCATATGGTGCAGTCAAGCCTTTGGGAATCTCCTAAGAGCATGAACCCTTGTGGCTTCCGTTATGTCATTGGATCTAAGAAATGTCCCCTCTAGCTTCAGATCCAGATAAAATGTGCTTCTTGCTTTCCAATTTATGGGGATGGATGCATCTGCTCCAACCCCTAAGAAAATACCTAATCACGCAGCTTGAAAATCAAAGGGTTCATAATTGCCCTTCACAAATGTAGAAAGGCATTCAGCCCAATAAAACACCTCCTTGTTGGGCAAAAGGGTCTGTAGAACTTAGGTACTGTATACTTGAAAGAGCTGCCAGCATTAACAAGAAGTTGTTGGAAATAGGTTGATTATGGGGCCTCTCTATGAACAAAGGGGTCCAAGATCCCACTGTAGTATGTAGTGAATGCTTCACCATCATATATAATTGATAACTCCTGTTGTCATCCTATTTTGCTGAACCTGCAATTCTATACTTTTCCTATGCCTGCCCAGGTGAGTTGTGCCCCAAGGCCAAGTCTGGATTTGTCACCTGGGCACCCCTCATACTTGCGCGCTGTTGCTTCTGCTCCTCCATCCCCACCCTACACATGCATGAATTTCTATTCTTGGGACTTATTGCACAGGAGATTCCAACAGTGCACATAAGAGCATTTAGAAGTGGCTGGGCGGCATGGTGCCCCTTAATCTGTGCTGCCCTAGGCCCAGGTCTTTGTGGCCTTCCCACAAATACGGGCCTGCCCCCATAATCAACCCCTATTTTGCCTACATCTTTTGTTAAACTTCTAGCACAAGGTTACTAGAGCTTCTCTGCTATTTTAAGGGCACATTCTGTTATTCGGAACAGAATAACAGAAAATTACCAAAAAAACTCGGAATGGCCATCTTCCATAGACTGCATTATAATCAAATAATTCAACATTTTTAAAAATGATTTCCTTTTTCTCTGTAATAATAAAACAGTACCTTGTACTTGATTCCAACTAAAACATAATTAATCTTTAGTGGAGTCAAAGCAATTCTATTGGGCTTAAAGGAGAATTCAACCCTACCCCCTACCCTACATAGATCCCCTCCCTCCTAGCCTATCTGCTACCCAAGGCAAATGCCCCTAAGTCTTTACTTACCCCTTGGCGCAGATTCTGTCCAGTGGAGTTCACAGCAGCCATCTTCTGGCTCTTCAGGCAATCTTCAGAATGAGACGGCAATCTCTGTGACTTTCGGCACATGCTCAGTAGTGAAGAGGAAGACTGCTCCAACTGCACGAATACGCTGCTCTCATTCTAAAAGATTACCAGAGAGAAGAAGATGGCTGCCATGAAGGAAGGTCAAAACTGTGTACATCTGGGGTGAGGGGGTGCCTCCACCAAACGAAGTAGCCTTGTCTTGTACTGCACTGTATTAAATTTGTGCAGAGCCACCTCTAGTAGTAACAATGGCTTTACATCTTTTGGGATAGGTATGTAACAGACTATTCCATTCTTACAGGCAGATTTGCTTGAGTTTTTTGTGTTAGTCCCATCTCTTTCCCTTTATTACCCATCCTCCTAAACTGGGTATTAAATGTGTTTGGCTTTACCTAGAGAACATCAAAATTTGACGTGTAAAAACACATACGCTGTATAAAAAATGTACAAAAGACTGAATTCTCGAAGGGCGGCTGTAGAGAAAAAGCACTAGTTGTCTTCGAGCAAAGCAAATGGAAAATAATACCTATTTATACAGGTAAATAAAACTGTTTCCCATTTAGAATATGCTCAGAGCTGTGTATGAAAAACATAAAAATATACAAGATATGGGTTAGCCAGAGAACATAGAGAAATGGCATTAGAAGCTATGAAAAATGGATGTATCACAAAAATAACAGGTTAGAATAAAACATATGATAAATCAGTGATCTCACTGTAGAAAGGTGAATGACATTTACAGATGATACAGAACTGCATATTAACACATTTTCATCCCATTTATTTTGTACCACCATCAGTCTCCTCTGGCAGCATTCCATGTGCAGGATTTCAGAAGAGCTTGGCCGGCTCTGTATGTTATCTGCTCCTCAGCTCTGAAGACTTTATCCACAAATAGACGATGGTCACCTTAATAAATCTTTCACATTAAGAATAAATGTAGATCCTGATTATATATTCAGTGGGGAAACTAAAAATGGATGCCCCCCACCCCCTGGAAAATGTTTATAGCCCCTCCCTGATTCTCTAGTGGACTCCCATTGTGTCTTATACACACTTGGGCCCTAAAGTAACCAGGAAATCTGCTACATTGTTGTATGCCTGGTTTTATCAGTATGTGAATAAGAAAATTGATTGGCGAGACAGGGCCCATGCACATTCTGACCTGGTCAACAGTAGCTAATTCAGTGGTCAATATCAGCCAGTTTATGGTAAATTTAGACATGAGAGTATTCCTGGCTGCTATAATGTTAATTTTCATATATTATGTGTATATTATGTATACTAATCACTTAGAAATCCTTTTCCTCCTTTAATCCCCTCATCCCCCTCTCAGGAATTTGCTTTGGCTGTTGACTTATAAGCATGCTCCGTTCTTCTCAGCTCAGATTACTAAACAGACCTGCCAGTCTAATAGCCAATGAAGAGGTATCATTGCTGGTTCCCATAGAAACTCTAGCTGCCTGATCCAATTTTTTTTCCTAACCAGCTCTCCTCAGCTTAATCATTACAGTGTTCAACCGAAGCAGAACTTTTTATCAAATTATGTTGTGCCAATTCTGCATTGCATGAACTTTGCAGCATACATGTCCTGTTTGCAGATGTCAGGGTTACTGATGATGTGTCAGAGGGAAAATGGCTGCTGGGTGAAAGCTGTAATTTGTTTTAGGAAAATGTGATGGCACTTGCAAATGGAGGGGGTATATGCAGTACAAATGATGTGGCTTGAGTGGGGAAGATGTGCCCAACTTATATACATAGTAGGAAAATGTAGGCTTTACATGTCCTTTAAGGAACACAACCCACATGAATAACAGATGTACTAGACTTTTCTCATTTTAAAAAGCAGGGGTGGTCATAGATTCAACACTATAGGGAATTTCAATATTCTTAACATTACTTATAAATTTTGGGAGTGAAAAAAACAGTATGTAGAAGCATGATGGTTGCTCTCTATAGAAAGCCAGCAGTTTTTTTCCTGAGGTGGTTACAGGAGTCAACATTAATTTTTTCAGCCTGCAATGGCAGAACAGGGCCTTTTACCAATATTAAAACACAATGGGGAAAATTCACTAACGGGCAAATTTTGGCCAGCGTCAGCTTCACACCGCTCGCACCACTTAGCCGTGTGCAAAATGCACTATGAATAAGCTAAAATGCGAAGTTTCGTCCCGGCCAGTGAACACTGGTGACTTTTCGCTAGCGTTACTTCGGCTGTGCGAGCATTTCATAGCGAAGATGCGCTATCATTCATTTGTGCCTAGTGAAAATTTGCTAGTGATCTTGCATTTAGGTCAGTTTGCATAGGGCAGGAAATGTTAAGTTGTATGGAGGTCTTTATTATAAATGGTTTAAGTTACCACTTTTTATTACACAAGTCCTTAATGTTCCATATATTATGAAATTTATGGTGAAAACCAGTTACCCAAGAAAAGTCTAAGTTAGGACATTAGTTAGTTGAATAAATAAGACTTTGCTGCTTCCTCTACAGATCATCCTCGATGACCCAAAAATCTATGTAGCGTGATGCTGGCACGAGTAGAAGTCAATCTAGAGCAAATGGATTTGCTGAGTAGTCAATGAAGACTTTCACTATTCATCCAAGCAGTTTCTTCAGTTCAACTGACTAGTAATGGAAGACAGTAAAGCTGGCCATATATGCAAAGATATTATATAGTCTCTGGGAAACAGCCATCATGTAATTCTGAGCTTTATGGAATAACGGATTTCAGGATAACAAATCCCATACTTGTACTACCTCTGCACCAACTATACTTGTAACTGAAAAATGATTAAGGTCAATAGGAATGTATAAAGCATTTTACACACTGGGGCTGCAAACAGTTCTGCACAGTGGGTGAATATAATGTAGTCATAGAGCAATGGCGTTCCTACCAGCAATATATTCTACAGCTATTGGGTTAATACGGAATAGCTTGCCCCTGTAATATCATGGTGATCCAATTCCAGTAACCCCAGGGTTTCCCCTGCATTGTTCTACATTCCATCAGACTTTAAAGTGTTATTGGGCCTTTCTTGGATGGAAGACATTATGTCCTTGTTGCAAGAACAGACAGCAATTATGCTAGATTCAGTGGTGATTTCCTTTCTAGTGCCATTTATTTCAGATAATATAGAAATATGGCCTGTTCCTGCTACACTGTGAAACACAATAGATAATTTATTCCAAATAAGCAGGTGAAAATTACTTATTGCTAGCATGGCTGAGCACACACTGAGCCTCCAAACAAATCATATTGATCCGGGCAAAAATGAGGCTAATGGGCCAATTGCAATGCTGAGTTGCTACAGAAACCAAGTACTGTTTGATTAGCACTATTTGCAGTGAAACAAGTAGGAAAACTGGTGAGACAAGTAAGAGCAAAACCAACGCAAGGCATCAAGCTATCATTTATGATTGGAGTGGTAGGGGTTAAGTGCACCCTGTCCCTCAGTTAGCACCCATAGGTTTTCACTCCATTACAAAGGGCAAAGACCTGCCTCTTCCCCATGAATACAGTGCTGCCTTTGCTTGGCCGTAGTGTATTCATAAGTTGTGGGCTGGGGGCAGAATGTGGGTGTATTATTGGAAGTGCCCTAGCTTGGATGCCATTAAGATGAAGAAAACAGGCAGCAGCTATGCCCTTGATGTAACTGAGAACTAAGGCATATGTTTTAGCACTTGCAAACAAGTTAGGGAAGATTTGGGGTTTTTGCTTATTTGTTCCCTGGTACCCCTGGAGCTATAGCAGGGTGACTGCTGCACGAAGGTTTCTGCATAATTGTAACTTTGTTAAAAGCTAAGGGTCCCAGCCTGAAGGCCAGTTATGGTAAATGTTGGGTAAAATGCATATTTGTTCTTCTGGACACACTTGAAATCCAGCTGATAGGTCAGTTGGGGTAAAAATGTATTCACTGTTCTATATTCTAGGAACTCTGGCTGAATGACTGATAAAACAATGTTTGTTTTCCATATACCTGTAATCTTGTCATGCGTGAAATAGCTGTAGGCTGATGTATCTATCTGCTCCATTGTCCCTTGTCCCCTGCACCTCTCCTATTCTAAAATACAAAATAATAATTTTTATACATATGTATTGGAGCCTTCTTTTATACATCTGCACACCATGCAGATACACACAAACACACAGATATGCCCTGGGTACATTTCTGACCAGGCCATTAAATGCATGATGTTTGAATGGGATTTCTCCATTTCCCTCCCACAAAACTTTAAAAACACACTGGCAGGTTAAAGAAAAACTGTTCCCCCCCTGCCCCCCATACAATGCAGATCTTTATAAAAAATATATTGCATAAAGCAGCTTAGGTATAAAACCCTGCTTCATGTAAATAAACCATTTTCATAATAATATACTTTTTTAGTAGCATGTGCCATTGGGAAATCAGAAATAGAAAATTGCCATTTAAAAAATAAGGACAGCCCCCTGGGATTGTAGGATTCATGGTGCACACAAACATACCAAACAAACCAACGTGTTAGGTCAAAGGGTGAACAGGGTTGGATTGGGGGGCCTGGGGCCCACCAGGACTACTGTCCAGGGCTAGGATTGCCACCTGGCTGGTATTTTACCGGCCTGGTAGGTATTTTTGATGGTTGCTCCCAATTTTATTATTAGGAAAAACAGATAAATATATAGGAAGGCCGGTATTTTTTTCAAGAAAAGGTGGCAACCCTTTCCAGGGCCCCCTCCAGACCCCCTGGCTCCCCTACCACAATGGCGCAAATACACAAGCACACACCGGGGTGCACGATGCGCATGCACGCACAGAGCCACATGGAGCCGCTCAGCGCATGTATGGATAGAGCTGAATACGCTGTGCTGCAGATCGGGAGAGGGGGTCTGGCCTGGCAGGGGCCTTTGCAGCCCGGGGCCCACTGGTTTTTTCCCTGTGTCCCGCCAGGCCAGTCCAACCCTGGTGCTGAATATGGCAACTATTTCAGTGTAGCCACTCACAGGCAATTCTACATAGAGGCACAAATTAGTTCCTTCTAATTTATGTATTCCTTTACTCAGGGGAACAGAACTAACCCACTAATGGTTATTTTCTTACGTAAACAGAAAAAAATCCCCTGAGGTCACTATCCTTTATTTTATTTTGCAGTATTTAACAGATTGTTCATATTCACACCTAGTAAGTAGTGATGGGCGAATTTATTCGCCAGGGGCGAAATTGCGGCGAATTCCTGCGATTCGCCGCTGGCGAATAAATTTGCGTATCGCCAGCGAAATTTCGCTTAGCGAAAAAACGAGACGCGTGTCTAAAACGACGCGACGCGCGCCGGAAACAACGTGACGTGCCAAAGTTGACGCGACGCGCGTCAAAAGCGTCCCGCAACTCGTTTCGCAAATTTTTCTCCAATTCACGAATTTCTCTGGAAATTCGCGAATTTTTTGGCGAAGCGAATCTCGGGAGATTCGCCCATCACTACTAGTAAGCTTTCAGATATACCAAGGTCCCTTCTGCAGCAAACTACCTTAAAATATATATATATTTATATGTCTTTTCTCTTAAATGGATCACTTTGTGCTAGGTCTATTTAGTTGCTAAAGTTCAACATGCTTAGATCTATGACCTCTGTTTTGAGGTGCTGATTCACTGATATGTCAATAACCAGAAAAAAGGATTCAGAAAGAAGTATTATTTTACCTCTTTATGAGAGGAGAATCACTGAAAAACAGAAAATGAAAAAAAAAAAAAAAAGGTCTGAAAAGTACAATGTGTTATGTTCTTGCATAGATTTAAGCAGCCATTTGCACTTTCCTTGTTAGTCATTAGACACATTGCTTTAAAAACAAAGAACTTCTTGCTAATGTGTATGTGTGTGAATTTAACTTGAGCTATCTGAGTCAGAACTTACTGAATCATTGTTGCTTTGTCCTCAGTTTAGAGCCATGGAAGGTTTCTCAGTTCTAGAAGCACTGCAGTGTTCCAGCAGGGTACCCAGAATGAAGCTGCCTCCAATTCCAAGGTACATTATGTGGTTTCCGGAGTTCCATATGGTGTTTTTTTATAGTAAAGTGTAGAAAAAGGCTGTCCAACTGGTGGCCTGCAAGCCGCATTAGGCCTGTGTGGCCCTCCATGAGTCTACCTGCTATCTGCTTACCATGTGTAAGCATTAAAAGGGATCACTACACAGAGTAACTGGCTCCTGCATTGTTTAAGACTCCAATTCAGAGTAATCCTCTGTATTGTCCACACATGTGACCTCCCTGCATTGTTCACACTTGTAACACCTCTATTGTTCACACCCCTAAAGCTCTGTACTGTTCACACCTGAGACCCAGAATGAAACTGCCCACATTGTTCACATGTTCACACTTTATACAAAATGCTAATGGAGCACCAGCACTGTGTCACTGTATGTAGAACATCTTAGAGTGGTCCTGATGGGTTTTCCTGTCTCCTGCTCTATTCTGCCTTCCCTATGCTCAGGGTGCTCCGCCAATGAGGCGAGTTGAGAAACTCGCCTCAGGCAGCAATGCCCCACTGGGTACCAGGGGCGGCAAAAATGATGCTACTGGTACTTTAAGAGCTGAACTTCCAGTTTTCAAACAAGAAATTTGGCTCTTCCAGTGCAGAGTGCATTTATGCGCTCTGTGCTGGTGTTCTGGCCCTCTCTGCCGCCCTAGTGGACCCCCCCCCCGGCACAAGAAGGTGAGCACACGGGGAGGAGGGGGCAACACAAGCTGCCTCAGGCGGCGGAGGGGCCAGGATCGCCCCTGCCTATGCGCCCTGTGTGTGCCATACTCTGCTTTCACAGTGCCAATTGTGTGTCATACTCTGCTTGTCTAGTACTGCTTATGTGTTATTGTGTTTGGTAGCCAAGGATGAGGAGAGTATAACAGTGCTTTATTAACAGGTTCATGCAGCCATTACATAACAGTAGTAACTCTTACTTTCACTTTCAAGCTGTACAGAAAGTCCTGTGTATGCACAGTGACACCTGCAGGCCATTTTTGCAAAGTAAGATTTGTACAGTATTGGTTTGCTGAGAGGAGTGGATTAACATGGCTTGCTTGTACAGAGCCACTCAACACAGTGGAATGCCCGTGGAATAAAATGGAACACTGGTGTGAGCCAGGCCTGATCTCCAATATCAGTGCCCACCCTCACTAAAGCTTTTCTTGGCTGAATAGCAGCAACTTCCACCAATAATGCTCCAATGCCTACTGGGAAGCCTGAGAGGGTAAACGCTGTTACAGCAGCAAAAAGGAAGCATTCTTCATATTAATAATCCTGTTCAGACGTTAGATGTCAGACAGGTACTGTAGGTGTCCACATACTTTGACCAAGTGCAGATAAGAGTTTTATTACATTCGTTGCTGCAAACAGCCTTCAGATCCTTTTGAGGGAATTTCCCCTATAAGAATTGCGGATTGAGGCTATCATGAAGATGAAACCTTCACTTGCTAGGTATTGACAATGTGTATTCACAATGTGTATTGACAATGTGTGACCTGTAGGGGACACATGACCTAGCGGCTGCCTTTGTTGCTCTAAACCTGTTCAGCAGCCAACATCAACTGAAGGATTTTTGTTTTCATTGGGTGGTATTGTGTGGGTTTGGAGTCCAGAATAAGCTGGTTTTGAAGTGCAAAATATATTAATCTATGTATCCGTAACATTTTTAACCTGTAAGCCACATTCAAATGTAAAAAAAAGTTGAAATGCAACACAAGCATGCAAACCGGTGTCTGTTTGTTATTGTATATTTGTGATTTATTCTACATTCAGGAGGAATTCCACCCTCAAATATAACTTAAAGGGGATCTCCAACAAAAAAACAGATTTTTGCATAATGAAAGAAAATAAAATTGAAGGAACTTTCCTATCTCATCTATCTATCTATCTATCTATCTATCTATCTATCTATATATACACTAATTAAAAACACTAAATGGTTTTAAAGTTGATATTTTGTTCCATAGATGTGTTCATGCAATAAAATGCTCTGCAACTTTTCAGGGAATCAAGTGGTTTGGAAAAAATATGTGTTCATTTATTCTCTTTCCTCCCTCTCTGTGATGACGCTCATCTGTACAGCCGATTCCTCCCCTCTCCCTTTATCATTTATTTTTCATCACAAAAATCACTGTTGGGAGAATCTCGTCAGCCGGCAGCCTTATCTTTCCTGCTCTATGTGCACTCCAACATTTATTCTCAGTCCCGCATCCCTCTGGCTTTTGCCTAAGACAGTGTTTAATGGCCAGTTGGCTCTGGAATTACTTACCATCTCTAATGCTTTTGGCCATTTTCGTTGAACAATTTTTAAAAAAAAATAAAGTCTTCACAAGTGTGTTACCAGTTTTCTTCTGTTCCTTTTGATTTTCTTGCAGAGTTGATCTTTGGTCTTACATTTTCTCAGCTCACGCTTAAAGTGAGAGAACCAGGGCACGGGTTCTGGGCACCAGAGCGTACACAGCAGGAACAGGGATGAAGCAGAACGTAGTCAGAGGAGGGCAGCTAAGTATCGAATCAGAGTTAAAAAATGTGGTCAAGAACAGGAAACATGGTCAAGCAGTGATCAAAGTCAGGGTCAGAGATATGTCAGACACAAGAATAAATTCAGGAATCGCACCCAGGAGCTCTCTTTGGCAGTACATCTATTATTTAAGCCTCCAAGTCTGGAATTCAAAAATTAGCACCTGCTTTGAGGCCACTACGAGCAACATCCAAGGGGTTGGTGAGTACCATGTTGCTTGTGATCCACTGGTTGGGGATCACTTCAGTAACTTATTGTCAGGATCGCGCCGCCCGGAGGCTTACCTTTAGCTCCGGGCGGCGCGTCCTCTCTTCTCGGCGGCATATCCACAATGGCGGCGCCCATAGCCGCCATGTGGATATGCGGCGCCGGGTAGTGACGTCATCACGTCGCGCCTGACGCGATGACGTCACGGCGCTCGTTTCGGCGCCAAATTCAATTATTTAAAGGGCCATTGGACGCCATTATGGCGCCCAATTATAGGATTACATGCTATTGATCCTGGGTATTGTTTCTGATCCTGTTCTAAGTACTTTGACCTTGTTTCCTGTATTTTTTGACCATTGCTTGGACTTTTTTTATATTTTGTTCCTGTTAATACACCTTTTTGCCTGGACCTGTTTGACTCCCGCCTGATCCTTGCCTTGCTGCGTTATTGGACCTGTGAACCCCTAAGCTTCCTCCTTGGTCCACTTCTTCCCCATGGCGCCTATACGGCCTCCCCGTGACACTTATACCAGCCAATCAGAAACCTAAAAATTGCCAGCTTGGATTATTTTCCTTGCCTGTGATGAAACTGTACATGTCCCCAAAACCTGCAGTGATTACTACTGTCTGAATTCTCCCCAAAATGCAATCCTTGACTATTATTTTCATTATGGAAATGAGCCTATTGGTTGCTAGCTGCAGTCAGATCTGCGATCTTAAGT
Source organism: Xenopus borealis (assembly GCA_024363595.1). NCBI lineage: Eukaryota > Metazoa > Chordata > Amphibia > Anura > Pipidae > Xenopus > Xenopus borealis. The sequence goes on along the minus strand of CM044445.1, from coordinate 91,907,952 downwards.
AACAATTAACTGCTTATTGCCTAAATACCTTTGCAATAAATTACCATGCAATTTAAAATTGCAATTATAAATCTTCCTTGGGTCAGTGGTGGCTAATTATATCTCCCTGACAAATAACTCATCTATTAGAAAAGATATTTGAATTGTGATAAATGGAAGCTGATCCGGTGGAAATGCAGCAGTTTTTTGAAGAAATATAAAGCTACAAATTGATATAATTACATGGAATTTCTTAATAGGCTGCGTATAACTCCCATTCATTTTATTTTATACTTTGCAGAGAAGTATGAGTGCATAATGAATTGGGTAGAGAACATTCCTTCACAGCACTTATACAATGACTGAGACTTGTGCAACTCCATGGCCAAGTCCATCTCCAGAAGTCTACATTACAATCAATGCTCTAGTAATATGGCAGATCCCTCTGATAGAATTGCAGATATGACTTTAGACTTTGGTTTTTTTTATAGAATGTCAAGGGCTAATTCTAAGAAACTTTTCAATTGGTCTTCATTATTTATGTTTCATAGTTTTTTTAATGATTTGCAATTTTCTTCTGTTTCTTTGCAGCTTTCAAATAGGGGTCACTGACACCATCTAAAAACAAATGCTCTGTAAGGCTACAAATGTGTTGTTATTGCCACTTTTTATTACTTATCATTCTATTCAGTCCATCTCCTATTCATATTCCAGTCTCTTATTCAAATCAATGCAGGGTTGCTAGGGTAATTTGTACCCTAGAAACCAAATTGCTGACACTGCAAACTAGAGAGCTGCTGAATAAAAAGCTAAATAACTATAAAACCACAAACCATAAAAAATGAAATCCAATTGCAAATTGTTTCAGAATATCACTCTCTACATTATACTAAAAGTTAATTCAAAGCTAAACAATCCCTTTAAAATGTGCTCTCTCTCTCTGTGAATTTGTATTGGGACCCACCAGTAAATGGAACATTTTATATCCCCCCCCCCCCCGTCATATGAGATCTTATAGTGGCAATAGGAATATTGTCTTCACTCACAGGAACATTTTTTTTAAAGTATTTTTCTTCCCATTTCAGCCAGTGTATTCTCTACATTCTACAGTAAATTCAATGAGGCCATAGTCTGTTCCATCATTTCTTGCAAGTTGGTTGTGTACATGTATTTTTTTCTAACCATCTACTCATAATTAATTACCCGTGTAAGAGTATGGTTACCTGTGTGAGAGTATAAGCTTAGAAAGAATAGAGAAATATTCCCCAGAATTCTGTAAGGACCTTCTCCAGGCCCACCAGAGCATCTCAAACTCTGCCTTTTGGGCTGAGCTGGACAGATATTTCCTCTACCGTTTGCCATTCAGAAGAGGTGATCTCATACTTGACACACCTACAGAACCGCAGCCCCATGACATAGCACCATAAAGCCTGTCTGAACAACAAGACCCAGGGAAAACCATGCACCCTGAAACAACTCATCAGCACTCTGCCCACCCAAGACTCCCACCAACTGACAAAAGTGACAGATAACCCCCCTGATAACTTCTGGTGAGCTGCCACCTGATCAAAGAACTCACCTTGCCTCATGGCAGAAATGCCCCTGTCTGCACAGCCAATCAAGTTACATCATTTGAGTGTGCATCTCTAGAAGATTCATAGCTGTACTATTTTTGGCCAGAACAGTATATAATGTTGAAAACTGTAATGATGTTTTTCCATTAATACTTTTGCAATATATTGAAATCCAAAAAAAAAAAAAAAAAA